>PVKZ01002319.1:0-239498 GCA_004027375.1 Macroglossus sobrinus | reverse complement strand
TCAAGCTCCATTCACGGTTGCTAGGTCACTTAAGACTTGAAAAAGTTCAAGGGCTGGCAGTAGCCTAGACCAGTGGTCCCTGACTTTTTGGCCCCAGGGACGGGTGCTCTTATGAGAATCTAATGCCTGATGACCTGAGGCAGAGCTGAGGCAGTGATGCTAGCGCTGGGGAGCGGCCGCAAATAGATGAAGTTTCACTCGCTTTCCTGCTACTCACCTCCTGCTGTGCAGTTCCTGGCCCCGGGATTTGGGGACCCAAGGTCTAGACTGACAGGTTGGGTTGGGGTTGGGGCAGACTGAGTGCCGATTGTGGTTCCTGCAGGGGCCACCTGGTGAAAAGTCACCAGGGCTCCTGGTATGTCAGGTTTCCAGATGGAGGTCACGTGCCTGATCACACATAATTTATAACCGCATATTGTGAATTCTCATCCGTCACCCTCAGTGCTAATTGGAGAACAAAAGAGTCCCATTTCTTAGAGCTACTCTCCCTCAGGGGCAGCAGGGTGAGTAGTGGTCCTGCCGCTCCCAGGTCAAGGTCCTTCATCTTCCCAGTACGCATCTAAGGTGTGCTCTCAGGAAACAGTCCTTTAAGGATTTTTATTTATTTTTTATTGCATCCTCTATGAAATGTTCCTGAAATAAGAAATTAGCAATGGCCCCCGGCTAGTTGTTTCTTGGCATGCTTGGTGCTATTTTTCCTTAACATGGGCAGGGCTGTGGGTGACGGGCAAGGTGTTGAGATGGCACTTGAAGCAGGGGTCTCAGAACACCTCCTAGGCTCTGGAGAGTTAACTCTGTCAGGAGGTAAGCTCTCTTCCCCATTGAGACTGGAAGGTGAGGCCTCAGCCCATGCTCATGTGTGCATCTTGAGAATCAGGGAAGGATTGGCTCATGATGAAGAGGGAAGCCCAGGAGTGGTCCTGGCTGAGGAGTGGTTCTGCGCAGTCTTAGCTGGGTGCTTGGAGAATTAGGGCATGAGCCGTGGTGCCTCTGAGTGCAGCACTCTGTCCTAGCCTTTGCCAAGGTTGTTCTAGCAACAAGCCCAGGATCTCCTTGAGGGGCCTGGTCTTACGTCTCTCATCTCTGCTTCTGACCCACAGCCTGGCACTGGTTGCTGCCCCAATGCCACGGGACGCAGCAAAGCCCCAAGACTTGGTCCTGCCTCTAATTCCAGCCACGTCTCTCCCCACACTTTTCTTACTTGTTTGCTCACTCACCGCATCCTGGTTGCAATCGCCTTTTCATATGTCAGATACATCAAGCTCCTTCCCCACCAGGCCCACCTCCCCAAACGCCGCTCCCACCTCCTGGGACACTTCCTCTCCTTCTTTACCTGGCTGATTCATCTGCATTGTCAGGTTCCAGTTTAAACATTGTTTCCTCCAAGAAGTCTTCCCTGACTTACCAAACTAGGTCAGGCCCCTTGGCGGACGCTCCTTTTGTACACTGTACTCTCCTGTCCTAGTACTTATGTCTTTAATTAGAGATTCGCTTGTGTGATAATTGGTTCAATGTCTCTTCCCTTCAACTTGACGGTGAACTCTGTGATGGGAGAGAACATTTTCTGTTCTGTCCACAATAGGTGCTCAATAAATACGTAGTGAATGAATAATTAAAACTTCCCACACTTCAAGGTGAAAAGTATAGGGAGTTGGTGGGAACAAAGTCTCACTTGCCTTTCTAGCCCCGGCCCCAGAGCGATTCAGAGATGGGGTAGGTGGTGCTACGCCAAACGAACAAGCTCTGTTCTGCACTTAACTCAAGTGAATTGGTGAAGACATTGCACTTGGTTGCTTTTTATGTGTAGAGAAATTACCTCTGTCCTGATTTGCAATATCTGTGCTATTTTGAGCTGTTTTTCTCTTTTGGGTCTATTTGTATTGGAGCAATAATTTCACCATTTGGCTACTCAGAGGCCCAATTAATATTACAAATATGTTCTCCTAAAATTCACTTCTTGACATTAGAACGTTTTGTTGCTAATTACTCTCCAAGGTTTTTAATTTCAACTCCTCCTTGGTGACTTAGTGCAGAAATTCAAGGGCATCGTTATTTTCTCCAAGGGAAAGGAGAACTAAGTAATGCCAAGTTTCTATTTACTTGCCCTTCCTGAGAGTGGTATCTTGGTTTTGATTCTCCTCTCATTCTCCTAGACAGAAACAAACAATAAGCAAAAACTGCATTGGAGCAAAGGTGAACATTTCTGGGAAAAAGACACCCACTCATTTGCCAATATTCTTTCAAGAAATATTTACTGAGCACCTGCTATATGTCAGTTCCGGTGTGCTAGGCACTGAGGGTGCCAAAAAGAGTAGAGCATGGCACCGTCTCCACGGGGCTCACAGTCTCAGATGGGCAGCAAGGAAGTGCCGAGGAGTCTGTGACACATCCGGGTGCTTCTCGTGCTGGGGCTTGACAGCTAGGGACCGTCCAGAAGTGCACATCAGTCCAACGGTTGAAATCAGGGAAGCTTTGGTCATTTCTCATTTGAAAAGATCCTGGCCAACTGCAAGGAATCTGTATTTTAATATTTTGAATGGGTTGGTGAAAAAGGAACAGATGGCTAAAGTTTGTCATTTTAGGGAAAATAATGAAATATTGCGCTGCTTAATCTGTCTCTTTTTTCACACTCTTCTCCAGTCCCCTTCCCACTGCAAAGATTTTCAGATGCAACAAAATTTTAAGCAAAATACTAATAATAGCTTCTTAGTCATTTAGGTCTGTTCACCTGAAAGGACCCCAACGTTGTCAGCCATCTCTGCGTGAACCGACTCTGTTAGCCCTTTATTCCCATGATGCCTCCCGAGAGGGGGTTTTCGAAAAGGTGCTGCTTTGGGCGAACATAAGGGTGGTGGAGGAGTGAGACTCGCATGGGTGTCTCTCCACCATGAAGGCAACTAGCTCTGTAGATATTTTACTAACAAGAGCAGATCCACTGCTAGAGGGATCCAGCAGGGCAGAGATGAATTAAGTAATAACACATGTCCCCAAGCTGCCTATCCACCTGCCCGTGGGCTGCATATGGGCATACGAGTTAGCTGCAGGGAGCTCCTGATCAAGGGAAGGCAAAAGGTCACCACTACCACTTGCACTTCACCTGGACCTGCCTCTATCCCCACTGCACGTCTCTGAAGCTTTCCCCACTATTCTGCTCGGATAGAGCATCAGATGACATCAACTTCTGGGAGAGCGAAGTGAGCGTCAGTTGCCCTGGCACCATGGCCAGAAACTCCTGGGAGAATGAGCATCATGTGCCACTTGCCTACCGCTTGCCGACTTTCGGTAGCAAGAGCCTCCAGAATGCTCCTGAATAAACATCATCTTTGTGGCCACACATTGTTTTATGAGCTGAGTCATCAGACTAGCTGGCTCCTTAAATGCTGCTGACTGATTCTCCAGGCAGCAGAAAACAAGGAGGAAAGATGTGAAGGATATCTCATCTGGCTTTGTGGAGGGCCAGTCTCATTCGCCAGTGGTGATGGGGGATTTAACATGATGGAGTTTGTGTGTGTTAAAATACTCATTAAGTTCCATTTAAGAGAAAATAATGATGCTGCCTGCATGATGTACAAAATCTGTTTGGTTATGGGTTATTTTTAATAGCCACTAATCTTAAGAAATTTCCTGCTGAAAACTTGATTCTTTCCTCACTCATTAATTCCAATTTATTGTCCGAGGTAATGAATTCAACCCCAAAGTAATAGTGACGTGTTAAGTCAAACTATTTGCAAACGTTTATGTTTCTAAGATAAACGGCTCCATAATTTATATGGCTATTTAATAGGATGTCTCAATGGATTTTTAATGAAAGCCAATGTGCCTGTATCAAGGAAATTTACTCCAATTAACTCAAGTTTCTGAATTTGGGGGTTTGTGACTTGCTAAGGTAAACTTCTTAGTTCTCTCTTCCAACCATGTAATTGTGGTCTCAAGAAACACACAAGCACACCATTCACTCAAGAGGATATGTTGAATTCCCATTGGATGGAAGGTTCTGAGTTAGTCTCTGTGTGGGCTTAAAATAAATGGAGAGCAATCTTTGCCATTGGAGAAGGAAACAGATGTTTGTCAGTGTGCAATGCGGACACATTCGCTCTCTGGGATGAGGGCAAGATGAGTGTGTGCTGTAGGCGAGGCCCTCATGGCAGAGCAAAACCCCTTCAGCCAAGGACAGTGGGGACACTTTCCTGGGGGAAGTGGGCCTTGGAGGTGAGGAGGATCCATGTTTCAAGAGAGGGGAGTACATGGGCTGAGGAATACTATATGCCAGAGCCAGGGAATAGCCAATGCTTGTGTCTGGAATTGGGATGGCCCTGGGGACTTCTGGGAGAGCGGTTTCCAGGAGGTGACAGGGTCAGAAAGCAGACTTTTGGAGATTGAGAGTCAAACGAATTGTGTTGAAATGAAAGGATCTTGAATGGATGATTCTCCTTTGAAGGCAGATAGAGAAAGGAAGAAGAGAGAGAGGGGATGGATGGAGGATGAAGATACCACCAGAGTAGGTATTCCTGGGACCACAGAAGGGGGCTGTGGAGCAGAACAGAGTTAAAGTGGGTAAAAGGAATACCAATGGTATAGTGAGGTCCTGGGGATGCTGAGAAGGAGCAGACCTGCTTGGTGGTGACATAAGGAAGAGTGGGTGGAAAAGAGGGGAGGGTCCCGATTTTCAGAGGCAAGCCGGAGGTCAGCTCACATGCTGGGATGCGGTGTGTATGTGTGGGGTGAGAGCCCACTGAGAGCCTCACTCAGTCAAGTGCACTGAGCGCCTGAGGAAAGGCTCAGAGCAGATGCTGGAGGTGCAGGAGAGCAGGTGCAGTCCTGCTGAAGGCGACTCTCCACAACGTGTGCCATGCCCTTTTACGTCAGTTCGAGGAAACAATCTAATTTAGAATAAACAGCGAGATTGTAGGAGTCTGGGACTTATTAGATGTCTTCCCACCCCTGAGCTGAGATATGCCGTCGTGGATTGGGACTGTCTTCATCTGGAGAAGCTGTCATCTATGATAGGTTCAGACTGGGAAGAGAGGAAACTTGGGGACAGCAGTCCTTAGGCTCTGAGACTCATCACGTACATCGGCTAATGGGGTGAAACTAGAGGATGAAGTAAGAGCTTTAGGCTGTTCGGGTCTGTGTGACTTGCCTCACTTGCTGGACAGCTCCTTGGAGAAAGCTTTGTGGGAATGTGGCTTCATTTTGGTATTCGTTCCATGGTGGCCATTGGTGAAGACATCCATCATCTTCATTTAGATACAAAAATAAGGATCTCTCTTTTATTATGTTCTTGGACCAAAAGAAAAAGTATGTAGCTACTGAGAAAGGCATTTTTGGAACATTTTCTGAGGGCAGTGGTGGGCAGGCTTCCCTGGTGAAAGGAGGAGTCTACAGGTCAGGAGCTGGGAGTCTGTGGTTTCCCCCTTGCCCGTGGTTTTGTTTTCTGCAGTTTCAGTTCCCCATCATCAACTGTGGTATGAAAATATCAAATGGAAAAATCGAGAAATAAGCAATTCATACATTTTAAAATGTGTGCCGTTCTAAGTAGCCCGAAATTTCATCTGGAATGTGAATCATCCCTTCGCCCAGTATCCACACCATATACACCAGGGGTCCCCACCCCTCAGACTATGGACAGGTATTGGTCCACGGCCCATTAGGAACTGGGCTGCATGGCAGGAGGTGAGCGGTGGGCAAGCAAGCAAAGCTTCATCTGTATTTGCAGCCGCTCCCCAGTGCCAGCATCACTGCCTCAGCTCTGCCTCAGATCATCAGGCATTCGATGCTCATAGGAGCACTGGTCCCTGGTGCCAAACAGGTTGGGGACCACTGGTATACACTCGTGTTAGTCACTTAGTAGCCATCTCGGTAGCGGCATCACAGTGCTTGTGTTCAAATAACCTTTATTTTACTTGATAAAGGCGCCAAAGTGCAAGAGTAGTGATGCTGGCAATTTGAGTATGCAAAAGAGAAGGCAAAAAGTGCTTCTTTTAAGTGAAAATGTATGTATGTATAGGAAAAAACATAGGGTTTGATACCATCTGCGATTTCAGCCATGCACTGGGGGCCTTGGAATGCGTCCCCCACAAATAATGGGAATGATGGGGGACTCCTTTACTCTAGGTGAGTAGGAGGAGTAACCAATCATAAAGGACATTGTGAAGAAAGAATCAACAAGATGCATCAATTATCAAGATATTCTTGTATTAGTCTTGCTTCCTACTCAACGAGTATGTGTCAGGTGCTAGGCTGGGTGCTGAGGGACCAGAAAAGTGACATCGGCCTGGAGTTTGCCTTTTAGGAGCTGACAGTCTCATAGGAGAAAAAAGACACAAATGCACACAGCTGGAACCCCAGGTGACAGAGGGAAGGATGGCTCCAGTGTGCTAGCTGTAGGATCTGGTAAGGTCTCCTGGAGGGGAGGTGCTAAGCTGGGCTTTGAAGAAAGGAAGAGTGGCGGTTATCCAAGAGCGATAGTGAGGGGTGACACCAGGGTTTTTGACCTGGTAGTAGTGCTGGTGACACAGATGGCTAGATCTTCTGGCATTAGGGCTGGGAACACCATGTGGTCCAGATGTAGGTTGAAGTCCTGTAGTAGCCAGGGCTATCCTGGTCTTTCGCCCGTGCTTGCCCTAGGGTCACAAGGTGACATTTGTAGGCATGAGTGAATGGATTTTTAGGGAGGAGAGAAAGGAGGAAAGTTTGGGGACCCAGACAGAAATTCGGAATGGCCTGGAAGGCATATAGACCTTGGAGCAGCAGAGGCGATGCCCAAGGAAGAAATGCTTCCCGCTGTGATTGTTCAGGCCCCACACTTTCAGCACGCAGGCCAACCCACTGAAACCAGGACCGAAGTGGCATCAGCGGCTTCCGCCGAGAAGGCGTCCCAGAGACCCAAGGGCGGGGACCCGAGGGTGCCCCAGCTTGTTCTCCTGCGGCGAACCCACCCCGCCAAGCACCAGGTGGCTCCCCGGACCTTTCTGGGGATGCGGCCGTGAAGAACGCAGTGGGTGACCCGGTGACTTCTGGGCTGTACCCCTCCGGCCAGGGGCCCCCCAGGGCCCGGGTCCGCGGAGGAGTCGGCGCCGACCGCCGCGGGGCGGCCCAATCGCGTCTCGCGGATTTCCCTCCGCCGCGCGGCGCCGGCGGCGGCGCGTGAGCTCGCGCGTGAGCTCGCGCGTGAGCTCGCGCGCGGGTTCGGGCGGCGCGAGCCCGGGCGGCGCGAGCCCCCGCGCGCCGGGCCGCGGCGCATGCGCGGGCGCCCTGCCCTGCGAGCCCGCTGAGGCGAGCCGAAGCGCGCGGCGCCGGGAGCCGAGCGGCGGAGCTGTGAGGAGCCGAGCGGCGGCGCGGGAGCGGCGGCGGCGGCGGCGGACAGGTGGCGAGCCCTCGCCCGCGCCGCCCGGGACCCCGGGGCCGCCCGCTGAGCCTCGCGGGCCGGACGCGGCGGCGGCGGCGGCGGCATCCCGGGCGGCCTGTGAGGGATGCGCCGCCCACTGCCCCGCGCCGCCTGACCGCCCCCGCCTCGGCTCGCGGTGCGCCACAGCCGGGCCCGCGGCCGTCGCCGCCGCGCTGTCGCCTGGCCGCCGCGCCCGCGGGGCCGCGCCCGGCCCGGCCATGTGGACCCCCACGGAGGAGGAGAAATACGGCGTAGGTAGGTGAGGCTCTCCCGGCCTGGCCGCCGCGAGGGGTCGGCGCCGCGCCCGCGCCGCGCTCGGCCCCGGGGCGGACGCCCGCCTCGAGCCGCGCCCGCGCGCCCCCGCCCCTGCCCCTGCCCGGGGCGAGCGCGGCGTGGGGGCGGCGCGGGCGCGGGGCGCGGGGCGCGGGGCGCGGGGGTGGGATCGGGATCGGGATCGGGAGCGGGAGCGGGGCTCCCGGCGCGGGCGCGGCGGCAGGGGGCGCTCGCCGCGCGGCCTCGGCAGGTGCGGCCCGCGGGAGGGGAGCGGACGGGAGCGGACGGGTGGGCCGGGCCCTGCGGCCGTCCGAGGCGGGAGCTCTCCGGGTGTGGGGCGCTGGGCACTTCTCTCCCCAGGAAGCCACATTCTGGGAATCGGTGTTCTTTGCTCCCAGACCTCAGTTTGAAGGAGTTTCCGCACCGGGGTTGATGAGCCTAAGGTTTATTTTTGGCCTGGAACCTTACCCCCCCCCTCCGAAAAAAAAAAAAAAGGATAAAGCTCCTTGACATGTTCCCAATTCCGAATTTTGCAGACATCTGACTTCAAACGCGGACCGGTTTTAATCTGTTTTGCCTTCGTTATTAGAAACAATCACCTTACGATGGGAAGTGTTTTTGGACGTGTCTCAGTGTGTATTATAAGCCCGGGTTTTGTTAGAAGCAAATCTGTGTTTAGACGAGATCGTTATTTCTCTTAGAATCCTCTTTAAAAAAAAAAAAAATTCTCTTACGAGTGTTAAACTCCAGAAGCTAAATCATTCTTATAACATTTACGTCCTTTAAAAAGAATACTTAGTAATCGAAGGGATTGAACGTTCGTTTTATGTTAGTTTCGTGACAGTTGCATGGTAGAGTTCAGTCACATTGCATCATTGTAAGTCACCTGTCCTCTTATTCAATTAGAAACGTTCAAAATACTGAGTGTGCAGTTCCTCCCCGCTCAGGTTGTAATGGGAACGTCTAGCTGGGTAATCTGTCTAAACATAGGTTTTTTTTTTTTTTTCGCATTTTTAGGGCAGCCAAATCAAGATTTAGTTGACAATTCAGTACAAAATCCTTTTGAAACCGACAGTGGTCACAAATGTTTAGGAATGCCGTCAGGCAAGTGATGTGAAAACAATTTATTTAAGTTTAAGGACCTGCAGTGAGATCTGTGCTCATTTTGAAAGGTAACTTGCGGGAGTTTTTAATGAGCGATGCGGTATTGACATAACAACATTCGCTCGGATGCAGGGGAGAAAAGTGCATGAGTCTCTCTCTGTTGAGGCGGGATTGGGAAATGAGGCGAAGAGCCGGGATTCACCTCTGGGGACGCTTTACCCTTTCTGTGAGAGCTTTCCCTAAAGACGAAATAGATTTTGTGAAATGGAGAGTCTTCTCCAGAACTTGCTCTGAGAACGGCTTAACTAGAATAGCAAGTAATTGATGTGAAAGTGGTCAGCCATCCAGTGGCATCTAATGGATAATTTCTCTCCTTTGCGGGGGGCGGGGGGACCCTTGAGCAGTGGAGTTGGCAGAGTTCTGAGTCTTGGCTTCATTTTACTGGTTTTGTGGGCAACATTTTCTCAATGTGTAAATTGGGTATTATTTACCTACGGGGTTGTGAAAATCAAATGAGAGCCTACCAAATGTTTAATAAATGTTAATTTCTTTTTTCCTCTAGTACTTAGAGTAATGACACCAGGTAGATATTTCCTCAGGTGTGTTGGTTCTGAGAAGGAGGCAGCCCAAGGTAATCAGGATAGGCATATGTAAATCTCAAAACACTAGGACTTGGTGTGTGATTTACTCAGGAAGACGCAGTGAAATTCTTCCATTACTACGCCTGTGGGTTTAGCTTTAGAAAAAGCTTATTTCCTGTGGAGGGGCACCGCCTTGGGCACAGGGCAGGACTTAAATGCTTGTTAAATGAGAGAGGCAGTTTTTCTGAAGTCCTTAGCAGCTGTGATTTAGTGTAATTCAGCTTCCCTTTCTACAAAACAAGGCAGCTCACTCTACTTCTCTCACAGCTAGCTTTCTTGTACTGTTTCTTCCTTAATTACGGTCCGAAAGTTCTTGTAGAAATTGTTTGGACCTCAGGATAGGTTTTTTTTTCTTCCCGTAAGCATGTTAGAGCTACACTCCTAGGCCTGTTCCCAAATCCATTTCAATCTATAAAGTAGCTTAAATATTGTACTAAGAGGAGAAAAACTGTCAATTAAAAATGGTATTTAGCTGCATTATTTGCCTAATTGCCAATTTAAAAATATAACTATTATCATCATTCCTGTGAGAAAATGTTTTGAGTTTCAGCTTTGATTCTTATCACCTACTTGGAGTACAGATTTCTCTGCTAACTCATAATCCTTACACCAAGGAGGGAGAACTCATACCCACTTCCCACCAATTTGGAGGAATCTCTTGGATGTTGGTGAGGGAAGGAGTCTCTGATACAGCAGTGCAAAGGAGTTTTTCCACTGCACTGGTGAGGTTTGATATTCATAAGGTTTTTGAGATTGTGTAGTAATATCTTACTGCCTTTTAGGTTTTTTTTAATAACAGGAATTCTTTATAGGTTATAAAATTTTCAAATGATTTGATTTATTGTTTAGGACAAGGTGATATCTAAGCTTACCTTTCTATTTAATCTGACTGACGTCAGAGAGAGGGGAGGAAACTGATCTTTTCTGAGAATCAGAAAAGTAAGTCAGTCATTGTGCTGGGGATTCTCACTTACGTTACACCCCTTAGAGCCCCAGAGCATCCCTCATGTTATCCTCATGATGGAGATGAAGAAGCTGGATCTCAGAGGCTGTTAGTCCTTTTTTGTCCTTGGACAATTGAATATTCTCCTTACCTTTCTTCCTGGCAGTGGGCAATATTTCGTGATACACTTGACTCTCTTGCTGTTCTTTTGTTACAAGGGTCTATTCTTTATTGAAGCCTTTGATACATATTCTGACTCCTTATGTCTCTTTTCCAACTAGGGAGTCTCTGCTTTCCTTTCTGTTGCCACGTCCTTTCATTATTTACTTTACCTTTCCAAGGAGCTTCCTGTTCCACAAGGTGCATTAGGTGAGAAAAATCCAAACATTTTTGTGAAACATCTGTCTTTTCCCATAGTGATTGCCCCCAAGCTACCAAATATGGAAACCAAAGACAAAGAAAATACTTTTCCCATCCTCTAACAGCAGCAGCAAACACGAACCACAAATAAAACAGTGTTTGTAATTGAACCCCTAAAATAGAAAAGCAGTAAACATTTGAGTACATGCGTATGAGTTTGGCATCTTAGAGGTGGAAGCAGCTTCAGAAGGTCATCTTGTTTATTCTTCTGTCATGAGGTAAAATTTTAAATAATTTAGGGTATTCATTGCATATACTTTCCTAATTCTTGTTTAGTAGATGATGAAACATTTTCTCATCACCAACTAGAATACCTTATTTTAATTTTGTAATGTCATATTTATTTTTTTCTAATTTAAAAATAATGCATGTTTTCCGCCTTACTTTTACCTGATTTCCTTTTGATTTATTTTCTCCAGATAGAGGAAAAAAACCCACTATCAAAAAAAAAAAAAAAAAAAGCTTTAAGTCCTTAAAAGAAATTTCCTTATAAAGATCCTTTGGGGGAGGGAACAGGTTCATGGAACCAGATCCGAAGGAACCAGTGTTCACAGAATTTCACTAAATCCGTTGGTAAGTGGGGTGCAACTCACTGAAATAGGGTGCAGGCAGGGGCTCCTTAGTTATTTGCTCCATGAAGCAATCCCAGCCTTTGCAGACTCTGAAAGGGCCCCATACCTCTTGGAGGTAAAGACATCCTCTAGGGGTAGAGAAGGTGTTATATGTCCATTATGTTGTTCTGAAAAGTGAAGATGTGCTCAGTGTGTTATGAGTTAGTGTTTACAGGGAACTTCCATATCATAATTCTACCTGAGCCTTACACCGTAACATCACCTCTCTCCTCCTTTTTAAACAGAAGGGAGGAACTTCAGCTGAGAGAAGTTAAGTGACTCTGATCTAAGGTACTTAAGCCAGGAAGTCCTGAGTTGAGATTTGAACCTAGGACTTTGGAATTATTGGCCACAGCTTCTTTCATTACACTGTGTTGTCTCTGAAAGGAATTTGTCAATAGTGTGTCTCTGGTCACAAAAGAGGGATTCTTTACAGACTTTTCAATCAATTGGGTGGTTATAGTTAAGAAGCTTTATTTCTATATTCAACATTTTTATAAGACTACATCATATTTCGTGTTCTGCTTCTGAAGGTAATGATTTGCATTGAAAATGAGTGTAGATTCAGGACTTGACATGTCAGAAAGCAGGTTTTTAAACAGCCTTGAAGATTATGTTGGATTCTGTTGCCATCTTTCTAAGATATTATTAGTAGGGAGCAAAGAAGTTGAATTTAGCAAACGTTTATTGAGTGCCTTCCCAAACCAAGAGGTCTTTGTTTTGGTCTGCCATTCTGTAAAGCAAACAGGAAGTCATCAACTGGATATTATCAACATTTGTAATTTAAAAGATATGCAGCAATATTCTATAGACTACTAAAATGTTACAGTTCTTTTTATCGTGCAGTGTTAGAATGTGCTTTAGAAACTTTAAGCTAAATTGTAAACATGACACTATTTTCTATCTTGTATTTTTAGACACATTCTGCAGCATGGCAGTCTCAAAAGAATGGTCATTGAGTTTGAAAGTACCATATATTCATACCATATTTTTACATTGGTGCTGAATTTTAATTTTTAAGTTTGTATTTTGAATCATTTTTTGGAAATATTGTGTCTTTATTCTTGATTATGAAGACATTTGATCTGAAATTATTCCCAGTGTGTAAGCAATTATTGGATATGCTATATTAGGGTTTTAATTCTGATGTTATGCTTTTATAGTATATGATAATGCTCTCAAGACTTGCATAACCCCTTTTGACAGATTTTGTGTGGAAAAGAAAGATTTTTTTTTCTACATAAAGGCTCTGAGAACTTAAAAAAAAAACTATAAATGCATTGCAAAATTATTTTAGCTGTGGCCCAGGTACTTGCAGTTGATTTGCTTTATCACCATTACGATATTCTAGTAAAGATAATTACTATTTGGGAAATGTCATTCAGAAGCCTCCTGTTTTCCTACTTATCTACAATACAATCCCAGCCTCCTCCTTCCATCTGTTTCTCTCTCTCCCTTCAAAATTCATTCATGAGCTCTTGCTGATTGATGAGTGAGAACCAAAATTGATGGAATAATTAGGTATGATAAATGCAGACTTTATATTGTAAACTTGTATCATACCTCAAACATAAGTGCATTTGGTCTTTATTTAAATACATCTAGTTACAGTATCTTCACTTTTTGGGACAGTCGATTTTATTGTTACACAGCTGCAATTAGAATATTCTTACCGAATAGAATAGACTCTGTAATTTTTTACAAGTTTATATTCTGTGCTTACATATAATTTACATCATAGCCCTTCAGTAATTCATAAAATTTTAGAATTGTAGGGGATCTTAGAGATAAGATTCGGAATTTAGCTCCAGAACTAAGATTAGTTGAAATAGTTACATTCATTAAATGTTTACTCTCTTCTCAGCAATTTCATGTTATGGCTCAGATTTACTTTTTCATCTTCATCTGTTGACCTACTTGTACTTTACACTTTAGCCAAACCGAACTTTTCCTAAGTCCTTTTGTCTGGACTTAATTATACTAGTGCTGCCTTGTGCTAGGACTGTTTGCCACCTGTTAAACACTTGCTATTTGCAGCATTATGTCTTCATTTATGTTGTTTCTTTTACATGGGGTGCTCCCCCCACCCCAACCCCGTGTTCATCTCTCAAATTCTTCAAATTCTTTCTTATCTGTCAAGGGTCCTTTCAGGTATTGCTATCCTGGTAAATCTTTTCTAGACCCTTGACCACACCCCTCTCTTCTCCCAACCAGATAGATTTTATACTTTTATATTCTATGATGCTTTGTACCTTAGAGTGGTATATTTATTTTATTTTATCTTTTTTTTTTTTTAAGGTGAGACAACCTTGGTTGACCTCACAAATTGCAAGGACCTTGTCAGCTTACAATTCCTTATTTTTTACTTACTTTTTATGCTTGCAGCACCTGGTCTTCCTAGGTTGTCTCCCATCTAAGTACTAACCAGGCCCGGCCCTGCTTAGCTTCTGAGATCAGACAGGATTAGGCTTGTCCAGGGTGGCATGGCCGTAGACTATTTTATCTTCTTGCATTAGGCTAATGTCTTTCAAACTTTTGACTATGATCTACAATAACAAAATACATTTATTTATTTTTAAATTTTTATTATGGTGACATTGGTTAATGAAATCCATTAAGTCTCAGGTGTACAATTCAACAGTAAGGCATATTTATACATTATATTTTGTGTTCACTGTCCATAGTTAGATTTCTTTCTGTCATCAACCTCTGGTAACCACTAATCTATGTCAATGAGTCTGTTTGTTTGTCCTCCTTGTTGCTTTTAGGTTTATATGCTACACATAATATCATGTGGTTTTCAACTTTTTCTGTAAGGCTTATTTTGCTTAGGATTATCTCGAGGTCCATCCATGTTGTTACAAATGGCAGTATTTCATCTCTTCTTATGGCTGAGTATATATGTAGCACATTGTATATATGTACCACAGCTTCTTTATCCAATCATCTGTTGTAGGACACTTCTGTTGCTTCCATGCCCTGGCCACCGTAAATAATGCTGCTATGAACATCGGTGTGTAAATATCTTTTTGGATATGGGTTTTCAAGTTTTTGGGGTAAATACCCAGTAGAGGGATTGCTGGATCATATGGTAGATCAATTCTTAGTTTTTTGAGGAACCTCCATACTGTTTTCCATATGTGGCTGTACCAATTTGCAGTCCCACCAGCAGTGTATGAGGGTTCCTTTTTCTCCACATCCTCTCCAACACTTGTTATTACTTGTCCTGTTGATAACAGCTATTCTGACAGGTGTGAGATGGTATCTCATTGTGGTTTTGGTTTGCATTTCCCTGATAGCTAGCAATGTTGAGCATCTTTTCATATGTTTGTTAGCCATTTGTTGTCTTGGGAGAAGTGTCTGTTCAGGTCCTCTGTCTATTTTTTAATTGGTTCTTTTTAAAATTTTTTTTTTTTACTGAGTTGTATGAGTTCTTTGTATTTTTTTGGATATTAGGCCTTTATTGGAGGCATTGCTTGCAAATATATTTTCCCATTTGGGTGGTTATATCTTTACCTTGTTGACGGTTTCTTTTGTTGTGCAAACACCTTTTAGTGTGATGTAGTCCTGTTTATTTATTTTTGTTTGAACTTCCTTTGCCTTTGAGGCCATATTCATACAATCCCTTTTAGTTCAAGGTCCATGAGTTTAGTTCTTATGCTTTCTTCTATGCAATTTATTGTTTCAGGTCTTATATTCAGGTACTTAATCCATTTTGAGTTAATTTTGGTGTGTGGTGATAGACAACAGTCTATCTAGTTTCATTCTTTCGTAGGTGGCTTTTTAGTTTTTCTAGCATCATTTATTGAAGAGACTTTCCTTTTTCCACGTATGTTTTTGGCTCTTTTGTTGAAAATTTTTTGCCCATGTAAACATGGATTTACTTCTGGACTCTTGATTCTGTTCTGTTTTTCTGCCAATACCATGCTGTTTTGATTATTGTTGTTGTGTGGTGTAATTTGAAGTCGGGCAAAGTGATGTCTCCAGCCTTGTTATTTTTTCTCAGGATGGCTTTGGCAATTTGGGGTCTTTTGTGTTTTCATACAAATCTGATGATTTTTTGTTCTATTTCTTTAAAAAATGTCAATGGGGTTTTGATAGAGATTGCATTAAATCTGTATAATGCTTTAGGTAATGAGGTCATTCTAACTATGTTGATTCTTCCAATCCAAGAACATGGAATATCTTTCCATTTCTTTGCTATCTTCTTCAATTTATTTTAATAGGGTTTTATAGAAATACATTTAAAATTGTTATCTCTTATGAGTATATACACATGCATGTACATATATATGAAAAAGTTAGGTTTCACTATGTACTCACTTGGCACAGTGTACTCTGACATTTTCTATTCACTTCCGTTTCATTAAAAATGTATTGGTGGCAACTCACTCATTTTGTGACCTATGGTTTAAAAAAACACTGCTTTAGGCTATAAACTCTTAAAACTGGGGATTGTGCCATATTTATCTTTGTATTATTGACAGATATAACTCAGTGTCAGGAATAGCGAAGGTTTCATACACATATTTATAGCATTGAATTGGATTTTTGGAGACTTTTGTAGCGTAAAGCCTGATTTTTGGAGACTCGAGCTTGTCATTTCACACTAATCATCACATTGAATCTGTAGCAGCTAGACTTCAGGTTTCATCTCATATGAACTAAAATCAAGCTAGATCGCATCCTTCCTGAACTTGTATGATTCATGATAAACATGAATGTAAAATTTTAGTTTTATTTTTAAAAGATATGACAATATATTACATTATATTTCATTGAGGGAGTATTTTTGGTTTGTCCCTGTTTGTCTTACATTGTGGGTGGGCCTGGATGTTTTTGGCTTTCAAGTATTTTTGAAGCTTGAGTTTGTGATCCCAATAGTATTCTTTTCTTTGAACCTTTATCTATACAATTGATAAACCTGTCTTCTGTCTTTTCCAAGTGGCTGATAAAAATGTAAAACACAGAATCAGAAAAAATTTTATCTAGAGAGAAGTGTCCAGTTTATAAACAAATAGGTTTTGTTTGTTATGTCATGTTCTGAATGCAAATTATCTGGATGACTCATTGAACATTTCATGACAATGCCAGCTGGCTACCTTTGTGAACCTAATAGTGTTTGAAGTTGGGATGGGCTCCTGGCCAGACCATGGTCTACAGCCAAGGAGGAAAGATGCTGCTACGAGGTCTGTGTGGCCTTACCATTAGGTGTGGAAAGTAACAAAGAAATTTTAGCAGTGAAAAGATAAAGTCCATTTTCATCTTCATGTATGGGAGGAAGGCACCACGTTTTTCTTGAGTTTTGCTTGATATTCTCTACATTTCCTACACTCTAGATATGCTAGACAAGTCACCCTTTTCCAGACAAGTCTAGAACTTTACTTTGTCACTTGGTCAGGTTGTTATGACAAGAGTGCAGTGAATGCCTTTCGTTGCCTGAAGAAAGCCAGCTTAAAAAGCTCAAGTGTCATCCTTTGATGCCTTCCACAGTTCTGCCCTATATTAAGAAGCGCTGCAAGTGGACCAGTCTCTAGTATGGCACTTATCCTTTTAGATCATGCTTAATTGCATCTCTTTGCCTCAGGGGATTCAGCTTCTCCAGGACAAGAACTTTCTCTTCATGTTTGTAACCCTAGGACCTTGCACATAGTGCATGATCAATAAACATTTAATTAGGAGTCCAATGTAGTAAGGAGTTTATTTTGCTTTGTTACTCCTGATAGCATTTAAAAGGCAGGCCGTAAATCTAATATTTAGTTGTTAGAAATTTGTGACATCATGAATAAACTTTTTTTTCCCAGTGACCTTTCTTTCTTGAGCCTGTCAGGAAGGTTTACTGCTGAGTTCAGATGACTGGTTTTGGGTGGGAGCCTTGGGGGTCCAGTATGAACCATTTCACCTGGGGTTTCCCAGTTATTACAATAGTGATTCAGAAATCTTATAGCAGGTAATTGGGATGTAGTTTCAATTTACCCCAACAGTACCTTTTTCATTTGACATCTTTGGGGAAGCTGTGTTTTGATGAGTGACTTTTCCAGAGAACTCAAGGTTAAACCTTTAAAAGCACCAAGAAAAGATTTTGTTGGAATTTTTTCTAATGTATTCTATTTTTCCCTGTGCTGTGGATTCAGTATGTTAAATCTATTTGAGCCTTTTCTTTTTCTATGTAACATTTGCCCTTCAATTATATAAGATATGCATTCATTATAGAAATGTTGGTAAATATAGCAATATACACAAGAAAGAAGGGTGTATCTTATTTTTGTTACCCAGATGTACCTTCTCTCAACATATTAGTATATATTTCCAGTCTTTTTTTCTGTATATGCACTTAAGTAGCATTTAAAATTTACAATTGCATTATATATATTTTCTTTTTAAAAATTTTACATCTGTTATGTGAACATTTTCTTATGTCTGGAAGGATCATTATTTTAATGACAGCTGTTCTACAATGTGGATGTAATATCATTTACCTAATCTCCTGCTGAGCAGTTTGTTTTTGAAAATGAACTATTGCCAGGACAGTGAGGGTACTTGTTTTTCTGTACCCTTATCAGCGTAGGGCATTATTTCCTCCACAGATTCGCATTTTCAGAAATTTCAAAATTGATCTTTTCAATTTTTTGGTTAGATAGCCAAAAGAGGGAAATATACATATATTATTGAATCGTACTTTAAACCTATATAATTTTATTAGCCAATGTTGCCTCAATAAATTTAGTTTTAAAAATTTCAAAATTCAAATTGCTTGAGAGGAATAAATCTCCAAGCATTACAAAAATAAAGTGTCCCCCACCACCAGTTCGCATTCTTGAGCCTCATTTAACTGAACTTTCTGATGATTTGATACTGCTAAAACAAATAAGTGATCATGATGTGAACACAGTGATACTTAGTTGCTTCCTCACGGAAATCCCTAGAAGGGTCCCTAATTCTGTTAGTGGTGCTTTTGTTTGTTTCTTTTTTCATCTGTTAATGCTCTCTGGGAATTTTCAGGGGATATGTGGGACGCTGATTCACTGTCAGTGACTTGAAATGGGGTGTGTGTGTGTGTGTATGTGCATGTATTCTTTCTATCTGTACATTTCTGTTCTCTGTAGCTACTTAGAATATCATCCTTTTCTTTTTCCCAATTGCCAGCTCCCACTTCTGTTTGCTTCTCTCTGCAGCCATACATTTGCAAGCTAGACCTTAACTGAACCTGTTCAAGGAAAACTGGGTAATCAGCTGTGTGAAAAACGAAAGTGGCTTCTTTCCTCTCCTTTGAAGTGAGATTCAGTGCCTTTCTGATAGACTCAGTCCTGTTAAAAGAATTTCCTGACTCATGGTCCAGGTTGGCTCTGTAGGAATGCCTGTCTTTGGAACAGAGGCAGTGCTCTGGGAATGATGGAGCCTCATGCAGCATTGTTCTGTGCAGAGGGCAATGTCCCTTCTGGATGGCTGCATGTAGACATGACATCTGGTGCTGTTGCGACCATCTTGTTATGAAGAAAGACGAGAAGGAGGGGTACTGTTTTACTTTTTGATCTGGAAATGAGAGGGAGCACGTAGAGATGCTTGGAGCACTGTGAACGGAGGGAAGGAAACTTTCTAAAAGAAATCTTTTCGTACATTTCAACATACTGAAATATTTAAGCTCTAATAAGATTTTAGGACTGTAGGTAATGATATCATGGTTGTCCCATAAAGCACTCATTGTTTTTACTGATTTGCTTTCTCAGAAACTAGCAGATTTCTCTGTTGGGTATTCAGAGTAATCTGGTTTAACTGGTTACTACATCAGCTCAATATTTAAAATTATTTTTATTATGGGAAAAATACATAAAATGTACATTTACCCATTTTAAATGTACAGTTCAGTGGCATTAAGTACATTCAAATTGTTGAATAACTGTCACTACTAACCATTACTTCCAGAGCCCTTTTTTTATCATCCCAAACAGAAACTTGATACCCCTTCCTCCAGCTCCCAATAACCTCTATTTTACTTTCTGTCCCTGTGAATATTCCTATTCTAGATACCTCATATGAATGGAATCACAGTATTTGTCCTTTTGTTTCTGGCTTATGTTATTTAGCATAATGTTTTCAAGGTTCATTCATGTTGTAGCATGTGTCAGAATTTTATGACTGAATAATATTCCATTATCTCTGTATATATCACATTTGTTTGTTCATTCATCTGTTGAGGTACACTTGAGTTGTTTCTGCCTCTTGCCTCTTATCATTAAAGCTGCTATGAACATTGGTGTGCCTATTTGTGTCCCCATTTTCAATTCTGGGTGAATATATAGGATTGGAATTATTGGATTAAATGGTGATTTCATGTTTAACTTTTTGAGTAATTGCCGAACTATTTTACACACCAGCTGTGCCATTTTACATTACCACCAGCAGTTTGTGAAGGTTCCATGTCCTTGCCAACACTTTATCTTCCTTTTTTTGAGAGTTGCCATTGTAATGGATGGGAAGTGCTATTTCCTTGTGGCTTTGATTTGCATTTCCCCAATGATTAGTGATATTGAGCATCTTTATGTGCTTATTGGCCATTTGTATACTTCTTTGGAAAAATATTCCATTGTATATACCGTGATTTTGTTTATCTAGTCTCTGTTGATGGATGCTTGGGCTGTTTCTACCTTGTAGCTGTTGTGAATAATGCTGCAGTGAACACTGGCATACAAATATATGTTTGACTCTCTGTTTTTAAATACTTTGGGTATATACCTAGAAATAGTTATATGCTAATTCTGTTTAGTTTTCTGAGGAACTGCCATACTATTTTCCATAGTGCCTGCACCATTTCACATTTACACCAGCAATGCACAGAATTACGATTTCTCTGCATCCTTGCCCATACTTAGTTTCTATTCTTATTTTTATTTTTAAAGTTCCTTTGCTTTTTCAAAATAATATTTTTTATTTTTCAGGTATAGGTGGCATATGATATATTAGTTTCAGGTATACAACAGAGAGATTAGACATCTATATAGCTCACAAAGTGATCATTTCAATAAATCTAGTGCCCCTCTGATAACTGTATATAGTTATTACAATATTATTGGTTATATTCCTTATGCTACACTTTATATCTCCATGACAGTTTTGTAACTACCCATTTATACTTCTTAATCCCTTCGTCCTATCCCCCTTTTCCCTGACCCCTCTAACCCCCTCTCATCTAGTAATCTTCAGAGTGTTCTCTGTATTTATGATTTTATTTGTTTGTTTTGTTTTTTAGATTCCATATATATGTGCAGTCATGTGGCATTTGTCTTCCTCTATCTGACTTACTCCACTCAGCACAATACCCTTGAGGTCCATCATGAAATATCTTTTTCCGTCCTATTACTTTTAGTCTGTGTGTGTATTTTAGTCTGAAGTGAGTCTCTTGTATGCTGCTTATCCATTCAACCACCCTTTGTCTTTTGATTGGAGCATTTAATTCATTTACACTTAAAGCAATTATTGATAGGTATGTATTTATTGCATTTTATTCATATTTTTGATTTTTTTCTTTTTAAAGAAGTCCCTTTAACATTTCTTGTAGTGTTGGTTTGGTGGCAATGAACTCCTTTAGCTTTTACTTGTCTGGGAAGCTCTTTATTCTAAATGATAGCTTTTCTGGGTAATCTTGGTTTAAGTCCCGCTTCTTATTACTTTAAATATTTCCTGCCAATCCCTTATGGCCGGTAAAGTTTCTTTTGAGAAATCGGCTGACAGTCCTATGGGAGTTCCCTTGTAGGCAACTAACTGCTTTTCTTTTGCTGCTATTCAGATTCTCTTTTTGTCTTTAACCTTTGGCATTTTACCTATGATGTGTCTTGGTGTGGGCCTCTTTGGATTCATCTTGTTTGGGACTCTGCATTTCCTGGACTTGTATGTCTATTTTTTTTGCCATGTTAGGGAAGTTTTCTGTCGTATCTTCAAATAAGAGAATTTCAATTCCTTGTTCTCTCTCTTTGCCTTCTGGTACCCCTATGATGCGAATGTTGGTTTGCTTGATGTCCCAGAGGCCCCTTAAACTATCCTCATTTGCTTTGATTCTTTTTTCTTTTTGCTGTTGTGATTGGATGTTTTCTGCTACCTTGTCTTCCAAATCGCTAATTTGATCCTCTGCTTCATCAAATCTATTGATTCCCTCTATTATTCATTTCAGTTATTGTATTCTTCATTTCTGACTGGTTCTTTTTTATGTTTGATATATCCATTTTTATGTTTCTTATCTCTTTGTTAAAGTTCTCACTGAGTTCATCTCACTGAGTACTTAGGGGAAGTAGTCTTCCCTTAAGTTCACTGAGCATCCTTATAACCAGTGTTACAAAGTCTGCATCTGGTAGATCGCTTACATTCATTTTATTTAGTTCATTTTCTAGAGTTTTAGTGTGTCCTTTCATTTGGGACATGTATTCTTTGTCTTCTCATTTTGGCTGACTCCCTTTGTTTCTGTGTATTAGGGAGATCTACATCTCTTTGTCTTGGTAGAGTGGCCTTGCTGTTGTGATTAGGTGTTTTCTGTTACCTTGTCTTCCAGGTGGTGCCCAGTGGTGCAGTTTCCCTGTCACATGCCTCCAGATGTGTCCCTTGTGTGGGTTGTATGTGCTCTCCTATTGTACTTGACTCCTGATTACTGTTGGCATGTCAGTGGAAGGGATTGAACCCCAGGCTGACTGGTTGTGAGGAATGGCTGTGACTACAGCAGAAGAGCTGTGTGCAGGGGCTGCCACTATGGAGCAGGATTCGCTTTAGCAGTACTCTGATTCCTGCTGAGTCTGCCCTTTGGGTATGTTGTTTGTGGAGATGGTTGGGTCGTATTCTGGTATGGTCTGGAGTTGGTCACTGGATGTATTGGTTCTGGGGCCTCTTGGGAGGGGGCTCCAGTGCAGGCCATGTTTAGTCACTGCCTGTGCCTGGGGTCATCTGGTATGAGTTAGAAAGTGATCTGTGGATGCTTGCTGCTTGTGCCAGGCTTGGAGGTGCCTAGGAGGGGCTAAGCTGAAAGCCAAGGCCCACCACCACTAAGTACTGGGCTTGGGTTCATTTAGCAAGAGATACAGAGCATGCTTGGGCCAGATACTACTTCTCCAGGGTTTGTGAATCTTTGAGAGATTTTAGGAAAGGCCGCAGAGTGAACTGAGACAGGCTGTTTGTATGGAAAACAAACTGGAAGCATCTTGATTGGGCTCACAAGTTGGATGGGATAGGGTCTCAGGGAATCACTAGATTAGGATGAAGGGTGTTATAGAAATTCAGACTTGGTGCCCACCTGTGCCTGCAGGCTGTGTTGGGGGAGCGCTCGACAAAGGAACAGTGGTGTCTTCCAGCACCTCTATCTGGGAGAAAGCTGCCCCTCCAGCCCTTTCCTCCCTGTTTGTCCCAGGCACTTCTTGAGTTGCCGCCCTAGCTCTAGAGCTCAAAATGAATGAGTTTGTCAGTGAGAAAGTTTGTGTGTTGACTCTTTAAGGGAAATGCTTCGGACTCCATCAGCCCTCTTTCTCACTCAGTCACAATCCCAACAGGTTTTCTCAGTCAGAAGTTATGAGGACTTCTCTTCCCAGCACTCTAATCCTGAGCTAGGGACCCCACTGGGGCTGGGACCTTCACAGCCAATATATCCTTCTCTTAACTGCCACAGCATGTTGCTACCCGTTCCATGTCTCTACCTCTCCTGCCAGTCTCAGTGTGGCTTCTTCTGTGTCCTTAGTTATAGGACTTCTGTTTAGCTCATCTTCAGGCAGTTTTCAGTGAAGGTGGTTCTGTAGTTTAGTTGCAATTTTGATATGGTCGTGGGAGGAGGTGAACAGATCATTTACCTACTCTGCCATCATGACTGGAAGTCTCTTTGTTTCCGTTAAAAAGATTTTGTTCATAATAGCTATCTAAAGTGGCTGTGAAGTGGTATCTTATTGTAGTTTTAATTTTCACTTCCCTATTAGTGATGTTAAACATTTTTTTCATGTACTAATTTGCCATTTGCATGTGTCTTTAGAGAAATGTCTATTAAAATACTCTGCCTATTTTTAATAATTTTTTTGTCATTAACTTGTAGTTCTTATATTCTGGATATTAAACCCTTATCAGATACATGGTTTGTAAATGTTTTCTCCAATTTCATGGTTTGCTTTTTTACTCTGTCATAGTGTTCTTTTTTACAGTAGTTTTATAGTCTCATTTACAGTAGTTCTCCCTTTATCCGTGGGGGTATGTTTCAAGATAACCAGTGGATGCCCGAAATCACAGAGAGTACCAACCCCTATATGCACTATGTTTTTTCCTATACATACTTTTTTTTTACTTAAAGGAAGCACTTTGTGGATTCTCTTTGTCATATCCAAATTGCCAGCATCACTACTCTTGTGCTTTGTGGCCATTATTAGGTAAGATAATGGTTACTTTAATATAAGCACTGTGATACCAAGACAGTCTATAACTGAAATGGCTAGAAAGTGACGAATGGGTGGGCCGTGCATACAGTGTGGAGATGCTGGATAAAGGTATGATTTACCTCCTGGCCAGGATGGAGCAGTATGGTGCAATGTTTGATCATGCTACTCAGAATGACATGTAATTTAAAACTTATGAATTGTTTATTTCTGGAATTTTTCATTTAATTTTTTTGGATTGCAGTTGATGGTGGGTAACTAGAACCATGGAGAGTAAAACCACAGATAAAGGGTACTACTGTATCTGTGTTTTCTTTGTCGCCTATGATTTCGGTATTGTAGCCAAGAAATCATGGTCAAATCCATCATGAAGCTTTTCCTGTTTTCTTCTAGGAGTTTAGCGTTTACATTTAGGTCTTTGATCCACATTGAGTTTTTTTTTTTAATTATTTTTTACGGTGACATTGGTTAACGAAATCCAGTAAGTTTCAGCTGTACATTTTAACAGTAAGGCATATGGATATATACACATTGTGTGTTCAGCTATGAGTTAATTTTTATGTATAGTGTAAGGTAAGGATCCAGCTTTATTTTTCATATGTGGATATCTAGTTTTCCCAGCTCCATTTGTTGAAGTGACTGTACTTCCTCATTGAGTAGTCATAGTACTTCTATTTGAAAATCATTTGACCATCTATGCAAATATTTATTTCTGAGCTCTCTATTCTATTTTATGATATATATGTCTGTATGCCATTCCCATGCTGTTTTGATTACTGTAAGCTTTGTAGTAGGTTTTGAAGTCAGGAGATGTGAGGGCTCCAACTTGGTTTTTCTTTTTTAAGATTGTTTTGACTCTTCGGGGTCTTGAGTTTTTATATGAATTTTAGGGTAAAATTTTCATTTTTTTCTATAAAAAGAGACTTTTAGATTTTGATAGACATTGCCTTGAATTTGTAGATTGTTGGGTAGTATTCTCATGTTAACAATATTAAGTCTTTTAGTCAATGACTATGGGGTGTCTTTCCATTTATTTAGGTTTTCTTTAGTTTTGTTGACCATAAACAGAAAGTCAGACATTCTTTAGCAAAATGGGTTTATTTGGGAACAACAAGGAATTGTAATCCAGAATGTGTGACCTGGTGGGCCATGTGCAAGTCCACTAAAACAAAGAAGTAGAAGCTTTTTATGGAAGGAAAGGAAGTTGGGAAGGGCTGCGATCAACATAGGGCGTGAGTGCTCCCCCTCTGGCATCCCTATTTCAATTTAAATGAGTTTTCTTTTTATTAATTTTTTTACATTTCTCCATTTTGATCAGGACTTTCTCTGAAAGCATTGCTAATTAAGAGTCAGGTGTTTCCTGCTTCAGCGGCCTTTTGTCCCTGAATGCCAGGAAGGATCTTCCTTGGGTGACATGTCCCACATTGGAGGGAAAGTTCACAGATTAGGAACTGTTGTGGTCACACTTGAGTAATAAGGAGAGGTAGAAGGGAGATTATCTTAGGTATTTCTTAAATTCTGTATCTTAAAATAGTGAATATGGCTAAGGCATATTCAGAAAAGAAAGAATTAACCTTTGAGAAGACATAATGTGGGAATAAGACATGAAGCAACTAAACAGTATTGTTATTGCAAAAGAAAACGAATATAGTCTCTTGTCTGTAATATAGCCTGTAGGTTGTAAATTCAGAGACTGAATTTTGGATAAGAGTCTGGAGTCAGTTAATAATCTAGATGAAAACAGCCTCTGTGAATTTTAAGCCTTTTAAGTCATCAAAAGAGCAAGTGGAAAGGATCATTATGAGACTGTTCCTCAAAGGCCATAAAATCAAGGGCAGATTTCCCTTTTACAAGAGGTTTCCTTCTTCTGCAAGGGACTAGGAAATGTGGGCATTTTCTTTCCATGAAAGAGAAGGAAGAGGCAGCAGTGAGAAAAGGTATGCAGCCCTGTTCTGGACATCTGAGAAAGCTGTCTTGTCAGATGTCATCTGTCGTGTGCTTCAAAACTTTACCTTCAGGTCAGCAGATGTTGTGCCGGTCCCTTTTTAAGTGCTTTCTTCAGATGTGTCACGTGAACCCTGGAGTTTGGCAGTAAAAGGGTTGCTTCACAGTGCCTGATAGGGGCTTTTCAAGTGAGATTGGAGAGAGTCCTTCTGGAGATGTCTTTTCCAGTACATGAAATCTCCAGGTTGCAAAGTGTAGTGCCCAAGGTCTTTGCCTCCAGGAGTACACTGTGAAAAGGTTGTTCTGGGAAAGTGGGTTATTTTAAATAGAAGCAATTAGGCCTTTACAGTATCGAAGTGTTTCTTTTATCAACTGGAAAGAGGTAGGAGCCCAGTGCATGGGATATCCTGTGACTATATCACAGGATGAGAGTTATGAGCTCCAAAAGAGGTGGACCTGAGATTTAAAAGGACTAACAGCAGTGCTTTTGGCCAGGGTATTTGGAGAGTTTCTATGAATTTGAACAGTTGTCTGAACAATGTCATTAGTGCACTTGACTAAATTGAGGGTTGAGGGTGGTAAGTGCAGTGGAAATGCAAAACCAGCCAAACAACACCTGACAGGTAGGGATAATCTCCAGGTAGGGAAAATCTTTTCTAAAAGGACTTTAGCTATAGAAGAGGCAGTAGCCTGTCTTGAAGGGAAAGCATCAGTGAGAAAACATAAAGACCATGACTAAAATGTATTTATTTATATCCATGGGATGGGGGAAGCTGTATGAAGTCTATTTGCCAAACCTTAAATGGTCCATTAGGCAATTTAAAATGTACACGAGTGGTGCAAACAGGCTTTTTAGTGTTGTCCTTTGGACAAGTGAGACACTGAAATAGGCACTTTTTTGTGGGTTTATTATTTTTTTCCCACCAATATTGATTCATGAATGCTGTCTCTTCGTCGGTGGACCAGTGATTTGATGCAGGTACAGTAGTTAGGGGTGGGAATTTTAGAGTCTGGGTTATTATTTGGCCCAAACCAGAACTTTCTCTTTACAGTCATGCTGTGCTCAACAACAGGAATATATTCTGATATATGTATCGTTAGACGATTTTGTCGTTGTGTGAACATCATAGAGTGATAGGAATTTTTCAGCTCCATTATGTTCTTATCTGACCATTGTGATAATATGCGATCTATTGTTGAGAGAAATGCCCGCCCGTGGTTGAGGGTATTTGGCTGATAGCCCCACTGTAATCACAGAGAGTGGGAGAGTTTCTGTGAAAGATGAGGATTAGGAGAGCTGGGCACACAGAATAGTAAAGAGATAAGACTACCTGATGCACATCCACACTATGTACACGAAGCTGTAGTAGGTGTCAAGCGTGGTAGAATGTGTCATAGTCCTTCAGAGCCTGGGGGCACCAGGAAGATTCCTAAGGGTGAAAGAACTGAGTCTTGATGCGTGAGTAGGATTTTTGTGAGCGGAGCGGAAGTGTGAGATCCAGGCAGTAGGAAATGGTGATGTATGAATTACAAACTTGTGCAGGATGTTTTTGGAGAATTGTGAATAGACCAAGTCCTGTGACTTTGGGAGAAGACTGGGAAGATAGGCTTGGCTAAAAGTGTGAGGGGGTTGAATGTCAGAGTGAGACATTTGACCCTTATTTCTGGGCCATGGGGAACCATTGGAACATTTTGATCAAGAGACAAAGATATTTTAGGAAGGTAAATGGAAGAGCATGAGAGTCATTGTAGATTTAGAAAAACTAGATAAAAGGACAATGGAATTTATTTCCAAAAACTAGGCATCACTGTTCCTAACATGGAAATCCTATAAGGATTGTGAACAAATCACTTAACCACTGTCTACCTGTCTCTTCAGTAAAATGAATGCACTTGTCATTCCTCACATGAGATCAGAACCAACATGTAATTTCAGTAAGAATGTTGTGTTGTGGTAGGCATCACTGCTTTCTAAATGACTTTATTAACTTTGATACACATGAGAGGGTGTTTTTCTCTGTGGTATTTGGAGATTGTAGGTTGGAAATAGATTATTGATTGAGGGAATAACAAATATATTTTATTAGTTCATGAAGTAAATGGATTAATACCTTGGGCTGCATTTTCTTTTAAACTCTTTCAGGAAGTTAAATGACAGAAAGAAGTTCTGAAACTAAACTTTAGTGCTGTGTGTGAATATTCTTTTCCCTTCTAGTCATGGTTTTTTATTACTAAGAATTCTCAAACGGTCTTTGTAACTGGGATTTTACACCTGTGCCCCAAACGGTGCTGGAACTGCTGTGTGCACTGCTTGTGCTCCTGGTTCTCAAATTCTTGGAGAGAAAGCTCCTTCACCTCTTCTGTCTGTATCTCTCTCTGATAATTCAGTCTCCGTGGCCATGATGGGACATAGACCCCGTGCTGTCTTCTTCCATCTATTCTCATGCCTTCACCCTTGGCTTCCCTTTCCCACTCTACAAACCACTTCTTTGAAATCTTTGTTCTTCTCCCGACTCACCAGACATTATGTGCTCCCCTCATCACCTCATGACAAACCCGTGTGGGACTCAGTTGGGGTACCTAGTTTATATTTAGGCACATTCACCCCTTTGAAAATTTCTCTCTGCCTGTAGTGTGTATGAAACACATTTGAAATGATCGTCTCTAACTTGAAGTGCTGTTATCTAGAAATGTAAAAAGATAACCCAGTAGCTCTTAATTTATAAATAGCTGGTTTTCATCTTAAAGTGGAGACTCACAATTCTTTTCTGAGGACTAGTGTTTGTGTGAAAAGATTTAGCAATGGTGCTTTCTTTTATTTCACACAGAGGAAAGTGAACTTTAGTGTTGAATCCTGTGATATTTTTGTATTGCTGTTCTAGTTATGCTGAAAGAGTACAACTCCAGCAATGCCATGGAATGCTTGTGTAGCTGCAGTTTGCTTATACACGGTGGAGGCAGATGTGGTGTACTTAATTTTTAAAGATCCTTAGGGCTCTTAAAAAATTATGAAAGTAATACCTGTTTAAGCCTCCTCTTATCATTTATGTACCTCCCCACCAAGTGTATCCCTACTTGTCCCCTCACCCAGCACAGGTAACTGCTGTTAATGGTTTGATATTTCAGATTCTCTATATATGAAAATGTATGGATGTGCATACTTTAACAGAGTAAATAGTTGAATAATAATTTCGAACACTTACATAGCACTTACTTTGTACCAGGTACTGTTCTAAGTACTTTACATATGTTAACTCTTTAATCCTCATTGTAATCCTTTGAAATATATATTATTATTATAGTAATTTTTAAAGATGAGGGAACTCAGGCACAGGAAGGCTCAGCACCTTGCCCAAGGTCACACAATCAGCATGTGGTGGAACCAAGATTCAGACCAGCCATTCTGCTTTTGCAGTCTGTGTCTTCACCCACTAGCTCTGCAGGGAAGATGCCTCCACATCTGTGGCCACCAAGTTGGAACAAACCTACCTTTGTCCCGGAGCATGGACTTGAGAAACCTAGTTTTGGTTTTGCTTTTTAAACCTTTTAAGTAAAAATTTTATTATGTATCATTTGTCTTTACAGCTGTTAATTTTAATCTCGTGGTGCTCTTTTGTTGGGAGAGGGGTGAGTGTCAAATTCTATTTTGGGAATCTGATAAAAGTTAGAGACCATCTTTTCAGGAGAATCCACATATGCAAAAAACTAGGCATTTCAGAGTATTTATGGACTTCTTGAAGTTCAACTTTGAACTGAGTTTAAGAACTTTAAACATTTCGACTTGTCTTTTTTTCTCTACATAGTATGTACTTTTCTTTTTGGCCTGCCCTTTATGTTACTGGTTTACTTTTTTACAGAGTTGTTTCTACTTTTTTGCCATTTTTCTTTTTTTTCGTATCCTTACAGACTCATGGATTTTTTTTATTCCATATGTGATCAGTCATTCTGACTGTAATTCTCAAATTCTAATGATTTTAAAGTTCTGTGAAGATTTCCTCTGACACCTGCTTTCACCTGTTTTGTTCTGCTAATTGACAGTATTTGGTCTTAGGTTTTAAAGTCTGTGCTGTTTTTATTTTTTGGACATAAAAATCAGTTATATAAAATTTCCTTCTGTTTTTTTGCAGTTTTCTTCCATGATGTTTATCATCTTTTGAATGCTATTCTCTTTTCCATTTTTGTCTTTTTAAAAAATAGCCTTATTGGAATATAATTCACATACCACATAGTTCACATCACTTTTTAGTATATTTGCTAAAATATACTAAAGGTGTGTATTCATCATCAGTATCTACCGCCAGAATATTTTTATCACCCCAAAAAGAAACCCTTTACCCATTTGCAATCATCCTATCCCCTCTTCTTCATGCCGGGGAATTACAAATCATCTTTTTGTCTTTAAAGATTTGCTTATGCTGGGCATTTCATATAAATGGAATCATAAAATTTTTGCCCTTTCATCTGCTTTCTTTCACTGAGCATAAGGTTTTCAAGGTTCATCTATGTTGTAGCATGTATGAGCACTCCATTCCTTTTTAGGACTGATAATGTTCCATCATGTGTATATATATCACCACTTGTTTATTCATCAGTTGATGGATACTTGAATTGTTTCCAGTTTTTGGCTATTATGGGTAATTCTGCTACGAACATTCATGTATTAGTTTTTGTGTGAATGTTTGTTTTTGGTTCTTTTGGACAGGTACCCAGAGTGGAATTGCTGGGTCATATGGTAATTTTTAATTTTTTGAAGAACTGCCATACTATTTTCTACAGCAGCGGTCCCCAACCTTTTTGGCACCAGAGACTGGTTTCGTGGAAGACAGTTTTTCCATGGACCGGGGTGGGGGGCGGAGATAGTTTGGGGATGATTTAAGTGCATTATATTTCTTGTGCACTTTATTTCTATCGTTATTACATTGTAATATATAATGAAATAATTATATAACTCACTGTAATGCAGAATTAGATGCCACCAGATGCGGCTGTACCAGAAAAGTACATCAACTCACCTACCACTAGTAAAGCCTGCTACCAGATGCAGCTTGTCTTTTGCCACTCACCGATAGATAAGAGTCTGCAAGCAGTTGATTTATTATAGTCTCTGTGGAGTCAAACCTCTCTGCTAACGTTAATCTGATTTGCAGCTGCTCCCCAGTGCTGGCATCACTGCCTCAGCTGCACCTTAGATCACCAGGCTTTAGATTCTCATAAGGAGCGGGTACCCTAAATCCTCGCATGTGCGGTTCATGCTAGGATTTGTGCTCCTGTGAGAATCTAATGCTTGATAATCTGAGGTAGAGCTGAGGTGGTGATGCTGGGGAGTGTCTGCAAATACAAATACAGATGAAGGTTCGCTCACTTGCCTGCTGCTCACTTCCAAGTTCCTAATAGGTCACGGAGGGATCCACGGGGGTGGAGGTCCATGGCCTGCGGGTTGGGGACCCCTCTTCTAGAGTACCTGCACCATTTTACACGTCCACTAACAGAGCACAAGGATTCCAGTTTCTCCATTTTTTGTCAACACTTACTGTTTTCTATTTTTATGATTATTGCAATTCTGGTGGGTGGGAGGTGGTATCTCATTGTGGTTTTGATTTACATTTACCTCATGATTAGTGATGTTGAGCACCTTTTCAGGTACCTGTTGGCCATTTGTATGTCTACTTCAGAAAAATGCCTGTTCAGTTCTTCTGCCTATTTTTCAATCGGATTGTTTGTATTTTATTTTTTCTATTGAGATACATGGGTTCTTTATATATTTCAGATATTAACCTTTTATCAGATATATGACTTGCAAATACTTTTTCCCATTTGATAGGTTGTCTTTACATTTTATTGATGATTTCTTTTGTTCTGCAGAAGGTTTTTAGTTTGAGGCAGTCTCGTTTGTTTTGCTTTTGTTGCTTTTGCTTTTGGTGTCAAATCCAAAAAGAATCATTGCCAACACTGATGTCAAGAGGCCTACCCCTGTGTTTTCATCTAAGAATTTTATTATTTAAGGTCAGCGCTTTAATCTATTTTGTGTTGATTTTTGTGTACGGTATAGGATAGGGGCTCTGTTTCATTCTTTGTGTGTGGCTGTTAGTTTTCCCAACTTTTATTGAGGAAACTGTTCTTTTCCCATTATATAATGTTAATGCCCTTGTTGAAAGTTAATTATTTATGCATGGGCCTATTTCTGGGCTCTCTATTCTGTTCCATTGATCTGTGTGTTTGTTTTATTCCAATACAATACTATTTTGATTACTATAACTTTGTAATATAGTTTGATATCAGGAAGTGTGATGCTTTCAGTTTTCTTCTTTGTCAAGATTACTTTGGCTATTCAGGGTCTTTTGTAGTTTCATACAAATTTTGGATTGTCTGTTCTCTTTTCTGTGAAAAATGCCCTTAGAATTTTGATAGATATTACATTGACTCTGTAGATTTCTTTGGCCAGAATGGACATTATAACAATAATAGATCCTTTAATCCGTGGAATATTTTTTTGTTGTTGTTGTCTTCACTTTCTTTTATCAATGTCTTATAGTTTTCAGTGTACAGGTCTTTAACCTCCTTGATCAAATTTATTCCTAGGTATTTAATTCTTTTTGGTATAATTATAAGTGGGATTATTTTCTTTTTCTTTTTTATATTGTGACATATTGACATACATCATTGTTAGTTTTAAGTGTACATTGGGATTGTTGTCTTAATTTCTCTTCCTGATTGTTATTAGTGTGTAGAAATACAACTGATTATCATATATTGATTTTGTACTGAATTCATATACTGAATTCACTTATTAGTTTTTTAAAAAACCAATAAATTCACTATAACAGCATGCAATTACTCAAAGTAGCTTACAAAACTTTTTTAAAAAAGATTTTTATTTTAATAGTTTTTTTGTTGAGTGTTCAAGGTTTTCTATGTGTAATATCATGACATTTGCCAAAAGATACAGTTTTACTTCTTCCTTTCTGATTTGGATGCCTTTTATTTTTTTCTTGCTTAATTACTCTGGCTGAGAATGCCAGTATATGTTGAAGTAAAGTGATGAGAGTGGGCATTCTTTTCTTCTTCCTGATCTTAGAGGAAAAGCTTTCATCTTTTTACCACTGAGTATGATGTTATCTGTGGGCTTATCATATGTGGTTTTTATAATCTTGTTGTACATTCCCTCTATACCCACTTGTGAATTTTTATCATAAATCGATGTCGAATTTTGTCAATGCTTTTCTGCATCTGTTGAGATGATCATATCTTTTTTATCTTTTGTTTCATTAATGCAGTGTATCACATTGATTAATTTATGGATGTTATACCATCCATGTATCCCTGGAATAAATCCCACTTGATCATGGTGTATGTCACTTTCTTGATGGTACCGTTTGCAGCATAAACGTTTTTAATTTCGATAAAGAACAGTTTACCTATTTTTTCTTTTATTGTTGTGTCTAAGAAATCATTGCCTAATCTAAGCTTACTAGGATTTAGTCTTTTGTTTAAGCATTTTATAGTTTTAGCTTTTACATTTAGGTCTTTGATCTATTTTGAGTTAATTTCATGTATGAGATGAAGTAGGAGTATAGTTTCATTCTTTTGCTTGTGGATTTTCAGTTGTTCCAGTATTATTTGTTTAAAAGACTATTTTTTCCTACTGGTTTGTATTTTGGGGCACAATTTAATATAAATCTAAGGGTTTGTTTCTGGACTCTCAACTTTTTTTTATTGAGAGTTATGCCAGTGTCATACTATCTTAATTACTGTAATTTTGTATCACATTGTCTTGATTACTTTGTAGTAAGCTTTGAAATAGGAATGTGTAAGTTCTCCAACTTTCTTCTTCTTTTTCAAGGTTATTTACGCTCTTCTGAGTCCTTGTGTTTCCCCATGAATTTTAAGATCAGCTTGTCAGTTTGTGCAAGAAGACCAGATGTAATTCTGATACGAATGGTGTTGCATCCATAGATCAATCTACGGTATTGCCATTTTAACAATTTAAGTTTTCTGAACCATGAACTGAGGATGTCTTCTCAGTTATTTAGTGCTTTAATTTCTTTCAACAATGCTTTATAGTTTTCAGTGTATATCTTGCACTTTAAAAAAAAATGTAATACTAAGTATTTTATTTTCTTGATGTTGTTATAGAGTTGTTAATAAAATTCAGTTTATAATAGGAATTGTATTGTTCATTTCATTTTTTGATTGTTCATTGCTAGTCTATAGATATACAGTTGATTTTATATATTGATCTGTGGCCTCAATATTGCTGAACTTGTTTTTTTTTATTCTAGTACGTTTTTAGTGGACTCATTAGGGTTTTCTCTATAAAATATATCATCTACAAACAGATAGTTTTACATTCTGCTTTTCAGTCTGGCTGCTGTTCATTCATTCATTCATTCAGTCAGTCATCTATATGTTCATCCATCCATCCATTTTCTGTCTGTCTTGTCTTGTCTGTCTGTCTGTCTGTCTGTCTATCTATCTGTCTATTTATCTAAAAATCATCATTTTGCCAAATTGCCCTGGCTAGTACCTCTACTACACTGTTAAAGAGATGTAGCGATAAGGAATGTCTTTGTCTTATTCCTGATTTGGGGGGAAAGCATTCAGTCTTTCACATCATGATATCATATTAGCTTATGATGATGAGTTTTTCACAGCACCCTTTATCAAGTTGAAGAAGTTCACTTCCACTTTTAGTTTGTTGATTGTTTTTGCCAGAAAAGGACGCTGGATATTGTCAGTTGCTTTTTCTGTATATACTGATTATTGTGTGGTTGTAGTTCTTTATTTATATTGTATATTACATTAATTGATTTTCATATGTTGAACCAACTTTGTGTTTCTGGGGATAAGTACTAGTTGGTAATGTTATATAATCAATTAAAAATGTTGCTGAGTTTGGTTTGGTAACATTTTATTGAGGATTCTTTTGATTGTATTAATGAAAAGATACTGGTCTTTAGCTTTCATGTGGTGTCTTTGCCACATTTTAGTGTCAGGGTAATACTAGTCTCACAGGATTAGTTGGAAAGTGTTCTTTAATTTTTTATTTTTTACAAGAGTTTATGAAAGATGGATATTAATTCCACTTGGAATGTTTGGTACAATCCTCCAGAGAAGCCATCTGTCCTGTGCTTTCCTGGGCTATGCTTTCTTTGTGGGAAGTTTTAAAATAACTAATTTGATTTTTTCACTTTTTATAGGCATATTCAGATGTTCTGTTTCTTTAGTGATTTGTACCTTTCTAGGAATTTGTTTAGTTTATGTAAGCTATCTAATTTGTTGGTGTATAGTTGTTCATAGTGTCCTCTTATAATGCTTTTTATTTTTATAGGGTTGGGAATATATCCCATATTTAATTCTTGATTTTAGTAATTTGAGTTTCCCTCTCTCCTTTCCCCTCCATCCATCCATCCATCCGTCCATCCGCCCATCCGTGTCTGTCTGTCTATCTGCCTGTCTGTCTTTCTTGCCTTGGTCAGTTTAGCTAAAGATCTGTCAGTTTTATTGATATTTTCAAAGAACTCCTGATCCTCTAGTCTCCTCCAACCTGGTCTTCCTTTAGCATTTTTTTTTTGTCTAAATAAATGGTATCAGTCATATGAAGCTAGAATTTTGCCAGTCTATATTCAGTAGTCACCAAGTACTAATGCTTCGCAATCTCTCTTGACATAAGGATGGCAGTCCACCATGACCTCTTTGGATCGCTCTCCAGACTTTTAATTGGTCTGCTTCCATTCAATTTTGATATTCTCCCTTATTCCCTTTTCTACACGGTAGCTTCTCTGGTGATTTTACTAAAATAAACCAGATCTTGGTACTCACTTGTTTAAAACCTTTTTATTGCTGCTTTTGGGGTAAAGTCCAAATTTCTTAAAATGATTTATTTTTATCACCAAGTTATTAATCTGCTTAATTAACCTTTAAGTTGTTTAAAATGTGGCATGTTCTCTTTGGCCTCTGGCTATTTGGAGATCTGACCCTGGTTTATGTCTCTGACTACATAATTACAAGCCTCCCTCTCTACAGCTGTGTTATCCAACCAATCTAATCTTTTAGTTCCTAAGAGTTATGCTTTCTTTTGCCTCCTTGCTCTTTGCACATGCTGTTCTTACACTTTTACTCTTTTTCACCCATTTTGTATTACTCATATTCATCCTTTAGTTTTCAGCTTGTTTGCTCAAGGAGGCCTTTTCTGACTGTAGACCAGGTTTGATTCCTCTGCTCTATACACCCATTGTGTCTTTAATGAACTTCAGTGCAGCATTCAACACACTTCATAGGGATTACTTGTGTTTCTTCTCCGCTTAATTGAGCTCTGCAAAGGCAGCGTTTCGGTTTGACTACTATATCCCCAGCACCTGGCATCTTGCTGGACACATGGAAAATGCCCAGTGCATATTTGTTGACTGTTGACCAAAGAATGGTAAATTAACTTTGCTTGGGGTAGGTCAGGGAATGTTTCAAAGAGAAGGAAATGGATGGGTTGTGGCTTGAAAAATGAAGAGAAGTTTTCAGAAGATTGGCGTGATGGTGAGAGGAAGGGCATCTTGCAGAATGCCATCTACAAAGGCATAAAAAAGCTTGGGCATAAGGGTGCCGACTGCTCATAGTTCCAGCCGGGAAGGGTGCGAATTTGAGGAATTGTTGAGAGCTGAGGCTAGAGAATGAAGACGAGAATGGGGTCATATTCATCTTGTTGGCACGGGAAACCACTAATGTTAAGTAGGGAATATTAATATCTATTGAACTCTTACTGTGTCTTGGTTTTTTCTTAAAATATATTATTATCTCATTTAATGCTCATAATTTTTCCATGGCAACTTAATTCCATCAGAGCTGAGTAAAGGCTGGTTATCTTATTTATTCTGACATACTTGGTGTTTATAATTATATCGGAAGCAGAATTATCATTCTTTGAAGTCCTGTTTTGTGTATTATACTTCTCTCTATCCCAAAGAGAATTTAGGTCAGTGTTGGTATAGTTTTATCTGTTCCTCCAGTTTTTGGCATATTCTTATCAGCGCCTCATTTAAAATGCCTCCCCAGCTGAGCACAGCATACAAGAGGTATCCTGATTATTCATTTCAGAGTAGGATAGAATTTATACTGTCTGTGTTCTGGGCCTGAGCTTTTGTTCATGAAATTGACAGTGACTAACATTTTGGGGTGATAATTTCATGCCTTTAAAAAAAATTTTTATTAAATCACCAAAGGTAACCAAGCTTTTTGTGTGAGCTACTTATGACCTTTTGTATTTGTTTAGTTGATCTTTTGGAACCTGACTTAGGGGGTTTTATCTTTATTCCTATTAAACTTCATTCTGTTGGGTTTAGCTCCTAATGCTGAACTTACTCATTTGGATTTCTTTTAATTCATATATTTGAATTAAGCTAATAGATGGCTTAAAAATCCTGAGATATAAACTGTGATGTTTTCCTTGCCCACTCAGTCTTTTACTCTTACCACAGTTGTTATGTATTCACCCAGAGTTTCTATGTGTGTACATGGTACAAGCAAATATGAATGTACATTCTTTTGCATATGCATTTTACTTGCAGGGATGGTTTAAAAATTTTTTTCCTGAATAGAATTTGCATATTTCTTAAGTTTGTTTCTAGATATTTACATTTTGGTTGTTGTTATAATAAGCTCTTTTCTATTGTTATATTTCTATTGATTCCATATATTGATTTCTGTACAGTTGACCCTTAAATGTGGGGGTTCGGGGCACTGACCCTTGTGCAATTGAAGAGCTGCATGTATAACTGTGGACTCCCCAAAAACTTAACTACAGCTGTCTCTTGTTATCTGTAGGGCATGAGTTCTAGCCCCACTCTCCCCGCCCTTTGTGTGGATAACAAAATCTGATGATGCTTAAGTTCCTTATGTAAAATGGTGTAGTATTTGCAGATAGGCTGCAGCAGGGTATGCCTGTAACATCACTGCATTCATGTGGATGCCGCATAGTGCTCAGCACGTGGCATGTTCAAGTTTTGCTTTTTGGACCTTTCTGAGATTTTTTTTTTTCTTAGAATATTTTTGATCTGTGGTTGGTTGAATCCTCAGATATAAAACCTGCAGTTACAGAGGGTCAGTTGTAAAGGTAATTTTTAGTATGTCAATTTGTATATAAAATTTGAAAGGCTTTTTACCTTATATTTCTCTCATGGTAGATGAACTATTTTACCAGTTTCCCAAGAGAGAAGAGAAATCAACTTTGTCTGTTTAGTTTCATTACATTACAGTCCTCTGATTTCATACTACAGTGTATTTTAAAACATTTCCCACAATAACCTCATTTTTAAAAAAGTTATAATTCTTAAAATGTAAACAAATGAATATATGTAATGTGTATATAGATAATGAGGCATGGTAGTGAAACAAACATCCATGAATTCACTTTAAAAACCAGACTATTGGCAGTCCTGAGCTTCTGTTTTCAGTAATGACAGAGTAAGACTCTTCCAGATGATTACCCTAAAAGAAACGTATAAATTTCAACAGAATAAAAAAAAACAAAAAACAACCCAGCTACTTAAAGTGACTGGAGAGTGAACAGAAGCCTGTCGACTCTGGTGCGGAGCACACACTCTGAAGAGAGATCTGTGTGCGGTATGTTTTTGTTTTCATGGCTTTTAGTAAGGTGGTGGGGGTGACAGTGGAGAAATGAGTCTTACTGGCTGGGGAAACCAGAGTAATGATAGTCATGGCCATCAGTAGAATGTGGAAATTGTGAAAGGGAAAGATCCAGAGAGAGGATCCTGGAAATTTCTTCCTGTCCAGAATTCTCACTGATCCCTGAACTGAGCAGACTGATTGCAGCTCAGCTAACAGAGATCTGCACCGAGCCTGGAGCTGGAGCCCAGGAAATGAGTTCACAGTTCACATCATCCATACATAGATTGCCTGCTGAAACAAAAGAAGCGACACTTAAATACCAGAATCTCTAATTGTCACAAGTTAAAATTCATAATGACCAGGATAGAATCCCATGATTACCTGACATGTGAAGAAATGAAAGAGAAAATCAACCAAATGTGGCCTTAGATGAGTCAGATGTTAGAACTAGCAAAGATTTTAAAGAGAAATTAAGACCGTCTTCACTGAAGTAGTACAAAATATGCTTAAATGAGTAAAATGGTGTTTCAGCAGAATTACGATAGGTAGAATACAATAAAATAGAAATTCTATAAATGAAAAATCCAGTATTAGAAGCACAGAACATTAACTTGCTTCTGTTATAACAGAAGGATATAACAGCCTTTTTCTTAAGGAAAAATTAACTTCAAATGTGTCAGAGAGATAAGAGCTAAAATTATTAAATTTCTAGAAGAAAGGTAAATATCTTTTTGACATTGGATTGGACAAAGATTTCCTGAATAGGACACAAAAGGCACAAACTATAAAAGGAAAAAGAAATCAGTTAAATGTACTTAATCAAAATTAAAAACATTCGCTTTCGAAAAACAGTAAATAAAATGAAAAGGCAACCACAGTCCTAGAGAAGATATTTGTAAAACATTTGTATGGCAGATAACTTGTAATTTCAAAACTCAGTAATAACACAAAAAAGAATGGGCAAAAGATTTGGACAGAGCCTTCACAAAAGGAGACATACCAGTCAGTGAGCTTAGCCTTTGGTACTGAATCTGGCCACATCTACATTACCTCATGGTCACTTTGAGACCTGAGTGAATAAACAAAGCGTTGTGTGCCCATGGAATGGAGTTCTACCCAGCAGTGAAAAGGGGTGCACTGTTGACACATGCAGCAACTTGAATGAGTTTCAGGGGGTTATGCTGAGTAAAGAAGTCAGTCATAAAGGCTTTAGATGCTTATGATTTCATTTTTATGACATTTCCCAAAATACAAAAGTATAGTGATGGAAAAACATCAGCAATTGCCATGGGTAGAGATGGGGGAAGGTAGATGTAGCATGAGGAAGTTTTTTGAGGGGAGGAGATGGAATGTTTGTGGTGATGGTAACACAAATCAATGCTTGTGCTAAAATGCACAGAACTATATATACACTGAAAGAAAAATTTCAACTGATAATTTGAAAAATAGAAATTAATTTGTCCAAGATTAAACAGTTATATGTAGCTTTAATATGTTGTACTTCATTAATCTGTTCTCTGTCAGTTGATATTTATTTTTCTTTCTTTTGTTACTCACTGGCTGTGTTGCTTCCTGGCATATATGTGTGTTTTTCTTAGGGTCTGTGACTAGGGGAGGAATTGCCCAGTTGTAGCACATGCACGGTCTGGTTTGAGGACATAATGTCCAATTATTTTTCAAAGTTGTTTTAGTTTACATTTTTTCCTATTTATAAGACAATTGCATGTCTGAGGATGTGTTAATTTCATCATAAGTCTTCAGAAATAATTTTCCTTCAGCATTTTCAAAGCATTGTTCTGTGGTCCTTTGGCTTATATTGTTAGTATTAAAAAGTCTGTGATTCTTGATCTTTTGGGTATAATATTTTTTTTGTTTGGAAACTTATTAGTAGAACCACAGTTCTACTGCCAGGGTTCTGAGATTTCACAATATGTTCACAAGTTTCATAGTATGTTATTTTATGTGGGTTTATTTTTATTCAGTATGTTGGGTCTTTGGGGCCCTTTTTAAAACTCTAAATGAATAGCATGAGAATGCCTGAAGGGTAAAAAGTTTAGGATACCAGCATTCTGAGAGCCCCGATAGAAGAGGGCTGGAGTCTTTTTCTGTGTATGTTCACATGGCCCTCCTATTTTTATACTTATCCCCAGTCCTCAGGTGTGCCTTATGTCACTGAATGCAGAGTAGAAATCCATTTGCTTTTCCAGAGAACAAACTTCCAGGCCTTTTCTTGAGTGGAGGAAAGGGGAAACACTGAAATCTTTGTTGGAGGAGGTGAATTTAATGATCTAAATGCAGTCTAGACAATTTGAAAGCAGTCCTTTCTAATTATCACCTCCCTGAACTCTTCCCTCTCTCCTCGCCACTTCAGAGTTATCATTACTGCCCCCCCCCCAAATTAAAAACATTTACATGTAAAGCTGTACATGCCTTGATGCTCACAGCAGCATTATTCACAGTGGCCAAGACATGGAGACAATCGAAGTGCCCTTTGATAGCTGACTGGATAAAGATGTGGTGTATATATACAGTGAAATATTACTCAGCCATAAGAAAAGATGAAATATGGCCAATTTTGACAACATGGATGGATCTTGAGATTATCGTGCTAAGTGAAAGAAGTCAGACGGTAAAAGTTGAGAACATGTTGCTTCACTCACATGTGGGATATAAAACTGAAAGCAACCAACAAGCTAGACAAAGAGAGACTCATGGACACGAACAACAAGTTAAGGTTACCAGAGGGAAGGGGGGAAGGAGGGAGGTAGGTAAGGGTAAAGGCAGTCAAATATGTGATGACGGAAGGAGATTGGACTTTGGACACTGAACACACAATGCGATATACACATGATGTATTATTAAATTGTCCACTTGAAACATTTGTAATTTTATTCACCAATGTCACCCCAATACATTTAATAAAAAAAGTAAAAACAAACATTCTTATGGGTCCTGGGGTTTATTTCAAACCACTAAAATGTAAGAATGAGCATATGTGCTCATTATTGCTATTGTGCATGTAATTGCTGCTATTTTGTGACATCATCATACTCTCAAGATGGAAGGACTACTGTGAATTTCACCTAACATTTATTTAGATGAACTGTGATGTCTATGTATTCATTGAACTAAAACTGTTTATAAAAAGTCAACTGTTTTTAAGCTCTGGCAACAATCATGTTACAGATCCAAGGACATATGAAAAAGTCACTTCAAGGACTTCTATTTTTCTTAAAAATAGTTTTAATGCAACAAGTGTACCACATTACCTCCTTAGTCTTACTTTAGAAACCCACAAAGATATTATGAGTCTGTTACATATATTATGTTTTCTCTTATTTCTAGGTTAAAAATATAGTAAAAGAGTTTGAATTTGAAGCATAATCGCACTGCTATTTTAATGAATCCTAAAATGATTACATTAGATGAGAAGCCATCCCAACAACAGTTATTTTTGTGTTATGCCAATAAAGGGAAAAAGAAACAAAATGTGACTCAAACAAAAATAATTTATTTGGCTTTAATCTCTTAGAGTAGACTTGTATTCTTAATTAAGTTTTGTTAGGGCCAATAATGAAATTAATTTGTATTTCTTGAGCTGGATGAGGGGTTGACATAGCCTGGGAGTAAATGGATAGTAAAGGAAATCTGGCCTAAGGCACACAAAATTATTTGGCCATACATAATGCCAGAGTAATCCACACCTCTTTCTCAACTGATAATTAACTATTATTTTAGCACTACCTCATACAAAGCAAGAGAAGCACTGCAATACAAAATATAGATTGTATATTCCTTAAGAGCTAATTGGAAGCTGGGCAAAGGCCAATGAATAAACTGGGAACAGAAATGGAATTTAGAATATTAATTATGGAGCTAGGCTCCAAAGAAAATACTGTCAGTTAAATGCCACCTCAGTACATCTGGAATGGTTAAGTTTACAGAAATAGCCCAAGACTTTTATCGGATCTCTTACAAGAAAGTAAATATTCCAATTAAACTGTAATTTGCTTCTATAGACTTCTCTTTTTAGAATAGTTACTGGGTGATAAGGAGCCCCTAAGATAGAATTCTTCTATGAACAATGCTTAATCTATAAGTATAGTAAAAAATGATGTTCACTGACAAGATTGAAAAAAATAGGTAGAAAAACAAATTTTGGAACTTATTGACAATAGAGTGTTGACAATAGAGTGGTTTCTGAAAGTATCTATCCTAATAAGCCTCTGGCCTTAAACCAAAGACAAACACAGCTACAAATAAGCTAACTCTCCCAAGCTATTTACACACCTGCTAGGGGAGAAAGGATACAGCTTTTACTGCTTTTCTTTCAATTCCCCTTTGCCCTAAACATAATCCTTCCTTCCCTATTCTCCTCCCCCTGTTCTGTGCTACACATTAGAAATGTACTTCCAACAGAACTAAGTGATAAAAAGCATATCATCTACAGCTTTGCAAACTTTAAATGTTAAATTGCCTTAGGATGTGGGAGCAGAACAAGTTGTTAATTAAATGTTTGTAATAAGGAAAGACTATTTAAAGCTATATCTATACAGGCTGTAGGGAGGAGGTGAGTATTAATAGAAAGAAACTAACTGATGAAGGCCTTCTTTCATCTTGAGCATTTGCCTAGGCATATCAGACACATTCCGTTTAATAAGGAAGGGAGGGGCAGACAGTTACTAGTATGAGAAACCTAAGTGGCAGCCTTCTAAGAGGTGAAAAAGACAGCATTACTTGTTACAATAAATGAGAAGTCATTCCAAGAGAGTTCTTCTGACTCATAAGTCACCCCAATCTATCCTTCATCATTAATCCCCAAAATAACCAACCTAAGTAATTAGTTTTTAACTGTAGAACTTCCCAAAGACCAAGATGCTGATGTCCCCTATTTAAGACAATACTGCTGGTAGCAGAATATACAAGTGTATCAGAAGGCAATTGGGTAAGCAAAAAACCGTTGTATAACGGGGTGGAGAGTTGGGAGGAGATATTTCAGCCAAGTCATGCATACCCTAAAAGCACCAACCTTGTTCCACCATACAACATTTTTTTTTCCAGAGACAAAAAACTTAAGTCTCTCTTCTTTGAAGCTCACACAAATAGTACCAACTTCTGGCTCTTTGGAGCCCTCTTTTCCACACTGTTGACTGACGAACACCCTTTGTTCATTCCTTCCCAGTTGTGACCACATTGCAGTCTTTGCTCCTTAGAGAGGACATCCCAAGCCCTTTGGCACCTTACATAATCTCTTGGTTTCCCTGGGCCCCATAGTGGTTATTGACATCCACTGTGGGAATTCACTAGTTTAATTTTCAGAAGTCAACTTTACAAGACTGAATCTTTTCCCTTTATGATCTTACCACTTTCAAGAGTGTACTTAAGGGTCTAGTCAGCACAGTCAAGCAAGAAAAATAAAAAAAAATCCAAATTAGAAAGGAAGAAGTCAAACTCTGTTTGCAGATGGCATGATTATCAAATGGAATCTACCAAAAATGTTACTAGAACTAATTAATAAGTACGTTTATTAAGGTTATATATTATAAGATAACTATACAAAATAGTAATCATTTTTCTATATACTAGCAGAAAACAGAAAAGGTTTTTAAAGAAAATACCATTGAAAATAATATCAAAATATGAAGTATATAGGGATAAATATGACAAAATAAATGAAAAATCTGTCCACTGAAAACTATAAAATATTTCTAGGAGAAATTAAAAAAAACAAATTGAGAGATATGCCTTGTTCATTGGTTGAAAGACTTCATATTATTAAAATGACAGTGTTCTCCTAATTGACCTATAGAGTCAATGCAATCTCAATCAAAATCTCATTTTTTTTTAGAAATTGACAAGCTGGTTTTTAAAATCAATTTGAAATGAAAAAACAGAATAGCCAAAACAATTGTGAAAAAGAAAAAAGTTGGAAGACTAATTATCTGATTTCAAAAATTATTATAAAGCTACAATAGTCAAAACAGTGTAGCATTAATGTAAAGACAGACTAATAGATCAGCAGAACAGAACAGAGTCCAGAAATAAACCCACATACATACAGACAGCTGATTTTTTACATAGATACATGCAGTGGGGAAAGGATAGCCTCTCCAACAAATGGTGCCAGAACAACTGGATATCTGTATAAAAAAATGAACTTTGATTCATACCTTGTACAATATTTTTTAAAAAACTCAAAGTGGGTAACAGACCTACATATAAACCCAAGATTACAAAACTTTCAGAAGACAACATCAAAGAAAATCATTGGGACCTTGAGTTAGGCAGATATTTCTTAGATAAGACACTGAAAGCAGAATTTGTAAAAAGACAAACTGATAAATTGGACATCATGAAAATTTAACACTTTTGCTCTTTGAAAGACACTTAAGAGAATGAAAAGACAAGAAGACACAAGCTATAAGAAAATCTTTATAAAGCATCCATCTGATAAAGGACTTATGTTCAAATATATGAAAAAAATTTCTTAAAAACCAACAGTTAGAGTGATGTCACACACAGTGGCAGCACAAGTTGGTGCCTCCAGTGGAAGAACCAGAAAGCTGGAAAGAAATTCCCGGCATCAACTATCTGGGAACTCTGGAACCTAACTGGACACTTACAACAACCGGAGGAGTGCTCAGTAACGAAGGGATGAGGAGAGAGGATGCTGCTCTTAGTCAGGAAAACAGTGTATACAGATCAGTGATCACAGCCCATTCTACAGGCTCTGCTTGGCCAAGAGGACAGTAGCCCATCTACTTGGAGCAGCTGCCTGGTGCCAAGGCAGACAGTGTGGACCTTGTCCTCCAAAAATTCAATGTTAACACATTTTGGATAGTCTGGCAGATCCCTGAAGAACCAGTGCAGATGTCTGCCTTGCTTGTGATCCAATTCCATTCACAATAGCGTCAAAAAGAATAAAATACTAGGAATAAATTGAACCAGAGGGGCACAAGACTTGTACATTGAAAACAACACAACACTGCTGAGAGACGTTAAAGAAGACCTAATTAAGTAGAAACACCCCAGGTTCATGGACTGATAGGATTAATATTATTAAGATGACAATACTACCAAAGCAGTCTACAAATTCAGTGCAGTCCCTATCAAAACCCAAAAGGTGTTTTTTGCAGAAATGGAAATGCCCATTCTAAATTTCAGAAGACCCCCAAATAGCCAAAACTCTTGAAAATGAACAAACTTGGACAGCTCACACCCTCTAGTTTCCAAACTTACAAAAAACAAACCAGTAATCAAAACAATGTGGTATGGGCATAAAGATAGACATATAGATCAATGGAATATAATTAAGAGCCAGAAATGAATCCTAACACATGTAGTCAACAGATTTTAACAAAGGTGCAAATACCATCAATTGGGGGTGGGCGGGCACAATAAAAGGCTGTTCAGCAAATGGTGCTGGAGAAACTGATCATCCACGTGCAAAAGAATGAAGTTGGATCCTTATACCATATACAAAAATTAGCTCAAAATGAATCAAATACCTAAATCAAAGAACTAAAACTAAGCTATCAGACTCTCAGAAGAAACCATAGGGTCAAAAATTCTCAATATTAGCTATACCAATGATTTCTCAAATATGACACCAAAAAAAACAAACAACAAAAGAAAGTAGGTAAATTGGACTTTGTCAAAATTAAAAGCTTTTGTGCATTGAGGGATACCATTAAAAGAGTGAAAAGACAGTCCACAGAACAGTTTAAAAAACTTTAATATACAGATATATAAAGAACTGTTACAACTCAGCAAAAGTAAAAACAAACTTAATTCAAAAATGGGCAAAAGACTTTAATAGACATTTCACAAGAAGATACAGAAAGCACATGAAAAGATGCTCAACATCATTAGTCATTAGGGAAATGCAACTCAACCCACAAAATACCACTTTACACCTACTAGGAGAGCTATTTTCTTAAAAAAAAAAAAAGAAAATAGTAAGTGTTGGCAAAGATGTAGAGAAATTAACACCCTTGTGTATTGCTGGTGGGAATGTAAAATGATACAGCTGCTATGGGAAACAACTTAGCAGTTCCTCAATAAGCTAAACACAGAATTACCATATGATCCAAGAATTCCACTCCTACATATACAGTCGACCTTGAACAATGCAGGTCTGACTTGCACGGGTCCACTTATACACACAATATTTTTCAATTGACCTGACCATGTTGTTCAGGAGTCAACGGGTGATTAGGAATCCGCATATGCAGAAGGTAGACTTAAGCTACGTGTGTACTGTCAGCTGCAGATGGCGGGCACACCTAACTCCCTAAACCCCTACATTCTTTGAGGATCAACTGAATACTGAAAAGAACTGAAAATGGACCCCGATTCTTATGCATTAATGTTAATAGCAGGGTTATTCACAATAGCCAAAAGATGAAAACAACTTAAGTATCTGTCAACAGATTAGTCCATAAACAAAATGTCACACACACACACAAATGCTATGCAGCCATAAAAAGTAATGGCATCTGTTACATTATACAGCATGAACGAACCTTGAAAACATTACAAGTGAAATAAACCAAAACAAAAGGACAAATATATGAATCCATTTACACGAAATATCTAGACTGGGAGTAGGGGGGAATGAGGAGTTACTGTCTAATGGGTTCAGAGTTTTTGTTTGGGATAATGAAAAGTTCTGGAAATAGATAATGATGATAGTTATACAGCTTTGTGAATTTACTGAAAGGTGATTAAAATGGTAAATTTTATGTTTATATTTGCCACAGTTTTTTAAAAGTTACTATGGTGAAAACAAAAATCTAGATAAGGGGCATGAAATTTTAAGATCAATTGAAAACACGGCTTAAATAAATTAATGATTTCAAAACTTCAACAACTACAAAAGCCCAACAGTAATAGAATGTCCTAATTTTTAAATGGGCAAAAAGATTTGAACAATTACTCCAAAGAAAGTAAACAGCACATAAAAGGATGCTCAGCATCATTAGTCACTGTGTAAATTTGAATTAAAGACACAGTGACATACCACTAAGCACTATAGATGGCTAGAATTAAAAAGACTTACCATACCAAATGTGGGCAAGGATGTGGAAAAAACTGGAATTCTCATATACTGCTAATAGGAATGTAAAATGGTACTATCGTTTTGAAAGGAAGTTGGCTGTTTCTAAAAAAAGCTCACATTTATTATATAACCCACTCCTAAGTATTTCCCCAAGAGAAAAGGAAAAAGACGACCATTCCAAGACTTATACATGAGTGTTCATCATAGCTTTATTTGTAATAGTATAAAACTTGGAAACCACTTATATGTTCATCAGCAGATAAATGGTAAACAAATTGTGTTATGTCTATACAATGAAATACTATTCAGCAAAAATAAGGAGTGACTTTTATGTTCATCAGCAGATAAATGGTAAACAAATTGTGTTATGTCTATACAATGAAATACTATTCAGCAAAAATAAGGAGTGAACTATTGAACTATTGTGGAAACATAGATAAATCTCAAAATAATTAGGCTAAGTGAAAAGAAGCAGGCAAAAGAGTTCATACAGTCTTTTTGATTTATGTAAAATTTTAGAAAATGCTAACAAATCTACAGTAAGAAAGGAGATCAGTGGTTTGTTTGAAGATGGGTGAATGGTCAAGTCTATTTGCCAGTCTTACAAAGAACAAAACAGGAAACAAATTACCTGCCCGAGGTCACAGAACTAGTAAGAAGTAAAACCAGGATTCAAAGCCAGAACTGGATAGTAATCAAAACCTTCCTCTTTATACTTCTTTTGAAGATAGAGAAGCATATGAATGAGTAGAGATCCAGTCAACAAATATTATTATATGCCAGGCACTATTCTAGGCTCTGGGGATATAGCAGTGGACAAAAGATTAAAAACCCTTGCACTTGAAGAACTTAAACATTCTAGAAATATACAGGTTATAAACAAACAAAAATATATGGTATGACAGATGGCCAAGTTAATGCTAAAGAGGAAAATAAAACAGTGCTGAGGAATGGATGGTTTAATTTTGAAATGTAGACATGTTTGAAGGAAGATACTGTAGAAGAGTCAAAAACATAGTCACTGATGTGAAAATGGAGGCACAATGATATGCCTTGGCTGGTCTAAAAATAAAATAAAACAAAATAAAATAAAGTAAAAAGTTAAGCAGAGAAAGAATTCATTGGTAAACGGACTTGCACCTAACAAAAAATTTTAATTTATTACGATTTACTGCTATATATATTTGTTCTGTATTAGGGACAGTTACACCATTCTCCAATAGGTCAATGAGAATATAAGAGCAAAATGATACAAAAACTGCAAGAGTTGAATATTAGGGAAATTACTGGACTAGAAGATATTTAAAAATCTGTACCTAAATCTAAATAAAAATCCAAAAACTCAAGTGAAAGAAGATGACTCAAAAGTTAGGATACAATCTCAACGTGCTGTTTATTTGGCTGGAAAATTGTCATTATGCAGTAGCATAATTACAGAGAATTGTTTCTGCCTGGAAGTACAAAACATCTGATTAAAAATAAAAAAAAAAACCCTAGCAACCATACACTGAGATCTGAAATATGATAGTTTAAGAATATTGATGATAAGTTGCAAACCCAGAAAAATGAACACAAACTAGGCTGATTAGGCAGAGTAAATAAACTGAAAACAAGTAATACAAATAAAGTAGTACTTTATTCAAGTCAGGAAAAAGCCCTACCATTTAGTGATTTGGAAACAGTTTCTCACTGCAACTGACTGCATAAAAGGCCAACAAGGATAAAATGCTGGGATTCAAAGGGTGAACCTAATCTTCAGCTATTACAGAAAACAGAATAAAGACCCTAAATCACTTCACTTAAGAAACCTAACTTCATGCTTCAAGCAGAGAAAACTTGTCCAAGAATTTAATGAAAGCTATGGCCACTCTGAGAAACATGCATGTAAATTCACTGACATCATGGAAAACAGCCATTGATTTCTTTTTATTAAATGTATTGGGGTGACACTGGTGAATAAAATGATAAAGATTTCAAGTGGACAATTTAATAATACATCATGTGTATATCGCATTGTGTGTTCAGTGTCCAAAGTCCAATCTCCTTCCGTCATCACATATTTGACTGCCTTTACCCTTACCTACCTCCTTCCTTTCCCCCTTCCCACTGGTAATCGTTAACCTGTTGTCCGTGTCCATGAGTCTCTGTCTGTCTAGCTTGTTGGTTGCTTTCAGTTTTACATCCCACATATGAGTGAAACAATATGGTTCTCAACTCTTTTGTTTGACTTCTTTCACTTAGCACGATAATCTCAGGATCCATCCATGTTGTCACAAATGGCAGTATTTCATCTTTTCTTATGGCTGAGTAATATTTCACTGTATATATACACATCTTTATTCAGTCAGCTATCAAAGGGCACTTCGATTGTCTTCATGTCTTGGCCACTGTGAATAATGATGCTGTGAGCATCAAGGCACATACAGCTGTACATGTAAATGTTTTTTAATTTGAGGGAGAGGTAGATACCCGGAAGAGAAACTGCTGTGTCCCATGGTAATTCTAGTCTTAATTTTTTGAAGACTCTCCATATTGTTTTTCATAGTGGTTGGACCAATTTGCATTCCCAGCAGCAGTGTATGAGGGTTCTTTTTCCCCCACAATAGCTCCTCCCCCAAAACCTCTTCAACACTTGTTATTACTTGTCCTGTTGATGACAGCCATTCTTACAGGTGTGAGGAGGTTATCATTGTGGTTTTAATTTGCATTTTCCTAAGTGCTAGTGAAGCTGAGCATCTTGCATATGTCTGTTGGCTGTTTGTATGTCTTCTTGGAAGAAGTGTCTGTTTGGGTCCTTTGTGCCCGTTTTTAATTGGATTGTTTGTTTTTTTATTGTTGAGTTGTATGAGTTCTTGATATATTTTGGCTATTAGCCCATCGTCGGAGATGATGTTTGCAAAAATCTTCTCCCATTGGTTGCCTATGTCCTGTTAATGGTTTCTTTTGCTGTGTAGAAACTTTTTAGTTTGATATAGTCTTATTTATTTATTTTTGCTATTACTTCCCTTGCCTTTGAGGTCAATTTCATAAAATACTCTCTAAAACTAAGGTCCATGAGTTTAGTACCTATGTTTTTTTCTGTGCAATTTATTGTTTCATGTATTTAGGTTTTTGATCCATTTTGAATGAATTTTGTGCTTTAACTTTTCTTTCCTGTTTCTAGGTAAGTTGTCAGAGGGAAAACGATAACTCACAGGAAGCTTTTTGAATTCTTTGTAAGAAGAGTGTGTTATATAGTTCTACAATATATTAGTGAAGAGGCAAAAAACTACCCAGTGAACATACAGTAGAGGCAGTCAGTGAACAAATATTAAATTCCCGTGTAGTGTAATGACCTACAACACTATAAATTTCTTCCTCTTGGTGCTACTTTTGTCATATACTTGCTTTTCAAAATGCTACAAATACTCAGTACATTAGTACTATTTTTTTCTTTAGACTGGGAATATTTTCTTTAAAGGATTAAATAGTAAATATTTAAAACTTTATGGGCCAAGAGGCAAAATTGATATTAAGAGGTAGTTATACAACAAGAAAGGAAGCAAATTTGTACACATTTTATTGATGAAATTCAAAATATAATAACTGAGCACAAATCTTTTGGTTACTTACATTTGATGAGTAGGTTAACATTTTGTTTAATTGGTGTTCAACGTTAATGTTCCTTATGATCAAAAGCTGTTGCAGTTCATTTCTTAATGCTGATCTATAATGAGATTTTGTTTTTCATCTTCATAAATACATTTTCAGACAGATAGGTATTGCAGAATACTGATGTCAGTTCATAGGTGAATATATTTTTTAAAATTTTCATTAATTTTTTTTAGGCAAGGCCATTCTTGATTGACCTTGTAGATCGCAAGGACCTTGTCAGCTTACAGTCCCTTATTATTATTATTTACACCTATAGCACCTGGTCTTCCTAGGTCTTCCATCCAAGTCCTAACCAGAACCGACCCTGCTTAGCCTCTGAGGTCAGATGGGATCGGGCTTGTTCAGGGTAGCATGGCTGTAGACAATAGGTAAATATTTTAATTTGAGACTCTTCATCACTTGGAAGGCATTTATAGAATTGAATACCTTCTTTTGTTATTTGCCATATAGCATGTCATTATATTGCAGATTAAAGTACTTCCAACTGATAGTTGGGTGGAAGTTCCTTAGTTGCACCATTAAATGGATTTTGAAATATAGAAATTTTCAATGCAGTACATTGCAGTTTAAAAACTCTGCAGGAACTGTACTTTGAGCACAAAAATGTATTTGCTGCAAATTTGAGTGAGAATGGAGATCCAGCTTCTTATTTGAACTTTTGACAGTATAGGAGTGTATAAGCAGCTTGACATTAGTTGTGATTTAGGTTGCCATAGAAATGACTTTAAGTTTCAAAATAAGCATGGCTTTAAGTTGCATTTATTAAGAAACATCATCAAGAATGAAGCAAAAGCTGATTTACAAAGCCATTTATTATTTGATAATAGTGGTTATCTAATAATAGTCGAGGGCAGTTCTCAGTCAGAAAAATTTCAGTCACAGTTCTGAGCTCAATAAATTTGCCATAAAATTTGATTGCTACTAGCCAGCCTGATGCTGTGCACTTGAACAAGTCAAGATATTCTGTTTCCTATAAAAATTTGCAGAAATAAACACGGTCAAGTCCATGAGCAAATGAAGTTCATTATTGACTAATGGTAGTAATACGTGGAAGAATCATACATTTCTGCAAAGTACTTGCTGATGAATAATACAATGAATAGCCATTGGTTTTAAATATCTTATATTTTCGCAGACTTTGTTAATTTGTCCAGCTAAGCCTTTTTCTGCTCCATGTATATGTTCACCACCATTAATATAACTAAGGTGTTTCTTATATATTTTGGATATTAACCCCTTATCGAATATATCATTTATGAATATCTTCTCTCATTCAGTAGATTGTCTCTTAATTTTGTTAATGGTTTCCTTCACAGTGTAGAAGCTTTTTAGTTTGATGTCGTCCCATTGTTTGCTTTTACTTTTGTTGCCCTTGCCGGAGGAGATGTATCTAAAATATGTTACTGAGACTCATGTCAAAGAGTTCACTGCCTGTATTTGGCTCTAGGAGTTTTATGGTTTTAGGTCCTAACATTTAAGCCTTTAATTCATTTTGAGTTTATTTTTGTATGTTGTGTAAGGCAGTGATCCAGAGAGTGTGTGTGTGTGTGTGTGTGTGTGTGTGTGTGTGTGTGTGTGTCTGTCTGTCTGTCTGTCTTTCTCTTTCTCTCTGTATCTGTCTGTCTGTCTGTCTCTCTCATTAATTGACCATATAAGCAAGGGTTTATTTCTGAGCTTTCTATTACTTTCCATTCTGTGTGTCTGTTTTGTATCTTACTGTTTTGATTATTATAGTTTTGTACTATAGTTTGAAATGAGGGCACATGATACCTCCAACTTTGTTTTCTTCCTCAAGATTGCTTTGGCTATTTCTTATTGCCCATTTGTGTATCTTCTTTAGGGAAATGTCTATTCAGATCCTTTGTCTATTTTTAAATTGTTTTCTCCTTATTGTTGAATTATAAAAGTTCTTTATTCTAGTGCAAAATTCTTATACTATATGGTAAGTCCTTACATAATATCGTCAATAGGTTCTTGGAAACCAACTTTAAGCAAAATGACAGAATGAAACCAATTTTATTATAGGCTAATTGATATAAACAAGAGTTAAGTTCCTATGGCATATTTCTGGTCACAAAAACCATCAAACATCTAAATAAAGACTAAAAAATACTTCTAATATTAAACACTGAAATAAATGTGTTATACATACATTTAAGAAAAATTAATAACAAGATTATTATTTTCCAACCTGCTTATTTAATTTCAGGGTGATGAGTGGCTAGAGCCTGTCCTGGCAGCTCAGGACACAAGGCAGGAACCAGCCCTGGACAGGATACAATTCCATCGTAGGTGTCACTCACCACTCCCACCCCCAACAAACCTACACTCAATCATACTTGTACTGGGACAGTTTAGACACTCCAGTTAACCTAATGTGCACATCTTTGGGATGTGGGAGGAAACCAGAGTATCTGAAGAAAGCATGGTGAGAACGTGCACACTCCACACGGACAGTGGTCCTGCCCAAGAATCGATCCCCCCGCCCCCCGATCAACGTTATGAAAAGACGTTGAATGAAACTGTTTAGGGACCTGCTGTGTTTGATATGCAAAAATTTCTCATTCCCTGGGTTGCTCTCTTGCACTTTCTTGATGGTGTTCTTGCAGCACATAAGTTTTTAAGCTTGATAAGGTTCAATTTATTTATTCTTTTCTTATGATTTTGATGTCATATATAAGAAAGCATTGACTAGTTTAAGGTCATGGAGACTACTGTATTTTCTTTAAGAATTTTATGATTTAGCACTTACATTCAGTTTTTAATCCATTTTGAGGTACAGTTTGCATGTACTGAATTTCAGAAGTCTTAATTGTACAGTTTTGACTTATGTAACCCACTCCCCAGCACTATTTCTGTCTTCCCAGAATGTTCTTTTTGTGCTTAATCAATATGGATTGGAGGCAACTGGTGTTCAGATTTTATTCACCTTAATTTAGCCTCTTCTAGATCTTTTTGTAAATAGAACTATGTGGTATTTTCACTTTTGCATCTAACGTTTTTGCTCAGCATAATGATTGTGATATTCATCCATTGTTTCCTGTATCAGTTGATTTTTATTTTTTATCGCTAAGTGGTATTGTGTTGTATCAGCATCCTGTATTTTATCTGTTCTCTTTGTGATGAATGGTTGGGTTGTTTCCAGTTCTGGGCTATTGTGAACAAAGCTGCTAAGGGCATTCTTGTGGAAGTCTTTTTGTAGAAGGTGTTTTTTTGTTTGTTTTGTTTTGTTTTGTTTTGTTTTGTTTTGTTTTTGAGTCACTCTGGCTAGGGGTTTATCAATTGTAGAAATCTTTTCAAAGAACCAATTTTTGGTTTCATTGATTTTTTTCACCTGTTGGGTCTTTTTTATTTCATTGATTGTACCTAGTATCTTTTTAATTTCTTCCTGTTTGCATTCTTTGACTTTAAACTGCTTCTTTTTTTTTTCTTCTTAATAAGGTGGGATGTTAGATAATTGATTTGAGATTTTTCTTTTTTTCTAATGTAAACATCTTATCTTTGGAAAATTATTAGCCATTATCTCTTCTAATGTTTCTTCTGCTTTATTCTCTCTCTGCCCTCTGAGAGTAATTATACATGGGTTGGAGATGCTGTTAGGTCACATTTGTTATATTTTTTATTTCATTCTTTTTAAATTTTTATAGTTTTGTTTGGATAATTTTTATTGTCCTGTCTTGAAGTCACTCATACTTTCTTCAGCCCTGTTCATTCTCTTGTTAAGCCCAATCAGTGAATATGAAATTTTTAATATTTTAATTTTTAGTTTTAAATTCTGTTTTTTTAACTTAGAGATTTAAAACTGTTAAATTTCCTCTTTTATTTTGTTCATCTTTTATTAATTCTTTAATATGTTGATATTAGTTATTTAAAATTCTCTTATCCTGGTATCAACATTTGGGTCATTTGAGGGTATGGTTATTGGACTTTATTAGTATGGGTCACATTTTCAGTTCTTTCAGTATATTATCTCAGATTTCATGCTGGGCCTTGTGTTTATACGTGCAATAGAGACTGAAGTGAATATCATTTCCCCCAGAGAAGGCATGTGTTTTTTTATATCAAGGATGTTTTGAGCTGGGTTGGGGCTAGGTTTTACCATCAGTTACTTTAAGTTCACATCTGCTTTCAAATTTTCTTGAGAGTGTGATTTATTGTGTGTGTGTTATAGGTTTATTCTTCTAGTAGTCTGTTAAGAATTTTAGTTATGAGGGGACATTGCATTTTATCAAATGCCTCTTTTGTGTTTATAGAGATGATCATATTATTTTTACTTTTATTGATTTTCTAATATTAAATCAATCTTGCTTTTTTGTAATAAATCCAAGTTGGTTATGATGTATCATTCTTTTTATATATAGTTGGATTTGATTTTCTTTTGATCTTTTTAAAAAAAGATTTTTGCATTTTTCATCATGAGAGAGATTGGCCTGTAACTTTCCTTTTTTTATAATGTCCTTGTCAGGTTTTATCATGCTGAATTCCAAATGAATTCCTCTTTCTTTATTATCTGACAGAGTTTATGATTGGTGTTGTTTCTTTCTCAAATGTTTGGACAGATGTACTGGTAAAGTAACAGAATTGCTATTTTATTTGTGTGAAGATTTTAATTAAAGAATCACTTTAATAGATATAAGACTATTCCAGTTTCTAACATCTGTCAGTTTTTAATGAGTTTTATCTTTCTATAAATTTGTCCATCTATTCTGAATTTTTAACTCTGTTGGTATAAAGCTTTTTTAATATTTTGTATATAATTTATTATTAATTACATTAGTGTTTTAAAGTTTTGATTGCTGATAATTGGTCATTTATAACTCTTCTTTTTTTTCTTGGTCTTGCCTAGGTTTCTGCCAGTGTTAGTGTTTTCAAAGATCCAATTTTAAATTATAATGCTTGATATATGGTAATGTAAGTTCTGTAATATTGACAAGGGTTCTTTGGAATCTTATATAAATTTGAAATCTTGGTTCTTTGAAATCTTATATAAATTTTGGAATCAATTTATCAGTTTTCTAAAAAAAAGACATGAGATTTTGATATCTATAGATCGTCTCTGTTATATATTTGCTTTTTATTTCATTAATTTTTATTTCTATTTTTATTATGGGGATTCTGTTTCTCAGAGCAGAATCATATTTATTTTGTGATTCTTCGTAAAAATATCTATTTGTTTAGAGTAGATAAGAAGCTTCAAGTGTTAGTATGTTCTTAAATAATTGATGCACAGTTGCCCCAAAAGGTCACACAAGTTATACTAAAAGAGAAAGAGAATATGTTTACAGAAATACTTTCACACACATGCACATATCACTTAGGAATAGTAATTTTGGTAAAATGTACTTCAATGTCCTGAACTACTTAACATCACCTTTCAGAATATTGATTAGGGGCTTCCATATTTGAGAGACAAATTAATTAAGAAGGGAGAGTATATATTTAAGAAGATTTAATACTTAAGTTCAAGGACACTGACCCTGTCTCAGTATTTAAAAATGCTAATTGATGTATTTATCCTTGTTTTTCTAGTGATATGCAGTTTTCGAGGATCTGTCCCTCAAGGATTGGTCTTAGAAATAGGAGAAACAGTCCAGATTCTTGAAAAATGTGAAGGTAAGTTGACCTATAAAGCACACAAATGGTGATCATTTGGGATATTTGTTTTATATCTATATAGATATAGTAACAGATTATAAGCAATCATTTTGAAGCCATAACTAACCACATTATAATGTACTGTTATAAAATACTTATTGATCTGGGTTTCATAAAGGTATGAACTATTTTGGCTTTCATAGCAACAATTAAATAACTTGTTGGCGGTCAGAAAATGATTTTTACATACTGTGTCAGATGATTACTTTCTATTTCCTATGTCAAATAGGTAATCTTCACCATGCTTAGCTGCATTTGAATAGAATTGAATTGTATCAGTTCTTTTGTATGTTTCTGTGTGATTGGCTGGGCATGATTAGTCATAATTAAAACAAGGCAATAAATATGCTCAAATGAAGTTTGGCTTGACTATTATCCTCTTCTGTGACATATATGGGTATTTCTGCTATAACATTTATGCATTATTGAAAAATAACATTCTTCAAAATAGTGTATTCAGAACAACAAAATATATGAGAAAATAAAGTTAAGAGAAGTCACACAAAATCAGAGCACTAAACACAAAAGAAAAAATAAGTTATACTTTATTAAAATGAAGATCTGTTCAAAATATACCATAAAAGGGAGGGAAAAGGCAAGTCAGGGTGAGAAAGATATTTGACAAAGGACTTATGTTTTAACTGCTATCAGTTAAAAATAAGACAATTCAATATGTGGAATCTAAAAACAAAACAAAAGGAAAAGACTCATAGAAACAGAGACCAAAGAAAGGGATGGTTACCAGACGGAAGTGGGTGGCGAATGGATGAAAAGAGAAGGGGAATATAGTCGTTAATATTAGGGCAAGTTTACACAGTGACAGACAATTACTAGAATTAATGGGATAATCACATTGTAAGCTATAAAAATGTCAAATCACTATATTGTACACCTGAAACTAATATAACCAATATAAGATTGTATACCAATTATACTTAAAAAAAATTTTTAAATAAAAAAATTAGACAATTCAATAGAAAAATAGGGAGAAATCTTGAGTAGGCTTTTCATGAAACATATTCTATTGGCTCATAAACATATGGAAAGGTGTTTAATCTCAGTCATCAGAGAAATGCAAATAAAACCACAGTGATATACCACCATATGGCTGCTAGAATGACTACCATTCAAATCACTGGCAATACCAAGTGCTGGTGAGGATGTGGAACAACTGGTAATCCTGTACACTGCTAGTGGAAGAGAAAATGGGATAATCACCTCGAAAAACTCTTTGGCATCATTTATGAAAGTTAAATGTACATGTACTTTATGGTCCAGCAGTTCTGCTCATAGGTGTAAATTCAACAGCAAAATACATGTATAAAATGCTTGTAGCAGTTTTATTCATAATTGCTGCAAACTAGGAAAAAAGCAAAATGTTCAGCAGCATTAGAATGGGTAAAGTATGGGATATACATACAATGCATTGTGATACATAGAGGGAAATGAAGGAATTGTTACACATGATACAGACAAATATCACAGATAACATTGTTGACAAAAGAAGCCAGATGTACGTGTTCATGCTGTTATGGTTCCATGTATATAAAGTACAGAACCAATGAAAACTAATAGCTGGTGATATTTGTCAAAATAGTGGTTAAATAACCACTCTCAAATCTTGTTTCTTTTGCCAAGAGTGTATCAGTAATATCGTTGTGTGTAGTAACAATTTATCTATTTTTTTCCATATTGGTAACAGTTTATCTGTTTTCTTTCCATATTGCATTCAATTTAAGGGTGTGTGTGTGTGTGCTAGTGACTGGAAGAGACAAAAATAGCTTTTGGGATGCTGCTAATATTTATCCAAGTGGTGGACATATGTGTATATATTCCTTGGAAATTTATTTAGCCATAGACTAATGATTTGCATACTTATAGATATTACATATCAATAAAAATTTACTTAAAAATAAAAAACTTTGTAAAAAATCAATAATAGAATAAAGATGCAACAACACAGACGAATCTTAAAAATATGATGTTGAACAAAGAACCAGATATAAAGATTACATTCTGTATGGTTCCATTTATATGAAATTCAGGAACAAACAACATTATAAATTTCTGGTTATAGAAAACAGAATAGTGTTTTTTTTCTGGGAGAGGATTGACTGAAGAACAGGCACGAGAGAACTTTCAAGGTGATTGAAAAGTTCTATATCTTGATGAAATATGAGTTACACCGGTGTTACATTTGTCAGAGTTCATAGAACTGTACATTTTAGTCTGCATTTCACTGTATAGATTATGCATCAGTGTAATGGAGTAATGTAAAAAGAGGACAAAAATCACATTAGAGACTGGAAAAAAGGTTTTCAGTGATATAACTGACAAACAACCAGAATGTAAAAGAACGCTTATAAACCAATGAAAATAAATAGTAAGTGAATGCAAAAGTGAACAAAAATATGATCAGGGATTTCACAGGAATACTTAATCTTGTCAACAGTCAAGGAATAGCAAGTTAAAGCCAGAATGATGAACAATTCCACACACATTAGTTTGAGAAGACTAAAATGCCTGGTATATTCAAATGTTGGCAGAGATATGTTTTAGTTGTAATGCTTAAATACACTGCTGATATCTTATGAAGTTAGATGTAGATAATGCCCAAGTTTATATCTTAAGGAAGTGTTTTTTAAGCTATCCTCATCAAGTCATTATGAAGTTACAAATTCCGCTATCAGTTTTAATAAAAAAGAGTAGAATAAAAAATATCAAAAGTATATTGTGTATCAGTCATGATCCAATCAGGAGACAGAAAACACTAATTCTTTAAATAAGGAATGTTTAAAATGATAAATAATTGTTAACTAGTAAAAAGTGGTTAACTCCTCAAATGGTTAAAGAAGCTTTAAAGGGATACAGAAGTAGCAAATGCAGAAATCAACTACTACTTCAAGGGCTGAGGAAGAGCTGACAAGCAAGGAACTAAGAATTTAAAAGAATAACTTCCCTACCTCAAGGCTAAGATTCAGGTCCTTTTGGAAATATCATGGCTGCCATAGGAACATGTAGCTCGTTCATGGTGAAACTTGCCAGAGGGCATGGATTAGGGCTGGTCCATAGGAACAACTTGTAGGGGAGCAGAAGAACTTATGGGAAGGCATAAGTGAGCCAGAGCTGGCCCATAGGTGCATCTTCTCAGATGGAGAAACTTCCAGAGAATAAGAACCGTAGCTTGTCTGTTAAGGTGGCTGAGGCAGGCACTACTGGGCTTCCAACATGCCAGTCAGCTGGCTTGGGTGCTGATGATATGAAGCAGCAGCACCCCCTAGAACTAAGAAGGAAAGCTTATATCTGCTGTGGCGTCTCAGTGTCCCATTAGTAGTGTCTGTTGACAAAGCCTAATACCGAGTGAGTTGGCAAAGTAGTCTGAGTTTTCCAGAGAGACAGAATAACACACATGCACACACCACCTATATGTATGATATACATATAGAGATTTAGTATAAGAAATTGGCTCGCATGATTATGGAGGCTGAGAAGTCAGGATCTGCATTTGGCAAGCTGGAGACCCAAGAGAGCCAGTGGTGTAGTTCCAGTCTGAGTCCAAGTCTGAAGGCAGGAGAAGACAAACGTCTCCGCTTGAAGATAGGCAGGCAGAAAGCACGATCTCTTTCCCCACCTATTTGTCCTATCCAGGCCTTCAGTGGGTTGGATGAGACCCCTACATTGGGGAGGACAGTCTGCTTTACTCAGTCTACTGATTCATTCTGATCTAAAAACACTCTCACAGACACACCTAGAATAATGTTTAACCAAATATCTGGGCACGCCCTGGCCCATTCAGGTTGACATGCAGGATTAACCATCACAGATTCCAGCTCCAGTATTCAGAAGCAGGATAAAGAAGTGTAGATTGGTGCTGAGGAGCAGTAAATTGGTAAGTGGAACGATGGCATGTAGCATCGTTAAATTTTTTTCATGAGATTTGCTTTAATTTTCTGTGTATAGGATTGTGATTTAAAACATATTTTAAGTCTGGACCATGGTAAAAAATACTTGAATGACATTGATCTGAAAAAAATTCTACATATATACACATGAGGACAACTATAGCATTGTGTGCAGTAGCAAAAAATTTATAACATTCTGATTCTCTCCCAACAAGATAATGTTAGAGAAATAAATTGAGGGATCTAATGCATGGTGATTATAGTTAATAATACTGTATTATATGTGTGCTTGAAAGTTACCAAGTAGCTCTCAAATGTTCTTATATCAAAAAAGAAGTGGCAGTTATGTGCTGTGACAAGGGGATAGCTAACACAGTGGTGGTATCATATTGCAGCATATAAGTGTATCATATTAATACATTGTACGCCTTAAACTTACCCGGTGTTAATGTCAGTTATATCGCAATAAAGCTGGGGAAAAATTTAAAAATAAAAGCAACAGAATAATTTAATAAAGAAAACTTGAAGATATAACATGGTTATTTTCTATTAGGTTTTTTTTTCATTTTATTCTTACTTATTTAGCTGTTATTTTTTTCCCATTCTAAACATATACAAACATATGTCTTACATTCTTCCAGTGTACTTATCATCCTTGTTTAATTAGTATTTGGTATTTTTTTTATGATTAATTCACAGCTGGTGTATATAATATATTTTCATTTCTTGTATTGCTATTTGTTTTCTCTAGAATTAATATTTGACTTACTTTCTGATTTGCTTACTTTTTTATGTACCTATTAATTTATCCCTGAATTCCTCAATAGTACTGAAACTCTCAGACCACTCAAATGTTTCAGATCTTGGTTTTGGTTTTTCGTTCAGACACATCCTGGGAATGACATTTGTCTCTTTTCATGTTAGATCCTCTGTTTTCTAGATTTCTATTTCATCCTTTTTAAAGGACAGTCTAATTTTTGTAGAAAGGAAATCTAGAAGTTTCTTGAGGAAAAATGGTATGGAAGGTAAAATTTTTTCGAGAGCTTGAATGAGTAAAATATATTTTGCTCTCCTACCTGATTGATAATTTGGTTGAATATGAAATTTTATTCTGAAAATTATGTGTCTTCATACATGTCAAAGCCAAGGCATTGCTCCATTCGCTGTTGTATAACTAAGATGGCTTTCGAATTTTTGATTCTTTTATTATCTGGAAGCTTTTAGGCTATTTATATTTCTAGGATTCTGATATTTTACAATCATATCTTTGGGTATGTGTTGTTTTTCTTCCCATTTATTTTGCTGAGCACTCATTGGACTTTTTCAATTTGAAATTAATATTTTATCATTTTAGGAAAAATGTTTTTCATTATTTTTAGGATTTTTTTCTTTCCTATTGTCCCCGCCCCAGTTTTCAATCCTGTTACTTGAATGGTGCCTCTCCTATCTAGGCTGAGTCTGTAAGTCAATCTTTTTCCTTAATTTTTTATGTTTTTATCTCATTGTTCTTTGTTCAGGGATATATAAGCAATATCATCTCCCATACCTACTGGGTTTTTGTTTTCACGTCTATATTTTCTTTTTATGAGAACATTTTTTTTTGCTATCTAAATTTTATAGTTGTTTTTTCTTTTTAGGTATAAATATGTTTTTTCTCTGAAGCTATTATACCTTAATGTCTTAAAAATTTTTATTTAACCTTTATTCTTTTCACTGCAGTCTTTCTCTTTGAGTCTTCTCCCCTTGCCCCTTTTCCTGTTTTGCTCTTTGTGCTCTGTGATAGAGGCTTTGCTTAAATGACTGGCGAGCCTTGGTTGTGCCTGTGTGAGGCTGAGGAGGCGAGGGTTTCACACTGGTGGCTCATCAGGTCATTTTTATATTTCATTAGAGGATCTTATCTCACCCCCCAGCCCAACTACCACTGGCCTTAAGACTTCCTCTTAAACCGAATTATCTTGAAGGAGTCATCTTCTGGTATTATGCATGGGGATCAGAAGCCTGTACCATTGTCCTGGCACCCCAGTAGGACTAGGGATGCTCATCTCCATTCTCAACAGAGTGTGAGTCCCTATACTTTGAGCCTCACTGGTCCAATTTTCCAGAGAGTGACCCTGTGGTTTTCTGATGCTACGGCGCTAGAGGGATGTCTAGTTCTTCTTGGTGGGCAGAACAGGGGAAGAACTATAGAGTTGACTTTGTTTGTTTGTTTGTTTGTTTTTTATGGTGGTTCAACTAGTCTGCCCTTTATAATAAACCATAATTTTTAATTAAACTGTTTTTAATCATGATGTGGAATGAAAGAAAAATTGTGCTTTTTTGTTCACCTGTCTTTACTTCCTGTGCAGCTATTATCCCAGGGTTGGAGAAGTGATGGGGGCAAATGAATTTGCATTTTAAAAATGTCTGTCAGGGAAGAGTATGGTACACCTTTGAAATAAAAAGTTTTAAACCTTGTTGGGGGGTACTTTTTAGCAGACTGCATTTGATACTTTTCATCTGGCTTGATTGGTTGGGACCCAGAATCTTTGTAAAGGACTACTGACTGTTGACTGTCACATGGCCTGATCGATATAGAGGCTTCATTCTTTTGGGTTAACACTGATGTCACTGTTCTGTAGCCTCTCTGTCAGTAGCAATTGTAGTGACACTGTTATCTCTCTTCAGTACTATAACCTCACATACATTGGGTGACGTATTTCACAATCTAAGTAACAGTGCATATTTAACAAAATGGAATTCTGCAGTGTTTGATATTATAGATATGAGAAAACCTAGCACAGAGCATGGCAGAGGCGACCACCGTTTTTTAATTTTGTCTATATGTTTAAATAAACATAGCTTTCAGGTGAATTAATCTTTAATATGTATATTTACATACAAGGCCCCAAATATTTTCCCAAACAGCCTTTTTTCTTAAATTTGTATTTCTTTACTGATTGCTTTTCTAATCTAATGGGATTAAATTGTCAAAGAAGTAGGAAAGTAGCATATTACTATGTAGGTTTACTCACCGACCACTATGCAAAAGTACTCAGTAAGTACTTGTGTGTGAATAAAATGAGATAGGAATAAGGCTTTACATTTGTCAGGTTAACTCTGGATTATATGCCTTGGTCATGCCAAAACACACTTTGTGTATAAAAAAAGTCAGTTCGAACCTGAGTAATGCGCATCTAGCTTAGAAGGCAGAGTTGCAGTGAGTTACTGAGAAAGGGGAGAACTGGGGTTGCTGGAGGCCACACTTGTTTAGCATTTCTTAGAATTCATTTATGATATTATGACTTAAGTCCAAGGTATGTAGGCATACTTTATTTTATTGTGCTTAGCTTTATAGTGCTTTGCAGATGTTGCATTTTCTACAAATTGAAGGTTTGTGGCAATATGTGTGGAGCAACTCTATCCGCACCATTTTTTCAACAGCATTTGCTCACTTTCTGTCTCACATTTGGTAATTCTTGCAGTATTGCAGACTTTTTCTTTACTATTATATCTGTTATGTTGATCTGTGGTCAGTGATCTTTGATGTTACTAGGGCAAGACCTACTAGAAAAAGATTTCAGCTCTCTAAAGGCTCAGATAATGGTTAGCATTTTTTAGCAATAGTGTTTTTTAATTAAGATACGTACTTTTATTTAGGCATAATGCTATTGCACACTTAGTAGGCTTCAGTATAGTGCAAACATAACTTTTATGTACACTAGGAAACCAGAAATTCACGTGACTCACTTTGTTGCAATATTAGCTTTATTGGGATGGTCTACAGCTGAACTCATGATGTCTCTGAGGTTTGCCTGTACATACATGATAATTGATTTCCTGAAGGAAGCAGCCTGTTGTAAATTTAGAAACTCGAGTGTTGTAATACTGCTTTTCCTTTCCTCATTCAGTTTTCCACAAGAATTTATATCTGAAAATGTTAGAAAGAGTATAAAAATATGTCTGCATTTTAAGTTCCTAACAGTGATCAAACCATCAGATGTTGAATCACCACACGGGAAAGATGGATACTCTTCAGTTAAATGCATATGATGGCAGTGAACTTGATAAGGATTCCGACAATCTGACAGTCAAGGGAGTTTTACTTTGTGTGCCAACATTATGAAATCTTGGAAAATCAAAGATAAATGATGCAAACAAAAGGAGAGAATTATATTTGCAAAGATAGATTGATTGTCCAGAGTTCTTATAATAGGAAAATAGACATTTAGAAGTTGCTTCATTGTACTAGCTTATTAAAAACACCTCTTTTCTGTTGATTCTTCGTGATTTTGGAAAGATTTTAGTTGTTTCTTTGATTCTTTATCTGAGAAGTTATAAAGTTTTGTGATATGGACATAAAAAAAGCTAGTTTTTTCTCTTCTCTCTTCTTATCTTTTCTCACCCTTTTCAGTTCTGAGTCTTTCCTAGAATGGGCACATTTGGCCGGATTTATAGCACGGTTCTCAGGACTCACAGTGGTGGCGTCCCATGGAGATGATGATGCGTTTTGTAAGCTGCTTAGTGTCCAGCAAAACTAGTCTAAGTCTTCCTCTCCTCTGTTCTCCCACCTCCAAACAAGAAGCAAGAGTTTATTTTGCAGTCTAACATATATTTCATCCATAAGGAAACAGCTTTTTGATAAGCAATATTGTAAGAGTTTACTTGATAAGACATTTCTGACCTTTGTAAACACATTATATTATCAGGTGTTTATCTGACATTTTTAGGTGGGGCTTAATCTTCTTGGTTTTTATTCCAATTATTCTCTCATTGCCATTTTATAAAGAGCATAAATAAGTGCTATGTAGTCATTTGCATTAAAATATCTGTTATACTGAAGAATTTGGATTACTTGGATCCTTACTAATTTTTCTTAGAGTAGTGCCAGAGAGATTCAGATGTTACTATGAATGGCATTGCAGTTAGATCTAAAATGACCTTTCAGTCTATGACCATGTCACCCTGAACATGCCAGTCTCCTCTGATCTTGGAAGCTAAGCAGGGTCAGGCCTGGTTAGTACTTGGATGGGAGACCACCTAGGAAGACCAGGTGCTGTAGGCATTAAAAAAATAATAATAAAATGAACTTTCATAAGATTTAACTAGGTAGCCTCAATAATTTATAAAATATGAGAAAGTATGGGAGGGTGACCAGTACTTTGATATTGTGTTAATCTATTAAAGGCAACGAAGCATTTCTGGAAATGTCTCCTATTGCATACGTGCAGTACATTCTCTAAGGCAGTAATCACCATTCTTTTTATACTCAGTGCTCCCTGCCTTTTTTCCTTTATCACAGCTTAATTGAAATACAATTCACATACTGTAAAATTCACCCTTTAAAAATGTTCAAGTTATGGGTGTTGTTTTTTTTTTTGTAGCATAGAATTGGGTAACCATTACCACTAATTTTAGAACAATTTTTTCATGGACCAGTGTGGATGGGATGGTTTGGGATGATTCAGGCACATCACATTTATCATGCACTTTATTTCTTTTATTATTACATTATGATATATAATGAAATAATTATACAACTCACCACAATGCAGAATCAGGGAGAGCCCTGTGCTTGTTTTCCTGTAACTAGATGGTCCCATCTGGGGTGATGGGAGGCAGTGACACCCAGTGTGTATTTCTCTCTTTAATCTCGTTTTGGTTGTTATCACTACAGAACACCCTGCTTTACAAAGATAGGAGCCGGAAATGGAAGCAGGCTTCTCAGTGCTTTTGTGACAACCTCAGGATATTCTGCCTTGACTTTAATCCCAAACATATGGAGATTTAAAGTTTCCTCAGACATATTTTTAAGGCCCCCGTCATTTGCAATCTCGGGCAGTTGATCCTCTTCTAGCATGGGCAGAGTCGATTCACCTGTTCACAGGCGGGTCGCAGATCTATTCCTTCCCAGTTCGGGGGTCTTTTGTGCTTGGGAAGTAATGTTCAAACTGTTTTGAAAGCTGAGATAGATGATTATGCACCATCTGGGGGAAAGAAGCCCCTGGCCCAATCCCTTTCGAAATCTCTGCTAATGTTTGAACATATAAAAAATCCCAATGTTTACTCGTCACCCCCATAATCCCAGTTTGGCTTTTAATGCAGCCATTTTATTTGCTGATTTGAACACAATAGTTGTTTTCCCCTGAAGTAACGGATTGAATTGGTTAAGCAGTTTGAATACGTCACACAGGTAAGCAAGTTTTGTGACCCATTCTGTGTCACTAAAGTGTGCTGCCAGGCATGACTGTTTTTCTGAAAGAACTCTGCTCTCATAACTCAGAAGCTCTGGCCAGTGATCTGTTTAGAAAGCTACCTCACTTCTGTGTATGAGAAGACGTGTGCGCTCTGCATCCATCTCCTCACAGAGCTGTGAGAACAGACGTGAGTGAAGGGCGTGCACTTCAATGTGGTTAATCATTTTAATCACATCCTGCAAAACAGCGTTAAGTTCAGGTGACATTTTCCGGCTAGCTACCATCCATTTCTCTATGGATGATGCAGTGCGTAGACTCACACTCAGAAGCGACCTTTTTGACCTGAGTGGTAAAACCAGAAAGCTGTCCAGTCATGACAGCCACGCCATCTCTGCATGTACTGACACAAAATGACCAATTCCATTTTCCTGAAATGTAATCCTTCAAAGACTTGAGTAATTCTGTAGCTGTGGTGCCGATTGGCAACAAAAGTGCACATAACATATCCTCATGAACACTCTGAAAAATATATCGCATAAAAACAAGCATCATTGCCTTGTTGTCAACATCAGTAGACTTGTCAACCCGGACTGTGTACCATGGTGACTCATCAGTCCTCTCTAACCATTGTGCCTCAGTATCCTCTGCTGTTTCATCAGTTCATCTCTTTATGGTGAGGGCCGAAAGAGGAACACATGCCACCTGTTAAATTGCCGCCTCTCCTAAAAATTCACAACAAGTGTCTTAGCTAAGCAGTGGGCAGGATCAACTCTTCCCCAGTAGTAAAGGGCTTCTTAGCTTTAGCACTGCGGTTAGCCACGAAGAAGGATGCTCTTGGTGCAGACACATTGGGTGAAGTGGTGGCCTTCAATATTGGCTTCTGTTCTTTGTGTTCGTGGTTATTTTCTTTTGAGAAACTCCAAAGGATTGTCCTTTAAAGCAGAGTGCTTGGTCTCCATGTGGCAAAGCAGTTTTGAAGGTATTGTGGCCTCCCTGGATAGCCAGTCACCATGAATTATGCCACGTGGGCTTGGAGAATGTTGAATCACCTGTTGCAATGAACCTGTGATTTAAGTAGGACTCTTGGAATTTTCTTTTAAATGTAGCTTTCTTTTTGTTGGCAGTCTTAGCGTCTCTGCTGTCTCATCATTGGGTCTTTCCCCTTTTCAAAGAAGCTCTCCAAAGACATTTGCTTTTTACTCATTTTGGCTAGGGTTAGCCTGTAGGCTTACCAAAACTGACAGACAGGTGTGCAGTGCAGGAAAGGGGCATGGCTGGAAGTGGTAAATAACATAATGGGGAGGGGGCCCACGTGCAGACTAAAATAAGTGGTGGATTCTGGCTTAAAGCCTGCCACCAGATGCAGCTTGATTATCACTTGATACTCACTGATAGGGTTTTGATATGAGTGTGCAAGCAGTCGATTTATTATGGTCTCTGTGGAGTCAAACCTCTCTGCTAACGTTAATCTGATTTGCAGCTGCTCCCCAGTGCTAGCTAGCATCACTGCCTCAGCTCCACCTCATCATCAGGCATTAGATTCTCATAAGGAGTGGGCACCCCAAATCCCTCGCATATGTAGTTCATAGAAGGGTTTGCACTGCTATGAGAATCTAAAACCTGATTGTCTGAGGTGGGGTTGAGGCAGTGATACTACTGCTGGGGAGCGGCTGCAGATACAGATGAAGCTTTACTTGCTTGCCCAGCTCTCACCTCCATGCTGGTCTGTGGCCCAGGGGTTGGGGAACCCCTGATGTAAATGGAATCATATATATCCTTTGTGTCTGGCTTTTTTCACTTAGCATAGTACATTTGAAATCCATTCACGTTGTATGCATCTGTAGTTTGTTCTTTCTGAGTAGTATTTCATTATATAGGTTTAAACCACATCTTATTTATCAGTGCAGCAGCTGATGGACATTTGATTTGCTCTATTTTTGAAGATTATGAATAAAGTTGTAGTAAACATTGGGTATAGATTTTAGTGTGGACTTTTTTTTCTGTTAGGTAAATACCTAGGGGCGAGATTTCTAGGTCATCTAGTAAATGCATTTTAAAAATAGATATTATTTTTAGAGCAGTTTTAGGTTTACAACAAAATTGCATAGACAGTACCAAAAGTTCTCATGTACCCCCTGACCCGCACATGCACAGCCTCCCCCACTATTAACATCTGCACCAGAGTGAGTACATTTGTTACAATCAGTGAACCTACAGTGACACCTCATTATCACCCAAAGTCCATAGTTTACATCAGGGTTCACTGTTGTGTTGCATATTTTATTGGTTTGGAAAAATGTATAATGACATGTGTCCACCATTAAAGTATCATACAGAATAGTTTCACTGCCTTGAAAATCCTCTCTACCTTTTCATCCTTCCCTTCCTCCCTCCCAGCCCATGACAGCCACTGATCTTTTTACTGTCTCCATGATTTTGCCTTTTCCAGAATGTCATGTTGTTGGACTCATACAGTATGTGGCCATTTCAGATTGGCTTCTTTCATTTAGTAATTTGTATTTAAAGTTCACATCTTTTTGTGGCTTGATAGCTATTTCTTTTTACTACTGAATAATATTCTGTTGTCTAGTTGTACCATAGTTTATTTATCCATTTACCTACTGAAGGATTTCTTGGTTGCTTCCAAGTTGTAGCAATTATGAATAAAGCTTATATAAACCTTCCATTTGCAGGTTTGTGTGTGGACATAAATTTTAAACTAATTTCAATAAATACCAAGGTGTGAGACTGATGGATCATATGGTAAGAGTACATTCAGTTTTGTAAGAAATCGCCAAACTGTATTACAAAATGGCTGTACCATTTTGGATTCCCATGTACAATGAATGAGAGTTCCTGTTGCTCCACATCCTCGCCAGCATTTGATGTTGTCAGTGTTTTCGATTTTGGCTGTTTTAATAGGTGTGTAGTGATATCTCGTTGTTTTAATTTCAGTTCCCAAATCACATGGTGAGCATCTATCATATGCTTATTCACCATCTGTAAATGTTCTTTGATGAGGTTTCTGTTCAGGTCTTTTGCTTATTTTTTAATTGAGTTTGTGTTCTTATTAAGTTTTAAGAGTTCTTTGTATATTTTAGATAACATTTCTTTATGATGTATGTCTTTTGTAAGTATTTTCTTTTATTTTATCTTCTCATTTTCTTGAAAGTGTCTTTTGCAAAGCAGAAGTTTTAATTTTAATGAGGTCCAGCTTATTGATTCTTCTTTCATGGATTGTGTATTTGGTGTTGTATCTAAAAGGTCATTGTCATGCCCACGGGCATCTAGATTTTCTCGTTATCTTCTGGTTTTGAATTTTATAGTTTTGTGTTTCACATTTAGATTTGTGATACGTTTTGAATTAATCTGTATGAAAGATATAAGGTCTGTGTTTAGATTCATTTTTTTTCCCCATGGGGATGTCCATTGGTCCCAGCACCATTATTAAAGATACTGTCTTTTATCTGTTTTAGCATCTTTCCTCCTTTGTCAAAGATCAGTTGGCAGTATTTATGCAGGTCTATTTCTGTACTCTCTGTTGTGTTCTGTAATCCATTGGTCTGTTCTGTCTCAAGTACCACACTGTCTGATACTGTAGCTTTATAGTAAATCTTGAAGTCAGGTAGTGTCCGTCTTCCAGCTTTGTCCTTCTCCTTCAGTGCTTACTGTATTGCCTATTCTAGGTTTTTGACCTCTCCGTATAAACTTTAGAAGCAGTTCGTTGTTATCTAGAAAAACTACTTGCTGAGATTTTTATTGGAAATGTTTTCTTTTCACTCTTTTAATTGTGGTTGTTGATGTACAGAAGTTTTTAATTTGATGGAGTCCAATTTATCTATTTTTATTTTTGTTGTCTTTGCCATCAGTGTCATATCCAAGAAATCATTTTCAAATCCAGTATCATGAACATTCTCACTATGCCTTTTTCTAAGAGTTTTATAGTTTTGGGTTCTTAACTGTCTTTTGAAGAATAAAAGTTTAAAACTTTTACGAGGATTACACTATTAATTTTTCTTTTATGGAGTGTGCTTAAGAAATCTTTGTCTAACTCAGGGCCGGATAATTTTGTTGTTGTTCTTGTACAAGTTTTAACCATTTTGATTTATATTTAAGTTTATGATACATTTTGAGATAATTTTGTTTATAGCGCAAGATATGAGGTTTTTTTTAAAATATGTATGTCCATTTGTTTTAGCACCGTTTGCTAAAAAGACTATTATTTCTCTATTGAAGTGCCTTTGCACCTTTGTCAGAAATCAATTGTGTGTGGGTTTATTTCTGGATTTTCCTATCTATTTTATTGTTCTGCATGCCTATCCTCTGGTCAGTATCACACTCTGCAGATTATGGTAGATTTATATTAAGTCTTGCAATCAATTAGGTAGTGTGAGTCATTCAGATACTTTTTTTCAAAACTGTTTTGACTATCAATAGTAGTCATCTGCCCTTCCAAATAAATTTTAGAAAGAAATCCTTGATCAGAATTGTGTTGAGTCTATAGATTAATTTGGGAATAAATGTTATAATAACAATATTGAGTTTTACAATTTGTGAACATGGTAAACCTCTTCATTAGTTAGATCTTTTTGATTTTTCCTTGTTCTGTCCTTTTCAGGGATGGGGCTTTTGGTTTTCAAGTTTAACACAGGACTGTGGAGAGGGAGATGGGATAGGGCAAGTTAAAAAGATCAATGTTCTTATCACAATTAAGATTTCTTGAATAAATACTCTTTGGATTATTTCAAGTCTTTGGTTTACTTCCAAAGTTCTAAAAAAGTTGACTTGTGATCATTTTTGCTTGTGTTTTCATTGCTTTTATGGTGGAGAGGCTTTTTGAAGATCTTTACTTTGCCACACCTGCTGCCCTCATTCTCTATTCTGTTTTTTAAGATACTGTAAAGTGTCATGACAGTAAGATTTTTACCTTTTTTTTTAAATGAAAATATTGAGACTCAGTGTGTAAATTGAGTTATTCAAATTTATGATCTCAGCTGTTGTGCTGAACAGAAGCAAGGATGTTTCCTCTCTAATCGTTATGATTTCAGGGGAGAAAAAATGTATTCTTTGTTGTGAGATTTAAAGGTGAATACATGGAACAACCTTCTCATTCCAGTATATGGAATAAAGAATAATAAGTTCTCAGTATTAGCTGTTATGAATAATTTTCTTTTCATCTCTTCTTAATCTCATCTTTCTCCTTCAAATACAGTTCTTGCTTCCCTTCCTACTTATTGGGGCTATTTTCTCTTAAAAGCAAGCATAGAAGCTATAGCAAAACTCTGAAAATAATGGGTTGGAACTGAGTAAAGTCGGCAATGAAATTTCCTTTCTCTTAAAATTGTTTTTACTGTGTAATTCAAACTGTCATCATTATTGCTTTGTATGAGTACTAAGAGGAAATAATGGAAGCACAGATGTCAACTTTAGCTGCTGGAAAGCCAAGAATAAGAGTAGTGTTGTTTAGTGCCTGGGGGTTTTAATGAGACCAGGAAACAGGAAGTCTGAGCTGTGATGCTTTTCTGCCACCAAAAAACCAATGTGATTTTGGTGTTCTCCTGCCCCTAACAGTTTCGTCTGAGAATTTTCATGGAGTTGGATTACATGTCCTCCGAGGGCTTTTCTAACTTTTTGTGTCTTATTCAGTTGAAAGGGCTTTGTGCTTTTTGATGAAAATTTGTAATGTTGTATTTCTAAGACTGTTCCTTCTGGAGTAAATTACTACTAATGAAGGTACAGTTAACGTACCGTTATTAGAAAATTTTACATTAATTAATTTTTTTCCTAACAGTAGTCATGTCTCTTACAGAAAATGACAACAATATGATATTTAAAACAATATGATTTTAATATCCCTCATATACTTTGTTTTAGGTTGGTACAGAGGAGTTTCAACAAAGAAGCCAAATGTAAAGGTAATGAAAATTTTTATTACCTTTTCTAGTGTAGTAAACTGCTTAGTATGTTTGTTTGATATAAACACAGTTCTTACTTGTCCATCTTTTAATCTTTTACAATAGCCACTCTCATTTTTTCATTTACAGAATTGTATCGATTTCTGCTCTGTCTCAGCAATATTAGAATTTTTTTTTTTAAAGGACAGAAAATGCAAATGCATGTATAGTCATAGCTGCAAAGCTTATTTTGAAAAAGCCCATTTAGGACTTTTAATATTTTTTCCTTCAAATATTTGACAAAAGTAAATTGACTTATTCTTAGGCATAGAATCCCGTGGAGCCATGTGATTAGTTACTGATGAATCTGTAAAATACAAAATGAAAAAATCTTTCAAATAATATTTAGTTAGTTATATCTTTATTGATCGTAATGTTCTTGTTAAAATATGAATTTGAACCAGGCATAAGTGCAGAATACTAATTTTATGAACTAGATTTTGGTATTTCTAGTACCAAATAATGTTAATTTGGTCAAATAAAATATATTTTAATTAGCAGTTATACTACACTTAGGAGCATTATTCTCCAAAATTGCATTTGCAAAAACTTCTTTCTGCTTACATTTTCATATGATTAACATTATCAGCTTTTCTTATATTTTTTCTGTAGCTTAATACTTAACATATTATGCTTTTTCTTGTGTAGAAAAATACCAAAATTATCATGGATTATTTTTATTAAAAAAAATTGTCCAGAGTTCTAAACATCAGTTTTGCCAGTAGAATCATTCATTTTGCTAGTTTTTAAGGCTAAGGATTATAAGAAGACAGTATCTTTACATTTTAATTTTTTAGAACCAGGGCTTCTTTGACATTTGGGGACAGATAATTTTTTGTTGTGAGTGGCTGTCTTGCGCATTGTAAGATGTTTAGCAGCATATATCACCTCTACTCACTAGATATCAGTAACATTCCCCAGCCCCCAAGAGTGGCCATGAAAAATGTCCCTAAGCATTGCTAAAGGCCCTGGGGTGGGGTGAGAACTGCTTGCCTCTAGTTGAGAACTACTACTCATAGGTAATTTTCTCCCTTGTATTTGTAACTTTAAAACACACTTTCAGGTGTTCTTTCCATATCAGGAATGCTGTTAAAGATGTCATTTCTATTTGTATTTTATGTTTTTTATCTTGACTTAAAATTGTCAAAAATTTAGATCTCTTATAAATGATTGGAAAGCTGTAATTTGTGATATTACATTCTATTAATTTATTTTTGGTAATATTTTTGATCTTGGCCACCCCACCACTTTGCTTCTAATAGTAGTGTTTGAAGATCAGTGTGGAGATGATGGTCATTGAAATTATTGTATGTTTGTGGTTAAAATAGCAAATTATGCATAGTGTGTGGCTTGAAGACCTTGTTGAGTGAGATATGAAAGATGATACCCTGTAATATCAATTACCTTGCAGGACATTTGGTTCTGTCCAAAATGTCCACTGAGACATTTGATTTTCACCAACAGGTCCTTGATAGTTTGGTCAGAAACATTCACATTTAGCAAACACCCTTGGGTTCAAATAGCCCATAATGTTTATTTATACTTTTGGTTTACAGGATTAATATGTAAAAAGGACTTTTTGGGTGGACCAAATGTCTCCATGGACATTTTGGATAGGACTCAATATCAAGAGCCAAATATTAAGGACCTTTTGGCATAGACCAGAGGTCTGTATGGACATTTTGGACAGGACCAAATGTCTGCTAATCACCAGCTGATCTAACATATAGTGGATTGAACAATCACCACTTTATCTCTCATAATTTTGTGTCTTGACTGTTGTTATCTGGGCAGTTATTCAGGTTCATGTGATATCACCAGTGGCTACAGTCATCTGGCGGCTCAGCTTCCTGGAATGCCACGAGGGTTTACCTACTTGGCTGCCATCTTGGCAGGGACAGCTGGAATTCCATCCTCAGCCAGACCACTGAAATAGCTAGGCTTCTCCATGTAGTCGCAAGGTCTCTACCTCTCCATGTACTTTCTACAGCAGGATAATCAGAGTTCTCTTCTAGAGTTTAGAAAATATTATACCTATTTTCTAAATTCTTTTGTTTTTTTTTTTACAACGAATATGTTTAGAATCTGTGGGAGAGGCCGTTTTGTGATTAACCTCAGCAATGATTAATAAGTTAATCGAAATGTGGAAACCAAATTATGCTAAAGTGTTAGAGCTCATTTTGTCTGATCAGACTCCTTGAATTGCTTTGGGCTAATGTGACACTTCTGAGAGTATGTATTTTAGTAATACTAACTCCATTCTATATCTTAGATTATTATAGCATTTATTAATAACACATATCTACATACCTCTTAAAAGTTTTTATTTGTATTATTAAACTTAAAAAATGAAGAGATGGAAAGACAGTATTAATATCTAAATTTTATTTCTTGTGGCAGTGATATTTTTCAGAAACATGGTTAATATTCTTTAGTGTTTGTAAAAGATAATTATCTAGTGATTCAATACAATTAAAAATGCATTCCTATATATATTTTATTTGTCTTAATAATATGGCACAATAAGAATTTCAGTAGACTTTTCTTAGTTATTAGTGGTTAAAGAAAAATTTAAAAAGGTGACTTATGAGAGTTTGTATAAATATTTATAAGTATTAGAAAGTAGTTCATGCAGAAACCAAAAGAGAGCACAGAGCTTGTTCTTTTAAAAGGTTGACAAAATGATAAACCTTTAGATAGACTAAGAAAAAAACAGAAAAGACTCAAGAAATGAGAAATGAAAGAGGAGATGTTAAAACTGATACCATAGAAATACAAAGGATTATAAGAGACTACTGTGAACAGTTACATGTCAACAAATTAGATACTGTAGAAGAAATGGATAAATTCTTAGAAACATGCACACTACCAAGAATGAATTAAGAAGAAATAGAAAATCTGAATAGTTAATATGAGTAAGGAGATTACATTGGTGGAAAAGTTTGGAAACCATTTGGAAAGAGGAAAAGAAGAAATATTTATAGAGGCTCCCAAATTGATTAATTCTTGTGAATATAAATGTTAGTCAGAGTCTGAAAACTGTTTCTCTAGCTCAGAGCTGAGTAATCTGTAATGTGTTGGTTCGACGATTACGCTGGTTTTGTAGGAACATGCCAAGCTTTGTACATGTCTATATCCTGCGAGTGATTTGATGGAACGTTTTCAATCTATAGCTTAAAAATGTTTTGTAATTTTTTAAGATCACAGTTTTCCCCTAAGTATAGCCTCTGATTGTAAATGACAGTGAAATTCCTATTTAATATAATTTGTGCAACTTTGCATTCTTAATTAGCAAAATGGTTGCTACATCACAAGATAGACTATGTTGTTGATAGAGTTTTTCATGCTAAAATTTGACTGCTGTTTTAAAATATGCAATGTGAATCAAAAATTATTTTTCTAATGGGAAATCTTTTCTCTTTTGCAGGGGATCTTTCCTGCAAATTACATTCACTTGAAAAAGGCAATCGTCAGTAATAGGGGGTGAGTAGTTGGCTTTACTAAATTAATTTACAATTTTGTAGGTCGCAGAGGGAGGCTTTTATATTTTTTGTTCAAATTATAAAATATGCCGTTAACATATTTTCTTGCCAACAATATACTTGTTTCATCATACATGTAATCTTGAGGACATAATTTTTTTGTGAGGTACTAACAACTTTAATTAGTTTTCCTTTATACTGGAAGGGTAACCTGAGTTGTGAATTTTATAAAAGCAATTATGCATGCAGTATTTTTTTTTTTAATGATGTACTATTTTGAGAATAGGATAGGATAAGAGTTAGTGACAAATTTGTTTATATGTCAAAGTGAAGGAGACTTTTAAAATCTTTCCTTTTGATAGTAGAAATTGAAAAAAACTTTAAAAGCATACTTAAAGATAAAAAGATAGTGTATAAAATGGATACATAGTTTGATTACAAATTTAAGAAACCAAAGCAATCTCTGAATAGATGAGAGACAAGACATAAATATAGCAAAATGTTAACGTTTGTTGTTTTTGCGTGTTTGAATTATGGGTGATTTAAAAAAATTCTTTATTGTCATGTTCTATTTTTAAAAGTAATAAATATATATTATTATAAAATTGTGATTTTATTTTTCAAAATTTATTATTTTAAAATATGAAATTTAATGTACTGTATAACCATGATAGCTTTTAGTACTGGAAATAATGTTTTTGGCCAGAGGCTGAGTGATCATCACAGCAACCTTCTGGGAAGAGGGTTTTAGTCAGGAAAAGAGAAACTTATGAGTCACATTATGAGATAGAATTTAATATGCAGAATTATTTACACACAAGTTTGAAGAGTGAAAGAAAAAAACAGGAAATACTCATATAACGCAGAATAATAACTGCAGAAAGCTGTCTACACTCTAAGCTGGGATACAAAAGATAATAAGTTGGGCATACCAGAACCCAGGAACTTAGAAGGTGGATCTTGGGAGACACTGGAGCTCAGACATCTGAGGAGCGGGTATCTCGTGGCTGCTGCTGGTATGGATGAAGAAGGGAATGCCAAAAGCATCTGGAGGATGGGACCAGTTTTCTCTGGTGGGGAATCATTTACAGGAATAGCAAGAAACACTTCTTATCTCCTTTAGTATCTTTCTAATGCCCTCAGATGACTAAGGAGTTTGTGGAACAAAGTTCGCAAATCCCAGGCTCAGAATCAGTATTTGGAAGCGGAGAATTATTAGTAAATGACTAATAAATAATTGTAATTAGTAAATGACTAATAATGCCTTCAGAGATAAAGTTCGTCATTGAAGTAAAACTAGAACTGAGAAGATTCTCACGTGAATGTATGACCAGCACCCTTCTTTTTCTTTTCCTTCTCCTTTTATAGAACATCAAAGACTCAGGGATAGCGAAAGAAAACTTGAAAATCCTATATTAGTAAACCTTTGCAACAAATAATCTACTACCTCAAAAGAAATACCAGGATTAAGAAAGCATATATTTCAGAAAATGCTAATAAAATACATATTCTGAATGTGAATGGCTCACCTCGAAATGAAAAAATAATACCCCTGATTTATAACACTTTGGTCAGGTAGGGGGTTTATGAGATGCAATTGGGCAGAAGCTGCATGGAGGTCAGGTGAGAAAAGGAGGCATAGTGTCTAGGGATCCGCAGATAGGGTGCCCCAGAAAACAGGGCATTTCCTCATGACAAGGGACCATCTTAAATCAGAGCCACGTCCCTGTTCCTACCAGTTGTAAAGGAAGTTGGGGAACCCTTTGCAACAGAAGAATCCCTGTCTGCATTCAGTTTGTTCCAGAAGACAAAGGAGATGTGGCGGTACAGGATCACCCAGAGCAGCCATGTCGGTGGAAGCGCTCTTTCTCATGGGAGCAGAGGAACAGTCTTTGGATGTAAATCTTAGAAAGGTGCCTGGAATTAGTTCAGTATACAGATGAATGCAGATCGATGGTCCAGAATAACATGTCTGAAATCTGAAGAAAATATTAAAATGTCTGTAGGTGCTGAAGAGCAGTCATTGTAGGCAGGATCTTGAGGGGCTGTGAGTTTTGAAGGAAGGGATACTCAGGAGGAATTGATGTATACTTTGGCTTTTTTCCTGCAGAGAATTTTCCAGGTTGCTGTGATGTGGTGGAGTAGATCCCAGACAGAAAGTGGTGTAGTCCTTTAGGGCTGAGGAAACAGAGGTTGCAGTTCCGAACTCTCAGAGAGGCTGGGGAAAAAAAAAAAAGGTAAAATCCCAGAGAGGAGGGAACCCCAGAGAATTAGGACCTTACTCTGCATACAGATTCCCCTTGTGTGACTGAGTCAGTTTTAGTTCTCTCAGGCGGTGCAAGACACTAGGGAAACTTAGTAGAAGAGTACACCGAGCAGCTTTAAAACCGAGTAGATGTCACCAGCCACCTAATGCAGGTGAGAATAATATTAGAGTTCAAGGACTGGCAAGGTAAAGGGACCATGGTAAAATATTTTGAATTTTCTGTTGAGATCCCTAAATGACCATACTCTTTAAATAAGGGCCAGGCCCTTGGAGCAAGAACCAAACCAGAGCCGTATGAAGAACTGAAATAGATCAGTCCTAGTTGTGTAAACCTCTGAAAACACAACGGATGTTTGAAGAACGAAAAGCACTCGTGATGCTCTCATCCAGAAATAGCCACTCTAAACGGTTAATATATTTCCCATTTTTTTGCATGGTATTTTTATTCTGTTCCCTATTATATTTGTAAATTAATTCTTCTTTCCCCCCACAGTTCCAAACATTGTTTTGGTGATACATCTTTTGCATGTGTGTGTCTACCCTCTTCCCCTTAGTTTCTATGCCTATTATTGTTTCCATTTTTCTTCTTTGGCCTCATTTTGTCATTATTCAAAGATTTCAGCCCCTTAAATCTAATTAATTCATGAGTTTTATCTCTGCTGTTTTCTTTCTTTACATGCAGAGTGTGCCTGTCTTATTCAGGAATAGTAAAGCAGACAGTTTGACTGTAGGGTGAGGGTGATAAAAAGAGATGAGCCCAGAGTGGCTGCAGGGTGGTTGGACATTGTAGGGCCTTGTAGGCCATGTCAGGGGTGTTAGCTCTTTTTGAATGAGCCAGGAAACAACTGAAGGCCTTTGGAGAGAGGAGACATCTTTTTATTTAATTTTAATATTCTAGGTGGCTTTGTCGAAACTAGTACTATAGGGAGACCCCTTAGAAGATTCCAGCGGTTCAGGGAAAAACATCATGATAGTGTGTACCCTGGTGTTCACTGGATTCATAAGAAGTGATAAGGCGTTATCACTTATTTTGAAGTTAGCACTGACAGGATTGCTGAAGGCATAGAGAGTAGATAAAAGAGGAACTTAGGCTGACTCCAGGGTTTTTGGTCTTAATAATTATAAGGCTGTAGTGCCATTTACCAAGATGTAGAAGTTGGGAAGGAATATGTTTTGGGGAGAAAAATAAAGAATTCAATTTTGGACATGTTAAATTTGAAACAACTGTTAGATATTCAAGGTAGGCAGTTGGCTACATGAATGTAGAGTTAGGGCTTTGACAGGTTGTAAAGAAAAGTCGCTCACAGCTGGAGACTTTTCAGAGATGGCGGTGCAGGGCCACAGCCAGAAAGGGAAGATGCTCAGAAACTCCTGTGTAAAGGGGTACCAGAGAGAGGACTTACTGTGTCTGTGTCATGTCACTCATCTGCAAGATGCAGAGTCTCTGGGTCAGAGAGCACTGTAGGGCAGCAGCACTTGGAGTCCTTATAGCCCCAGGATCTGTCTTATCTGTGGATAGCAGAGACTGAGTACAGTTTCATTAAGTATGTAAAACAGACAGGCTCTAAAAGGTAAAAATATGCTTGCTAGAGCTGTATCAAAAACAATTGGATGTGTAAAAATTTGGCACAGGAGGTCTCTTTGGCACATTTATATAACATTTTGTGTAATACTTATATTTTCTTATTTTATATTTTTAAAAATTAATTTTTAATTTTTTAATTACAGTGGACATACAATATTGTATTAGCTTCAGGTGTACAACATAGTGATTAGACATTTATATACCTTGTGAAGTGATCACCCTGAGAAGTCTAATGCCCACGTGACACCATACAGTTATTACATTATTACTGACTATATTTCCTGTACTCTTCATCATTAAACCTGAGGTTCAAGAGGCAATATCCAACAGATAATATAAACATGAATAATTTCTTGAACAGAACATGAGAGGAGTATGTTATTGGTCTACCTGTGATACCTGGTACTTCCCTTCTAAAATAAATTTAGTCCAATATAATGTGACCCTAAATTTACAAGGTTCTCTACATCTTGTAACTGTTTTTATAACTGGCAATATGCAATATTTTTTACTTTTAAATTGTGAGAAATTAGTAGCATTTAAAATAGGAATAACTAGCTTCCGTAGTTTCAAGAGTTGTCAGTTTTACTGATCGACTAGCCATATTTCAGTTCAGTTGCAAAATATATCTTCTGCTCCAGAAAAGAAGCTTGTAAATCTAGGGTCACATTATATTGGACTAAATTTATTTTCGGAGGAAGGTACCAGGTATTACAGGTAAGCCAATGACATACTCCTTTCATGTTCTGTTCAAGGAATTATTCATGCTTATATTACCCTTTGGATATTGCCTCTTTAACCTCAGGTTAAACCAGTTTCCGGCTGAGTTGGGTGAGTGTGTGTGGGAGGCAGCACATGGGGGCATACCCGTGTGCTGTAAAGAACTCATGAGAGTAGCACCGGCTTCAGTATTAATGGATAGCATTTATTTTCTCTGGTACTTTTATTCTTAACTATTTGTGTCTTTACAGAAATAATTTCTGTCTTCATTGGAAATGAACAAGAAAACAGTGATTTTGTTTTTAGAAATTTCATAGTAATTTCTCCTAAATTTGCAGTATTCCCTCTGTATTAGATAATTTACTAAATGATTTTCATCAACTTACAACTCATTTATTTATTTTTTAACAGCAAAACTTCTCAAGAGTTGGCTGTACACAGTGCTCATTGAATATAGATAAGGAGTATATTGGGCACCTTATGTTTATTTTTAATTCATATTTTTTATTTTTAAAGATTATACATACATTAATGTAACAAAATTTATACTACCAGGAGTAAAACAGGCAAATACTACTAACTTGTGACTGTTTTGTGAAGAATACTAAAGGTAAAGAGAATGTGTGTCTATACACACACTCTAGGACTGTGTTAAATTCTGAATTAAAATTCATATTCTCTTTGGTCAGATCAAGATAAGCAATTAATTTCATACCTAAGTGTCTATTTTGTTAATTACATTTTGCCTTAAAATAATTTAGGAGTGTTAAAGTTACTTTAATGTTTGAAAAGTGCTTCAATTTGAACACATGATTTTTGAACATTTAAGAAAGAATGTGATACTTGATAAGAGTCACCATGCATTCACTGTGACCAAATTATGTCAGTGCAGTGGATGTAATGTGTTTTGGTTTTTGCAAAGCTTATGATGAGCTTCCATTGCATACATACATATATACATACATACATACACTACATACATATAGATACATATAATATAATACATGTATGTAATCTAAGATCGATGAATTTATAGTTGGTAGAACATCTATTAAAGGATGTTCTTGACTTATTTCTTTGTGCCAGTGCTCTATGATACTTCGATTAATACATGTGAGTCCTCATCTTTAGCTCAGTGCCTTTCATGTAGTAGACACTTAATTTTCGATGAGCAAATGAGTTAATTAACATCTTTTGATTTGATATTAATGTAGTAGGCTTCTGCTGATAAGCCATATGGTATAATCCTTATCCCTATCCATACCAAATTCAAAAGACTAGACGAACTAGAAATATAAATTAAAGCACAGTTTTTCCTTAAAAATTATTGGAAAGATCTGAGGTAGTGCTCAGAATGAAAGTGAAATCTGAGGTGCCAGTATTTTAGAAAGGATAGCAGCTGGAGTAGCTCTGTGAATCTGGATAGCAGGAGTTTCTTAGTAAACAGTCCCTTCAAGGGGCCATTCTTGCAGCTTTAGACTGTTTTCCATCCGTGTTGCTCCTCTTGAGATTCAGAATGGCAAAAGGTTTGATTGTGTGCATCCAGTAGATTAAATTGACACAATAGATGCAAAAAAGCTTTTGATTAAATAAGCATTCATTTAAAATACATATTTTTAGGAGAGTAGGAAAAGGCCTGTGGAAAATAACATTGAAATATTAGAGGTAAGACAAAGATGTTAGTATTACCAGTTCTGCTCTAAAAGTACTATACCTTAGGATGCACCCTTCTCAGTCATAATATATTACTTTTAATACAGTGCTGTATCTTATTTTCTAGTATTTAACATTTTAGATTCTCTGTATACATATGAGATTTGTCTGTGATTTTATTTTTTGTAATATCCTTGACTAGTTTTGGTATAAAGAGTTGTCTAGCTTTATAGAATGAGTCAGGTAATTTTCACACTATTTCTACATCTCGAAAAAGTTAATGTAGAGATTAATCTTTCTTTAAAGGTTTGATAAAACGTTAATTGTTAAAATGTCTAGGCCTTAAAAGTGACAAGCAAGACAGTGGAATAGGAGTTTTCTACCATCATCTCATCATAGAAGTATCAAGTATAACAACTACCCACAGACAAAATTACCTATTTTGAAGTCTGGGAGTCCACCGAAGTTCCAGCACACTGTTGAAGCAAAAGAACCAGAATAGTTACATTGCAAAGGGTAATAGAACAATTTCACTTTACCGCAGTCATCTCTCTCCAAAGGTGGCACAGCTCAGTGCCAAGAGAGACCTTTTTACTTGCAATTTCTCCCTCAAGGCTTGTAGCTCAAAAGCTCCCTAAACAGTTTTAAGCTGAAGAGGTCGTCTTTGAGACACATTACATCAACTGTCAAGAAAAATGTGATAAGATAGAATTTTGAAAGCAGCAAGATAAAGAGAGTAGTCACATAGAAGGGATACTCTATAAGGCTGTCAGTGATTTTGCAGGAGAAACAACAAGATAAGAGAGTGGGATGACATAGAAAAAAAAAACAACAAAGAAAAAACTGCCACCCAAGAATACTTTACCTGGCAAAGTGGTCTTTCAGAAATGCAGAAGAGATCAAGATTTTCTCAGAAAAACAGAAGCTAAGGGAGTTCATCACCGCTAGACCTGCTTTACAAGGGTGTTCATCAAGCTGAAATTGGAGGATGCTAATTAATAACATGAAAATGTTACTGTAAGAAATATCCACACCTATAGAGCATTTTATGAGTTTATTTGAACTAAACCGAAGACACTTGCTGGGAAACAGAATCTGAACGAATTGAGAAAATGCTCTGGAGAATGACAGTTGTGCAGCTTATTTTATAAATTAGAATAAAAGGAGGAGACATAAGGAGAGTTACATGAACTACACTGGTAGTAGATTAAAAAGGTGGGAGACAGCAAAGTGGGGAAATCTCTAAGACTGGAAAAAAGCAAAATGGAGAGACACATTTTTACATGGGTGGGTACAGGGTAGTAAATATTTATAGTACATAGAGATGGTATGTGGGCAACCAGATAACAGTGAAGGGTTCTGTGGTCTTGTACTCTGGTGCCAGTGGTTGTGCCATGAGGGTTCTTAAAAAGATGACTGATGATTCAAACACATGTTATCTTAGATGCAAAAAGACAACAGACAGGTTCACTTAAGGTAAAGGTTGACCTTTGTCAAGAAAGCCACAAGCCTAGGACTTGACTTCCTACCACTACCCACTTTTAGTGAAGAATTTTTCTTAGACCATCCTGTGTGGTTACTTTTGGTCTCTGAGTTTGTAAGGCCTGCCATGCATGCCTCCCCTGAGCTAGTCAGGTTTAGTATATATACCCTTTTTTCATCCACAAAAACATTTCAAACTATAAAACACTGGTAAAGGTAAGTATATTTAAGTTCAGAATACTCTTATACTGTAATGGTGTGTAAAGCAATTTAACTGTAGTATAAAGGTGAAAAGATAAAAGCATTAAAAAGAACAATACCTACAATAATTTGTTAATGGATATACAATATAAAAATGTATATTGTGACATCAAAATAAAATGTAACAGGGAGAGTAAAAGTAAAATATTTATTTACCATCTCTTAAAAAAATTACTAGTTTCAAGTATACAGTACATTGGTAAGACATACAGTTTATGAAACGAACCATCTGATTACTCTGTCTTACTCTGTGTAGAGTTTTTATATGTGATTGATGTTAAGTAGTTATGAACCTAAAATAGACTGTAATAACTTTAAGATGTTTTATAGAAGCCTCATTGTAACCATAAAGCGACCACCTATAGTAGATATACAAAAGATAGAGAAAAGAATCAAAGCATACCATTGAAGAAATTCATCAAGTTACAAAGGAAGACAACAAAACAGGAAGAAAGTAACAAAAGACCACAAAACAGCCAGAAAAGGAGTAATAACATGACTTTAATAAGTCATTACCTAGCAATAATTATTTAAATGTAAATGGACTAAATTCTCCAATAAAAATAGAGTGGCCAAATGGATAAAAAAAAAAAAAAAAAAAAAACAAGACCCACTATATGCTATCTACAAGAGACTAAATACATTTTTAAAGATAAATAATAGACTTAAAGTTGAAGGAATAGAAAAAGATATTCCAAGCCAATGGATACCAAAAAAAAAGACAGTGGTAGCTATTTTTGTATTATACAAAACAGACTTTGTCAAAAACTGTAAGGAGAGACAAAGAAGGTGATTATATAATAATAAGGGGTTATTTCATCAAGAACATATAACAGTTATAAATACATGTCACCCAACATCAGAACACCTAAAGGTATTAGGAGAACCAAGGGAGAAATAGCAATACAATATTCAGTGTTTTCAGTATTTCACTTTCAACAAATTATAGATTACCCAGACAGAAAATCAATAAGGAAATATTAGGTTTGAATTACACTTTAGACAAAATGGATCTAAGACACAAATACAGAATATTCCATCCACAGCAGCAAGATGTACATTCTCCTCAATTACACGGAATATTCTCCAGGTTAGATCACCATCACACGTTAGGCCACAAAACAAGTCTTAAATTTAAGATGAGTGAAATCATATCAAGTATCTTTTCTGACTACAATTATATGACTAGAAATAATGAGGAGGAAATCTGGAGAATTCACGAATATGTGGAAATTAACACACTCTTGAACAACCAGTGTGTCAAAGAAGAAATCAAAAGGAAAATCAAAAGACATCTTGAGGTTAATGAAAATGGAAATACATCAAAACTTATGGGATGCAGAAAAAACAGTTCTAAAAGGGAAGCTTACAGTGATAAACACTTTCGTTAAGAAAAAAAAAGATCTCAAAAAAGACAATGTAGCTTTTCACCTCAAGGAACTATAAAAAGAACAAACTATGCCCAAAGTTAGCCAAAGGGAGGAAATAAAAATTAGAACAGAGATAAATGAATTAGAGTAAAACAATATAAAAGATCAACAAAACTAAGAGTTGGTATTTGAAAAGATAAAAAGACAAACCTATAGCTAGACTAATAAAAAAAGAGAGAAGACTAAAAAAAAAAATCTGAAACAAAAGAGGAGACGTTATAACTAACACAATAATACAGAGGCTTATTGGAAATTTACCAGGAACAATTATACACCAACAAATTGGATAACCTGGAGGAAATGGATAAGTTCCTAGAAACATACCAAGACTGAATCATAAAGAAATAGAAAATCCGAACAAAGAAATAATGAGTTAAGGAGATTGAATCAGTTATTAAAAACTCCCAACGAAGAAGCCCAGACCTGATGCCTTTTCTGGTGGCTTCAATGAAACATGTAAAGTGTTAACACCGATCTATCTTAAACTCTTCCAAGAAACTGAAGAGGAGGAAACACTCTTAGACTCATTTTACAAGGTTAGCATTACCCCGGTACCAAAGCCAGACGAGAACACTGCATAGGCCAGTATCTTTCTTGAACATGGTGGCAAAATCCTTTACAAAATCCTAGCAGACAAATTCAACACCGCATTAAAAAGACCATACACCATGATCAATCAGGATTTATCCCTGGAATTCAAGGATGGTTTGATATATGCAAATCAGGAAATGTGATACATCACATTAACAGAATGAATGATAAAATCATATGTCACCTAATAGATGCAGCAGAAATATTTAACAAAATACAGTGTGCTTTCATATGTAAAATTCTCAACAAATTAGAATATGCCTCCTTATAATAAAGGTCATATAATAAGCCCACAGCTAACTTCATACTCAGTGATGGAAAGCTGAAAGTATTTTTTCTATATTGGGAACATGGCAAGGATGCCACTCTCACTGGTTCTTTTTAACATAGTACTGGAAGTCTTAGCGAGAGAGAGAGCAGTTAGGTAAAAAAAAGAAATAAAAGGCATCCAAAAGAGGGAAGGAAGAAGTAAAATTGTCTCTACATGTGACATCATCTTATATATAGAAAACCTTAAAGCCTCTGCCAAAAAAAAGTTATACCTAATAAATGTATTGAGTAAAGTTGCTGGATACAAAATGAATGTACAAAAATCAGTTATGTTTCTGTACACTAATTATTTGAAAAAGAAACTAAGAGAACAATTTCATTTCTAATAGTATCAAAACCAATAAAATACTTCGGAATAAGTTTAATGAAGGAGGTGAAAGATCTATACCATGAAAATTATAAAACATTGATAAAATAAACTAAAGAAGACACAAATAGAAAGACCCCGTTTATGGATCAGAAGAATTAATACTGTTCAAATGTCTGTACTACCGAAAACAAGCTACATAACCAACACAATCTCTGTCATTATTCCATGGCATTTTTTATAGTAAGAGAAAAAACAATTCTAAACTTCATATAGAACCAAAACAGACTGCAGATAGCCAAAACAATCTTGTGAAGGAAGAACAAAGCTGGAAGGTATTAAATTTACTGATTTCAAACTATATTACACTATTTTGTAGCAATCAAAATAGTGTAGTACTTACATAAAAATAGACACATAGACCGATGGATTAGAATAAACTACTATAAACCCACACATTTACTGTCAACTAATCTTCAATAAGGGCACCAAGAATACACAATGGGGAAAGGATAGTCTCTTCAATAAATGGTGTTGTGAAAACTGAATATCCATATGTAAAAGAATGGAATTTTTCCTAATCTTATACCATACACAAAAATCAACTCAAAAATAGATTAAAGAGAAGACCCAAAACTATAAAACTGCTAGGAAAAAAAACAAAACAAAACAAAACAAAAACGGGAAGAACTCTTCAGCATTGTTCTTGGCAGTGATTTTTTTTAGAAGTGATACCAAAAGCACAGGCACCAAAAGCAAAAATAGGCCAGTGAATCTACATCAAACTAAAAAGTTTCTGCACAGCAAAGGAAACAATTAACAAAATGGAAAGGCAGCCTATGGAATGAGAGAAAATATTTGCAAATCATATATTGGATAAGGGCCAATATTGAAAATGTATAAAGGTTTATTTGAGGAGTGAATTGGTTGGGTAAAGGAGAAAACTTGATTACTAATTCAGTTTCTTTAATGGTTATTGATTTATTTAGGTGTTCTATTTCTTGGTCAATTTTGGTAATATTTAAAAAAATTTATTGTTTATATATTCTAGGAAATTTTTGCATCTCATTTTTATACTTGGTCTTAGCCAAAAGTCTGAGAAGCAATTTACATCTCATTTTTTATATTTTTTTGGCATAAGGTTTTTATAGTATTTCTTAGGATATTTCAAAAGCTTGACTGCAGTTTATGTTTATATACCTTCTTTTATACTAATATTATTTTTGTACTTTTAAAATTTTATTTTCACATCATCAGTTCTTTATGGTTTGTTTTGATTTTGTGGACAATCAGCCTTTTTACATTGGTGATTTTCACTGTTGTTTCTCACTTTCTATTTCATAAATGTGTTTTTCAATTTTCATAAATATTTTTCTAGTTTCTGTTTTTTGTTGTTGACTTCTTGGTATTTAGTTTTTAAGATTTGGGCACTTAGTAACTCTATTTTTAGTCTTATACAAGAATTAAAGATTATGGAATTTAATTTATATAATGTTTTAGCTTTATTACACAAGGTTGTATACTCAGCATGTTTTCCAAATCTATAATCTCTAGAATATTCCTCTTTAGTTTCATAATATTTTTCTTTTGCTCTTCTGTAATTTGTGAAGTATAGTATAAGCTAGACCTCATTATTACACCCTTTAAAAATGGGTGGGGAAAGGAAGAGAGAAGACATCAGTGAAGTAAAATTTATATATGATACAGCAAAGAGTAATATATAATAGATGTTACAGACACGTATATTTACCTGGTTGCAGGTATAAATTTGTATTAATGACTTCCTTTCTTTGCTGCCGTTTCATAATTTCTTTGCTTTGGCAGCTAGTACCCAGCTCTGGTCTTCGAGCCCGCGGTCGTCCTGTGTGTTGAGGTGTGCTTCAGTCTTCCGTTAACGTTTATCACAAGAGCACGGCAGTATTAGAATGCTCCCTGAGATCCCTTTGGTTCTGTCTACACTTTTCTCCACTTCCCTTGGGTGGCAGCAAACTCGTTTCTTCTTGGGAACTAGTAAAAATTAAACATGCCAGCCAATACCCAGACTTTCTCTTCTACCCCACCTGTCCCCATTTTCCCAGTGGCAGGAAGAACCTGGTCCTTAAATGGCATCATGGTAATCTGAGATTCCGCATAATTGATTCATGTTCTCATCTGGTATATGCATGTTTCCTCTGGGTTCTGAATTGGCAGAGTCAGAGTCCTCACAGATGGGAAGCTAAAATTCTCCAAGTGATTCATTATGTTCAGTGGTGAGAAGTGCTCCTTCCATCTCTGCCTCTTCTTTCTTGACCCATATATTCTGTCTGTGGGGGTAACATAACTAGTATTGGTTGCTGGTTCAGAGCATTTATCACATCATGTGGATAGCACCCCAGTCTTAAAAAAGATTGCATAATAAAATCTTTTATAATCCTCTGTGTTGTTCTAAACAGTTCAGCACTGTGGGTGGTGAATTAGTAAATATCAGTGAATTCTGTGGGCATCGGTTCCCTATTCTAAAAATATTAGCAATGGGAATAAAAACACTCCACAGAAAGAATACATGCCAGACATAATTCAAGAGAAAATTAGTTGCAAGATAGTACTGAAGAAATAACTCTAGAATGTAGGTCAGAGAAAAAAAAGACTCAGAGCATGAAAGAGTGCTTAAGAGACAAAGGGGAAAGATAAAAGAACTCTCTCCTGCTAACAGGAATCCCAGAAGAGGACGGCAGTGCTACAGAAAATTGTGACTTCCTTTTCCTTAGCTGTCCTGTGAGTCCCCTTCTGTGTCGAGACAGAGCTGCCTTGTAAGCCCCCAAATGTGGAGACAGGGCCGCTTCAATTTTGCAAGTAAAAAATGATGGACACTTGATTTCTTGGTCTGCCCATGACTGGGTCCTGGCTCATGACCTGATCTCCCTTCACCCCAGACTTAGAAAAGGAAACCAGTTATCCAAAGAAGCAGCAGAGACTACAGAGAGACACCAACGGGGCAGCAGATAGTCAGTTTCCAGGGGCAGGATCCAGTAGGAGCATCCAGTTTTGAGTTGGTGAGGGAAGGAGGAAGAGTTAGTTAGGATGTGTGTCGCTGAGAGGATTTGAGAAGAGACTGAAGGAAGTGACAAAGTCAGCCAGGCACAGTATTCCAAGCACAGGAAACCGAGAAAACCTTAACACAGGAGTATACTTGCAATGTTTGGATAAAAGCAAGGAAGCCAGTGTAAGTGAAGTAGACTGAAAAATTAGGAGGGTAGAAGGAGAGGTTAGAGGGGTGACAGGAAGCCAGGTCATAAAACCTTGTAAGCCTTTATAAGAACGTTGGTTTTTGCTTTGAGTGAAATGGGAGCCATTGGAAGGGTTTAAGCACAGGAGTAACTTGATCTAATTTATAGTTTTAAAAACCGCTCTGGCGGCTGGGCTGAAAAACTGTAGGAGGGCATGCATAGAAGTGGGAGAGCGGTTAGAGCATTGCAGTAACATAGGCAGGAGAGCATGATCACAGAAAGGTTCCGCTTGTCATGCCATGTCACGTTGCAGCAATTTAGGATCTAAGGTCCTCTCTCTGAGCTGTCGAATGCTGTACGAAGCACGGCTCCACTCCACAGTCCTTGAGTGTTCACGTCTGTCCTACTGTTCTTTGACAGCCGACTCTCAGTAACTCTCCCAGTATTTCTTTAGTAGATGCCATTATTGATTCTCTTCTTATGGCCTCTCTCATCTATCTAGTTCAAGCCCTCAGATCCCCAACCGTATGTGGTTGTGGTAATGACCAGGTTTCTAGAACACATGAAGTAGAAATCCATATAACTGTAAGCAGAGTCTCACACTATCTCCTGAGCCCTATCCTGGGGGAAAGTCTGAGATTGAATTTGAGAGAAGTTGGCTAAATAGACAAAGAATGACGTCAAAGGCAAAAAAAAAAAAATACTTGGCCTGCAAGATCAAAAGCAAGAGACCTTTTGTATACTACTGACCTATTGATTCTCTCTTTAATTCTATTCTAAACCAGGAGTTCAGTAGATCTAACAGATGTAGAATGGATCGATGAGACAATTTGATATACTCCATAATATCTAACCGGAATATATTGTCATTTAATATCTAATATTTATGAAAGCCGAATGCCCACTTTACCGATGATCTGTGTAAGAGTTCAGAGCAATCTTCTCTTTCAGCTTCAGTACTCAAATAGCTAACAACCGAACTAGTTTTGATCCTGATGATTGCTGAATCACAAGGTCAGTTGAATTCCCAGCCTTTTCATAGATATTACAACAAAAGGCAGGCTACTACTGACTTGGAAAGAATAGTAGAGATAGAAGGGAGACATTGGATAACTTAGAAGACCCAGTGTTCCACTTCTACAAAACTTCCCTTTGCAGCAGAGAGAAGCCCTCCTGCTCTGCTGATGAGGGGTCTTTGCCTTGCTTCCTTCTCTACCGACGAGGGGATCCTCTCCTTGCTTGATGACTTTTAGATTAGCTCACCTAAGTGAGTTTCTTTTAAAGGAAGCCAGTTTTCCTTATTCCCTACACCAGGGATTCCCAACCCTCAGGCCGTGGACCAGTATTGATCCCGTGGCCTGTTAGGACCAAGCCGCACAGCAGCAGGTGAGCAGAGGGCGAGCGAGTGCAGCTTCATCTTTATTTGCAGTCGTTCCCGAGCACCAGCATCACGGCCTCAGCTCCGCCTCAGATCATCAGGCATTAGATGCTCATAGGAGCATCGGTCCCTGGTGCCAGACAGGTTGGGGACTGCTGTCCTACACCAACCCATCACTGCCTTCAGTGCACCATGAGTTTAGGCGGTTTACTTTTCTAGCCGTCCCACAATGAATGTGGTGAAAGGAACGGCAGCTATTCATGAGCTCAACTTTCACTCATCAAGGCTGATCTGGTACCATGACTGTTGACTCAGAACTGGTCACTAGCTGTGGGTAACCCTGAGCCTGATATGGTACCATGTTCGAAGTGGATTAGCCAACACTGTTAGGCATGTTAATTACACTGGACTTAATTCATCATGATGCAATTTGGACTTTCTTTTTCTGCCTGCTTTATTTCGGGCAACATGGCTTTTAGTAGACTGTTGAATACCTTATTGCCATTATATTAATGTGTATTAAACTGCAAGATGGGCAAGGAAACTGGCCCTGGTCTTCTCATTTGTCATTTAAAAAATTGTAGTAAAATATGCCCAAATAAAATTTAGGATCTTAGCTGTTTTTAAGTGTACAATCCAGTGTCATTAAGTACATTCACAGTGTTGCGCAGCCTTCACCAGGATTCCACTCCAGAACCTTTCGTCATCCCAGACAGAAACTCTGTGCCCCTTAAACAGTAACTCCCCAGTCCCCGCCTCCCCAGCCCCTGGTGACCCCTATTCTACTTTCTGTCTCTGTGCATTCTTTTATTGTAGGTGCCTCATATAAATGGAATCGTGCAATATCTGTCATTTTGTGTCTGGCTGATTTCACTTGTTAGCATAGTGTTTTCAGAGCTCACTCACGTAGGATGTATCCAAATTTCATTCCTTTTAAAAGTTGACTAATATTTTATTGTGTGAATATAACATGTTTTATTATTGCTTTTAACAGTTGATGGACATTTTGTTGATCATTTTTTAATCTGCAGAATTCCTAGTTGATTCTTTTGCATATCAGGTGGCTGTTGTTTTATTGTTTGTTTCATACTTTTCTTTTTTTAAAAATAAGTTCATTTCTCTAAGCAGCATAAACATTTTAAAATATTTATTAGACTTTTATAAAATCCTGAAAAGGATTTTTTTTTTGTATTACTTTTAAGCCTTTGAACATTAGATTGTTCACGTGTTTTAGCATTTTGGTTTAGAAGTGGGAGATGGTTTTCCCCTCCTTCTCTCCCTCTGAGGACATCTGTCTAGCGCTTATGCAGTTAGCTCTACGTGCTCCCAAAGCCCCAGTATAGAACCGGGTCCTACAACAGCATTTTAGATCTCCTTCCCCACAGTGATTGGGCCTGGGGCAGAGCCTGACCTTTGGCTGGGGGGAGGAGGGGACTGCTCTAGGCCCACCTGTTTAGCTGTAGGGCTTGCTAAAAGCCATAGTTTCAGGTGAGGTTCAGAAGCAGTTTTTGCTGTGCTTCATGTTGGCTTTCTTTTAGTGTGACCCTGGCCTTGGGCCGCTTCTCATTTGGAGCACTTTTTATACCTGTTCTCCCTCTATATCTAAGCTCCTAGTTGTCACCACTGGCTTTTGACTCCAGAGCCTTCTAGAAGGCCTGTGATTTCATCCTGGTTCACAGCTTTTTTTTTTTCCTGACCTATTGCCATTCTATTGAGATGTTTCTTTTCTTTTGGAGGTCAGAAATGTTATTGGTTTTTTGTTTTGTATTTTCCCTGCTCTAGATTGGGAGATGAGGAAATAGGCCAGAGCATGAACGTATAGCACTATTTTCACAAGAAGTCTTTGTAAAATATATTTTAACGTACAATATAAAATCTAACTCATTTTGATATCATTTTATTCTACATGCACTTTGGTAATTTGTAAGTAATGAAAATTAAAATATTAAGTCAACAATAGCTACCATTTATTAAATACTGTATATACTAGGCATTGTATTTGACACTTTGCACTCATCACATTGCACGTTGGAATCTCAGATCGACAGATGAGATTATCTGCTTATTTCATATGAGATAGGCAAGGTTTTGAGAGCAAGTACCTTTACCAAAGTAGCATGACTAGGAAGTAGGGAAAATAGGAACTGAGAGGCCACGTTAATTTATTCTATAGTTCATGCTTTCAGCTACGTTTCTGTGTCATATCCATTGAATTAAAGGGTCCTCTCTTTTCATGACCAAATTTCATTTCTTATGAACTCTTTATTCTATATGAACCTAGAATTCCTTTGGAAATCTGCTTACTATTTTACTTTATTTAATGCTTTTTCCTAGTGTTCTGACTCCATTCTTCTTACCTAGATAACACTACATATGAATTTATAGAATTATCAGCATATTGCTTTTGCGTTACATCCTAGAATTTTAAAATAGAAACACTGTAAATTTCCCATTGATCTTAATGAGTAAAGTAGCTGAAGACCTATTAGATAAAACTTTCCAGAAATTTTATTCTAGTTTATCCTACATATCATTTCTGTATGAATCCTACTGAAACACAGCACTGCCATGTCTTTTTCCATAGAATAAAGTTTAAATCTCTCAGCCTCTCACTGACAACACTATTCTGCCTTTTCAGACACAGTCCCCCTGTGTCCCCAGCATGAATCCTCTTTCATAGCCTTGCTCATTATTTTCTCTTCCTTTCTTTTCATAGTATATTAGAGCCTGCAGGGCGCTCTCTGCTCCTTGCCTTTCAAACCCAACTTTCCTGTAAGAACCTCACTTTCTTCATGAAGCTTTATCTGATCAACAGTTTACAGTGAACTTTCTCCTTCAGAACAACACTAGAACTCAGGTTGATGTCACACGGCACCTATTTGTGCTTTAGGTTACATTTTGTTATTAAGATTGTGATCTCCCTGATGATTTCTGTAAATCTCCTAATTATCTCTTACACAGTCTAAAGACATAATATATAGAAATAACCACAGAAATTTCATTTATACCCAGGCATCCAGTAGCTTGAAGAAATAAAGGGTGTCTTCTCATTCAGTTCAGTTTTGTATAATGGGTCAATAATAAGACTTCTTCCTTCTCAGAACTGGCATTTGTCATTGGCTTACTCTTCTTCATCTGTTAGAAAGTTAAGTATGATTTCACAAAGTTAAAGTAAATTAAATTATTTATTTAAAAACTATTATAATAATACTCAAAATTAAAGTCAAGTCTGGGAATCAGTACCTTGGATGCCAGTGACACAAGGAAAAAGTGTGTCCCATTACACTCCTTAGCAAGCCTTTGATGAAAGCTTTTATTTTAATTGTCTTATAAATTTGATGAGTATAGATAATTCTCTGGCATCATTCCAAGGTGATTCTTTTTATCTGCTGAAATCACACAAAACAGGGAAGCCATAAAACATAAGCAACTAATATATATTCATTGATGCTCGATATTAATGCATTGAGTTATCTTTCAACACAGTGGTAGTTTGTCAACTATCTTCCTGTGTAAAGAAATGATACTTAATTGTAATTTTGTGAAATACACTTTCCTTTTCTGTTTCTGAGTGGATGATGTTCTCTTTGGCTAATAAATCAGAATATGGGTTCCAATCATATCAATCAGTATATAAAATATTTAGCCTCAGAAAGTATTTCATTATCCTTCAAAACTGGCGTAGACATTATAAAAACATTATCAACTCATGCCCCACCTTTCAATAACTTCTCATTGATTTTACCTATGTTAAGATCTAGAATCTTCAGTATCATTTGAAAAGGCCCTGTGAGAGCTTGCCTCAGCCATACTGGCCTTCATTAAATTCTTCAGTATGTGAAATTCTTTTTCACTGCAATGACTTCTTGTCTCCTGTTTCCTCTGCAGGTGACACCACACCCAATCCTCTCCCTCCTTATATACTTTTCCTGTCCCAACCTTTCTGCATCTTTTGGGCCTTGCCACTTCTTCAGAGAAGAGTTTGCTGATCCTCTTCTTAAATCATGTCCCCATCTAAAATCTCTGATTGTGCATTTTAATTTCCTTCTTAGATTCATGACCGTTCATATATGTTGTGATTATTTATCTGTCTGATTCCCTATCCAGAACAAGAGCTCTCTGAAAATAGGGACCCTGTCCAGTTTTGTTCACTGAGCAATCCTTGGCAGTTAGTACAGAGACTGGTAACGTAGTGCTGCCTATGAGGAAGGATGAGAGAAACTCAGTACATTTCTGTTTCCAGGATCAGAAATCCGCTAGCAGACCCAGAATTCCTTGACTAACACTAGTTTTTAAGAAAATTCAAAACCAGTGTAAGGGAACACTTATGAAACTATTCAAAATCCAATGTCTGGGTTCCCCTTCAACCTATTTTCATTAGATCTTTTATGCCAAGAGCTAATTTGCATTACTGGTATATGTTAAAGGACACATAATTTAAAAAATTAAGCAAAACTTGAACAGTGTTTTTGTCTTTCCTTAAAGAAAAAAAGCTTAAAATAGTGTTTTAAAAATGTCCGTCTTAAAGCCAATATATATTTCTAAAAGTGAAATTGAGGAGATGTATATATAGCAAAACTCAAATGTTTTTACATTAATTCAGTACTGTTACACTATTGCATTATATTACTGTAAAGGGTCTTTAATCAATTAGCTGTACCTCTCTTTATATTTGCATGGATTTGAAATTTGAATTATACATGTTGGAAAGGGCAGTAGATAGTATTCTGGTATTTTATTAGAGGTAATGTGGTTGTTTGTTGTGGTTCTAGGCAGTATGAAACTGTGGTTCCACTAGAAGATTCTATTGTGACGGAGGTGACAGCAACTCTACAAGAATGGGCCAGTCTGTGGAAACAACTCTATGTGGTAAGTAGTTGATAACTAGTTTATTAGATCATTCAAATTTCATTGTACTAAGTGAAAAAATTACCCATGCCAGCTGTAAATTTTTAGAATTCTGAATATTTGCAGTTTTTAAAATGTATGTTTCTAATATTAACTGAAACATAGTAGACTGAGTTTTGTCCAACCTAAAGAGAATACCTAATTCATATGCCTGCAATCCCTCCACTTACCTCAGTAAAATGTAAGGTTCATAACACCAGGGATTTTAGCTGTCTTACTCATAGCTGTACCCCAGAAGCTTTCATGAAACAGGCGTTTACTGAATGAATGGACAAATTTGAGAGTTACATTGTGAACCTAATGGTAGGTAAAAGCCAAGAAGTTGTACCAACAGTTTCTTATAGCTCTGGAGCTTCAAAGACATGTCATACACGACACTTCCTCCTAGGCTAATGATTAATAAAAAGATTAATAAAAACCCAGTTTATATCATCTGGAAATTTAGAGGGTAGAGAGTAGTAATGGGACACACAAAATCTAGACTAAAAATAAGTGACAGGGTTTGAGTTCCAAGCAAGATGGAGTAAACACATTCGATTTTCTCCCTACTGATCACAACAAAACCCCTAGACAAAACCTATAAATCACCTACCAGAAAACTCTGAAAATTAGGGAAAAGAAGGTGGACTGGCTAGGCACCTTGGGATTCAAGGATTGAGTGAGTTCCCTGACTGTTGTTTTTTTTTCTTGCTTCCCATATATCCTGGCCTAGGTTCTAGAGAAGCTTACAACCTGGAAATGCTAACGAGTGCAGACAAAAATAGCACCAAGAAAAGCCTGTTCAATTTAAGGATGGCCCAGTGAGACAGAACCCTTTTAACCTATCCTGCCTGCTCTCTAGGAGAATATCACAATAAAAGCCGCATGCTCCCTTTCCACCCCAACAGGCACTGCAGAGCAGAATCCACGGCCAGAGCTCTGTCTTACACACACACCCTTCCCCGCAGACCTGCCGTCGCAAGATTTGCCTCTCCAGTGGAGCCTGTGGGTCGAACTCTGCCTTCTCCCCGTCCCCCTCCAGTAATGAAGCAATACCCCTCCTCAGCAGAGCCTGTAGGGAGGATGCTGACTTCTGCCCCACCAGCAATTACATGGCGACACCTCTCTCCAGCAGAGCCTGTGGGTGGGATGCTGACTTTCACGACTACCCAGCATTAACAAGGTGGTGCCCTTACCTTGCAGAGTTCTGTAGGCAAAACTTTTGACTTCCTCCTCTGCTCTAAAGTAAGGAAGAAACGTCCTTTCCTTACAGCAAAGGAGCCTGTGGTTAGAACTCTTGATTTCCACTCCCCCTGAAGTAATAAGATGACGCCCTACCCATCTGAGCCTGTGGACAGGATCTGACTTTCCCTCCCTGTGCCTCCCATCATTAATGAAGCAGTGCCCCTCTCTAGTACCTCCTATGGACAGAACCCGGTTTCCATCCTTGCCCTGCTGCAATGAGGCAGGGCTTCTCCCCACCCAAATACATGCTGAAGATAAAGTGGAGTGGAGTTCTGTCATCTAGGTAACAGACAAGTGGGGAAAACCAGAAGAGCACTGGAGAGACTTTATAAACTAAATTGACATTTTAATCCCAGCCTGCAAAAGTGAGCCCGGGATCACATTCTGAATCTAAACAGGTTGACCACCTGCTAAAAGAGAATCTTTAAATAGGAATCAGAATGTCATAGTGTAATACTTAAAATATCCAGCATTCAGCCCAGAATTACTTGTCATATGAAAAATCAGGACAATCTCAACTCTAATGAGAAAAGATAGTCAATAGATGCCAACTTTGAAACGACGTAGATGTCAGAATCATCAGCAAGGATTTTAAAGTGGTTTTTGCAAAATTGCTCCAGCAGCTATTTCAGATACTCTTGAAACAAATGGAAACAAAACCGCAGCAAAGAAGTAGAAAATATAAAGAATCGAATGAAAATTTTAGAACTGAAAAATGCAATAACCAAGATTTAAAATTTACTGTATAGGCTTAAAATCAGAATGGAAAGAACAGAGGAAAGAACTAGTAAACTTGAAGATGGATCAATAAAAATTATCCAATCTGAATAATAGAGAGAAAGTAAATTGAAAAAGTGAACATAGCCTCAGAGACCTGTGGGACAGTCACAAAAGATGTAACATTTGAGGCATCATTGTATTAGAAAGACAGAATATGGAGGTAAAATTTTTTTTTGAAAAAATAATGGCTTAAATCTCTTCAAATTTGGCAAAAGACACAACCCTACAGATGCAAGAAGGTGAGTGAAATCCAAGCAGGATAAATTTAAATAATCCATACTCAGAAACATTGTAGTTAAACTGAAAATTAAAGCCAAAGAAAATCTTAAAAGGGAAACTAAGTACTATTAGAGAAATGACAATTTGAATTACAGCAGATTTCTTATCAGAGACTATGGAAGACAGAAGGAAGTGGTCCACCATTTTTCAACTACCAAAAAAAAAGATTTATGTTACCTCAGATTTGTTATATCCAGGAAAAAAATACTTCAGGAATGAAGGAAAAATAAACACATTTTCAGACAAAAGAAAGCTAAGGAAAATTGTTGCCAGTAGATTGTTTCTAAAATAGTGACTATAAAGGAAGTTCATTAGACAATTTGATGGGCCACTTAGAAAATTAGGAATGAAGAAAGCAGTGGAAGGGGCAAATAAATTCTCTTTAGTTTTTAAAATTGCGTTGAATGATACAAAACAAAAATTATAATATTGATATGGTTCTCAATGTATATAGAGTTTATATTTTGAAAACTAAAATGAGGGAAAGGGCCATAGATTGTGATTAAATATCTGTGTTTCACTTCTAAGTCGTAAAATGTTGATACTAGTAGACTATAAGTATGTATGTATATTGTAATCTCTAGAACAATCATTAAAAATATTACACAAAGCAATATAATAACTCTAAATCAAAATGGAATACTAAAAGTGTTCAGGTAGCCTATAGCATTATAAAAAAGGCAGCTGGTTTTTTTTAGACTTAAATCCTAAAGTGCACAGAATTGATAAAAAAAAGACTTAACTATGTGCTGTCTGTAATAAACTCCATATGTAATGACACAAGGATGTTAAAAGAAAAACACATACCATGCAAACACTAATCAAAAGAAAGCTATAATGGTTATATTAAAATATTATTAATTATGAATTATTTCTTAAATAAATATAAATAAAATTAAGTATGTTAACTACTATAAGAAAAAAAATTATGTCAGAAAAAGAAAACTACCAGGGACAAAGGAACATTACAAAGTGATAAAAAGGTCAATTCACCAAGAAGACATAATGTATGCAGTCTTATGTATGCACTAAAAACAGAGCTGCAAAATAAATGAAGTAAAATCTGAAAGGACTGAATGGAAAAATGAGAGAAATCAACTATTACACTTTGGGGTTATAACCCGTTCCCTCAGTAATTGATATAACTACTAGTCAAAAGTCATCAAGGATAGAGAACTGACCAGTGCCATTGGTCACCAGGATTTAACTGAAATATTTAGAACACTCCACCCAAAAATATCATAATGCAGGTTGTTTTCAAGCATACATGGAACATTCCTGAAAATTAACAATATCTTAGGTTGTAAAGCAACTCTTAACAAATTTGTAATAATTTATGTCAGAAAACAATCTGATCATAATGGAAACAAACTAGAAATCAGTAACACATAGATAACAGGATAATATTGAAGCACTTAGAAATTAAACAACACACTGAATAATCCATGGATCAAAAAGTAAGTCTCAAGAGAAATAAAAATATTTTGAAATGAATGTAAATGAAAATATAACATTAAAATTTGTGGAACATTTATAGCATTAAGTGTATAATAGAAAAATGTCAGGATGTGAAATAAAAATTTCAGCTTTTATTTCAAGGATCTAAAAGAAAAAATGAGCAAGCATAATGAAAGAAAAAAGAGCAGAACTTGATTAGAAAAACAATAGATAAAAATCAATCAGATGAAAAGCAATTTTTTTTAAATACTAATAAAATTGATAAACATCTGGCAAGAGTGACAGAGAAAGTAGTATAGTAAGTCCTCACTCAATGATGTTGATAGGTTCTTCAACTGTAAGAGGAAAGATGTATTTATGATGCAACCAGTTTTACCTTAGGGTAATTGATATAAAGAATTTAGTTCCTATGGTATCTCATCAATGTTATAACAAAATGACGTTATTTGAAGTCCTACTGTAATTACCAATATATTAGGAATAAAGAGATATCATGGTAGATACCACAGACATCAACTGGATAATAAGGGAATACTATAAACAACTTAATACACGTAAATGACAGTTTAGATGAATAGAACACAGCCTTGAAAACCACAAATTGCCAAAACTCACCTGAGACAAAACAGATAATCTGAATATTCTATAGCTATTAAAGTAATTAAATTTATAATGAAAATCCTCCAAGAGGAAAATCACTTGCAACATAAAACAGAAATACGGATGGAAATTATAAGAGAATTGTTAGAAAATACAAAAGACATGTTAGGGAGCCAGTTTCTGTTCATTAGGAAATAAAAGTGAAATAGATTGCTAGAAATAATAGAAAAAAGCATTCTTGTGCTGTAAAACTTGACATTGAAGGAGTCCACTCAGTGTCAGACAAAATAAACTAGCTAAGTATCCATCTGTCTGTCTCTCTACACATAATACATACACACATATGTAGTATGAACATATATGTACACATAAATGTACAGGTCTTAAATATAGATGTAAAGAGAATTATATTGTATATTTTTTATGAGACTTTTTTTTTCACTTTTGTACTCTTAAGTTGTCAGAATATTTACAAGCCTTGTTATTTTTAAAATCTTAAATATGAATTTTGTGTTTAAATTTTAATCACTCACAATTTTAAACAGTCATATGTCATCATATAGATGTATATTAATTTTTACTGTAGTAGACGTATACTCTTAACTTTTAATTACTCTTAAAAGCCCATAGTGAACATCTTTGTATACTGATTTTCAATTTTATCTCCAATTGTCCTTTTAAGTAATTTGTTGAGGAATTTTTTTCAACAATATTTTTCTATTTATATTCTTATCAATATAGCAGATGAATCTTATTTTTTTCCCACAACCTCACTAATATTAAATATTAATATATATTTTTTTCTGTTTAATAGATGAAAGATCTGGTGATTTTAAGGGGTATCAGAGAGATCTTTACTTGATTCTGATTGTACAGCTTTATCATACTCATGGACTTTGAGACTAGTATATATTGTTTTACCCATTTAAAATGACAGCTTTATCTATAGCAGTTCAACAAGTGTTTATTAAGCACCTACTGTGATGTGCCAGGCATTGTGCTGGGTCTTCAGAACATATAGAAATGATTAAAAGAGGTTATTGATAAAAACTCATAGACACAACAGGTTAGTGCTTACCATGGGGGGCGGTAGATAAGTGTAAAGGGATCAAATATATGCTGACAGAAGGAGATCTGACTTTGGGTGGTAAACACATAATGCAATATACCGATGATGTAGTATTGAATTGTATACTTGAAACCTGTGTAATTTTATTAACCAATGTCACCCTAATACATTTATAAATGTTATTGAATTCAGAGACCTCTGTCATACCAAAGGTCAGCAGTTTTTCCAAGTATGAATATATTTTCAGAGCCACTGAAACAGAATATTTTAAATTCATTTTAAAATACCAGGAATGTATTGTTCCTATAACATAGCTGCATAGCCCTTCTTCAGTACTTTTTTTTTGCTAATATTTTTCTAATAACATTTTTTGTCCTGTGCCATTGTAGCATATTTCTTTCCCTGTGCAGTCCATCTTGTGCTTACCTTTATTAAATATCTAACTACTCTACATGTTGTCACTCCCCAGTCCCCAGATATTTGGAGTCTGAACTCTTGATTTACTACTTCCCAGCGACATACTTACCTTGAGGGGCGTTGTCTCTGTTGTGTTCACCTTGTATTTATTGAGAACCTACCATGTTCCCAGACCCTCCTTGTTAGGACCGGGGATAAAAAGATAAAAGGCCTACAATCTTTACTCCAGAGGATTTAAAAAGTAGTGGAAGAGATAGATGGATAAACTGATAAAGAAAACAACTATGCAAGTTGAAAACTATGTCCACACAACACCCTGCACAGGGATGCTTATAGCAGCTTTATTCATAATTGTCACAACTTGAAAGCCAATATGTAGGTGAAAGATTAATAAACTGTGGTACATCTAGGCATTGGATTATTATTCTATGCTAAAAATAAATGAGTCATAAAGCCATGAAAAAACATGAAGAACTTTAAGTGCATAAATGGAAGAAGCCAACCTGAAAAGGCTATATATACTGAGCGATTTTAACTCTACGAGAACCTGGGAAAGGCAAAACTATAGAGACAGTAAAGAGATCAGTGGTTGTCATGGGTAGTGGGGGTGGGAGGGATTAACAGGCAGAGCACAGGATTTTAGAGCAGGGAAACTACTCTGTGATACTGTAATGGTGATTACGTGGCATTACACATTTGTTCAAACCCATAAATGTACAACATCAAGACTGAACCCTGGTGTAAACTGTGGACTTTAAATGATGATAATATGTAAACGCAGGCCCATCAGTTGTACCGCTCTGGTGAGGGATTCGATAATGGGGGAGTCTGTGCATCTCTGGGGATAGGGAGTGCATGGGAAATCTCTGCACCTTCCTCTTAATTTTGCTGTGAACCTAAAGGTTATTTTAAAAATCTTTATTAAAAGTTATATAAGAATGGAATTATAATTAAAATAAAACCCAAATATATGATGTTTATTTATTTCTCCTTATCATAAACTCTTTTAATCATGTTTGTCTGAGTTTATAATATATATCTCTAGGAATGACAAATTCCATATTCATCTGTGACGATGAGTTTGGCTACTATTAATGCCATGTCTAATATGCAGCTGTGACAGATTCACACCTATACCTCACTCTCTCCCTGCTGAGTTACACATGACATGATTTTAGTGCAGTCTTTCTTAGGCTGGTTCCCATTCTTACTAAAATATCTTGAGATTTTACACTAAACCTATTACAGCTTATATTGCCTTTTTGAATGTTTTGAATAATCATTATTTTGGATTTTCTTTCTTGACATTGTACTAAATCTGTTCTTTTTGAAATTAAATTTATTGGGGTGACATTGTTTAATAAAACTTCGTAGGTGTCAAGTGTACAATTCAGTTTACATCATACGTATATTGCATTGTGCTCACCACCCAAAGTTAAATTTCCTCTGTCAGCATATATCTGACCCCCTTTACTCTCCCCGCCTCCCCTGCCCTTTCCCTCTGGTAACCGCTAAGCTGTTGTGTGTCTGTGGGTTTTTGTCTGGTTCATTGGTTCCTTTCAGTTTCTTATCCCACATATAAGTGAAATCACATAGTTGTCAACTTTTTCTGACTTATTTCGCTTAGCATGATAATCTTGAGATCCATCCTTGTTGTCACAGATAATAATAGTCTTTCATCTTTTCTGTTTTTTATGTCTTATGTCTGGCATGTTTTATATTTTAAAAGCGGCATTAAGATATTAGAGGGGCAGATGAAATTACATGTATATAGAACTTCGTATGTCATCAGTCTAAGCTCTGGCTGATATCGTCCAAGAAAGGGTGTTACAAAAGGATTCTAAAGTTGTTCAGGCACAGTGCTTAGCTTTGTGGGAAAAGTATCATTTATAGTAGCGGCACACTGCTGCAATCATAAGTTGCTGGAGCCTGGAAACTCATTGCCTAGCAACCACATACTAACTCTGTCCATTCTCTAGGCAACATTCTCCAGTCTCCAGTCTCTGTATGTCTCGGTGTTTCATCTTTTTCAGTCATTTAATGTTTTAACAAAGAGTGCTTCTTATCTTTGCGATTACCTTGTATAAGGACCACATGACAAGGGATGTGTGCATTCGTAATTATTTTGTTTCTTCACAGTCTCTTTATCACAATACTGATTTCCTGCTGTTGAATACACATATATTGAATCTAACAAGTATTTCTTTTTACATTGATTAATATTTAGAAATTTATTAATAAAAATGAAGAATATATCCTAGAAATGTGCCATCCTTGATCTTTTATAATTAAGTTTAATAATAAAGGTGGTTGGTAGCTATATTTAAAAATTCTCATGTATTATCTGATCTAATTTAATCATTACAACAGTCTGTGAGAAGGGACAGTTATTGTATTTTATGGAGGAGGATACTGAGGCACAAAAAGGTTAGACAACCTGTTCAAGGTCACCTTTGATCGCTAATACTTTATACTTTACGGCAGTGACTTAAATTTCTTTTTGCATTCAAGTCATAGTAAGAAATACATTTTACATTACAGCTCAGTCCAGAAATATAAATGTATATGTGTGTATATAAATGAATATGTATACAGACATATCCATAGATATACTGAAATAAGTATTGTGTGATAAAATAGTACTCCATACAACGCACTCTGTTATTTCTTGGCATTTTAAAGTAGTTGCTGATTCCAACCATCTAAATAGATTTTATGACTTCCTAATGGAATACAACCCATAGTTTAAAGAGTACTGATTTGCAAAGTGCTGTTAATTACATTAATTATGGTAATTTTTAAAAGTAATTTCAGTTATTATTTTAAGTAATGAGAGGTTATTACACAGGAACCCAGTAAATTCTAAAATGCTCAGGTCTCATAAAGGTTAAGACTTTGGGTAATTTCTGGATCCAAAGTAGTTCTAGGAACTTAAGTGGCTTTAAATATTGGAGTCCTCAAGGTTCAGTCCTGTACCCCTTTTCTTCTCATCCTCTTCCTAAGTCACACCCACAGCTTTGGTATTTTTTTCATCAGTGTCTACCACATACATATCTGGCCTTGACTTCTTTCCTGACATTCAGACCCATGTAACCAGCTGGCTGCTTGCCACTTCTAAGATAATAAGATAGGTGTTTTATAATCTGTCTGATAATTCCAGTAACTCAAGTCTTTGAAGTCTGTTTCTGATGTTTGGTGTTCTCTTACTAGTACCTCAGATGCTTGGATATCTGGATATATTGCTCATAATTTGAAACTTTTTTTGTGGAAATGTTTTGAGGCCTAGGATAAAAGAGCCTTCCTCCAGAGCAGGGGACCCCAACCTACTGGTCCGCAGCCTGTTAGGAACCAGGCCGCACAGCAGGAGGTAAGCGGCAGGTGAGAGAGCGAAGCTTCATCTGCATTCGCAGCTGCTCCCCAGTGCTGGCGTCACTACCTCGGGTCCACCTCAGATCATCAGGCATTAGATTCTCATAGGAGCATCGGTCTCTGGTGCCAAAAAGGTTGGGGACCACTGCTCTAGTGAGAATTTTTATTTACTTTGCCACATATAGGGGTGATGGTCTGAAACCACTTCCAACAAAACTGAAATTGAGGTTTCCTAGACCACACTAGTGATGCACATTGAGCATCACATTCTCAAAAAAGCACTGCAGCAGTAGTTACAACCTGTAGAGAAAAGGCTTCCTATTCCCTCCCTCTTTGGCAGTAGACCATCTCCTCAGTCCTGTGGGGGTAATGTGACTTATTCTAGCTACCCTATCTCCAGAGTGTAGCCCTTGGAGGTCCTAGTTCAATGTGGGAGTACTTCCTGTTAGACTTTTCACTTGGGAGAGTGCTCCTGTCTGTCCCCGTAGCCCACCCAAAGAGGCTTTCGGAGCTGTGGTTTTGCCTTAGGAAAAAAGCACTGTAGGTGGCTTAGTTTCTTTCTCTGGGTTTTTTGCTTTCTTCCAAAATTTGGCTTAATAATTTCTTACCATATTGTTGGCTTTTTGATATTTTACAGAAACTGGGTTTTTGAAATACAGTATGCAGTAATTTTAGATATTTTCAGCAAGAATATTTAAAGAACTCGGCCTGAAATAACTGGAAATGGAAATTTTTCTACCTATCTCTCTCAGATTATCTGAAGGCGCCTCAAGCCTGGCACTTCCTAAGCAAGACTCCCAGCCTCCTCTGTTCTTCCAGCTTGGTCTTTCCGTCTTATTTGTGCACATGAGAAGTCCATATGAACTCATCATCTCATTCTCTCTATTTTTTACTACTAAATGTTTTTTTTGTCTCTTCACCTCTGTTGCTTCCATCCTAATCCATTATGTCTCACCAGGACAACTGCAGTCGAACCTACACTTCTATTTTTAGCCTTCTATATTCTGTTCTTCACACTATAGCCAAAATTGCTTTTTTTTTCTTTTCAAAATAGCTTTTTAAAATTTGAACTTGATCATGCCACTGTGCTACCTAAACTCCTTTAATGGCTTCCCATAACTTAGAACAAACACCCAAATCCTTATCATTGCGGGATCTGGTCTGTGCTTCCCCAGCTGTGGAGCCTTGGTGGTGGGTCCATATAACGCATGACTAGACCAGGCTGTTGCTACCACGTTAGGAAGCTGCTCTGTATTTCTTAAGGCTGTGGGGACCCACAGAATTTTTTAATCAATGGAAAGATATATCTTCTTTTGTAGCATTAACAATAGAGTGGAGTGGAGCGGCAAGGCTGGGGGACCTGAGAAGATGAGAAATAGGGCGAGCCTGAGCCAGGGGTGCAGAGGGTGCACGCAAGAAAAATTGGAGAAATAGAATTAGTGCGATGCAGCAGCTTCCTCTACGTGGTTGTGAAGGGAAAAGGAGAATCAAAAAAACTTCAATAAAATATTTTACATGTGAATTTATTAAGCAGTTATTATGTATTAGAAAATGGTATAATCACTTTAGTATATTCCCTTTTATTCCTCACAGTCACCTTGTGAGATAAATATTATTAATATTCTTAGTTTTTCAGTAAAGGAAACTCCGAAGGGGAGACATCCAATACTTTGGCCATTTCACACAGTGGTTGAGGTAAGATTTCAAACCTGCGCTAGCCCTCGCCTGAGAAGTCCAGAGGACAGTAGTTGCGTTAGCGGAGCTTTAAAACACGAGGGAGCAGACTAAGGAACAAGTGTGTATGTGTTTGAAGATGAGGAATAAAGTGGGGAAATAGAAGATGAGTGTATTTTGGGACATCGGGAGATGTCCATAAACAGTTGGAAATGTGGGTGTGTGTTTCCAGAGGGAGAATGGAATTGGAGAACCAGGTTATGCAGTCGTCGGTCAGTGATGTTTAGAGCCATGGAAGGGCCCACAGTCACCCTCAGAAAAAGTGTGACCTCCTGGGCCTGGTGTGAGGGCTCAGATAACACATGTAAGGAGCACTGTGTGGCGCACTCTAAGATCAGTGAATGTTACCTGTTACGTGCAGCATAAAAAGGAGGATAGAAATGCAACAAAAAATTTGACATTTTATTGAATATATATACACATATATATACCATGATTTTCTTAAATTGAATTACGATAGTGTCTTAGTTATATCGTAAAAAATCAGGCATTCTTTAAGAGATAAAGAACTATATTCCTGAAATAGCAAAAAGGGTTTGGATTGTCGTCTTTAGCATTTTTAATGTAGCGTTCTCTGTGGATGTGCACAACTCTTATTATCACTTTAAAGAATATTTTCAGGAGGAGAAATGTGTTCCTTCACGTAATTAAATTCTTTGGAAAAGTCATCTGACTTAAGTGACTTCTGACATCTGTAATAAAGAACCTAAGTTATAACTGTCTGGCAGAGGAGTGACTGCTGTTAGTTTTTGTCTCTTTAAACAGATTCAGGTATGGAATTTTTCGAGCAGTTTAATCAGTGCCATTTACAAAGCTTGTTTAATATTTAATGAAGAGGCACAGTCTTCACCAGTAAGGCTCTGAAATGTCACTGGCACACCGAGTGCTGTTCATCAGTCCCATAGCTTTGTTCGTTTTACTGTGTGCTGAAAAGGCAGAGGCCAAGTTACCGAAGAGCCGAGGCCAGGAATCTGGTCGGGGGTGCGGAGGGCGTGTTCGTTAGGACTCAGTGAAGCAAAGAGGGTGGTGGGCCTCTGGCTGCGAAGCAACTGTCAGGTCTGTAGCAAGAAAGAATTTGTGATCAGCCGTTATATAGAGAGTCTACTCCCTTGATGTCTGTGTTTTGCAGTTGGGGGGAAGGGATAGGATGGAGTGTGGGGAATGCACTTACGGATAAAACATGGCCCCAGACTTCCAAGGAGTTGTACACTTTGAGGAACGAAAGGTTACACAGGAGAAGTGATAAAAGGGCAATAAAAACATTGCCTACTCCCTAATGAGTCGCAAAGACAGTAAATGCTGCAGGTCTTGAAAGTTGGATATGAATGAGGACAGCTCAGGAAGAGAAAGTAGAGTACATTTCAAAGATAGACAGATTACAGGAAGGGAGAAGCATAGTAGGAAGGAAGTGTTCTGACCTGGAGAAACTGGGCAGAGTCTCAGTGGTAGGCATTGCCCTGTAAGAACCACCTTGGGGCAGCAGTTAGCCCTTTATTCTCTGTTAAGTACTGTTGAGCCTCCTGTTTGCAAGACAGAGTGCGTGTTGTTGAGACCACATGCAGTGTCTATTAACAGCAGTAGAGATCATAAGCAGTAGAGATCAGTGTCAATATACATATTTTTATAAGGAATTTATTTTAATACTATTGCTAAAATTACCAAAAATGTGAAGGGCAACCAAATTTCTCATATGTAGCTCACGGAAGGCAGTTGTATATGTCAGGATTGAGAAGTGGGCGTGTGAAGATACCAGCCTGAAACTTAATTTAAACATTGCTGACTACGCAGGAGTAGTTATCCCAAGTAGGAATAGTTAAAAAAGGGGTTAGCATGGTTTTTACTACCTCCTCCACTGGGAGGTAAAATTTCTTCTTCCATCCTCGAGAGAGCCCTGTGCTTTCTGGCCTTTGGTGATGGTACCATTTTGCCTTTTATTCTCTGAGAGTGAGGGGACTCCAGTAGATACTGGGCTGGTTGTCCAGTAGACCAGGAGCTCACCCCTTGTATCTCAGGCAGCTAACCAGCAATGTGGCCTGGGAGAGTTGGGCTCTGGCTGGCATCTGCGTTGCCCAGGGACCTCAGCCAGTTTTGCCTGCTTACATTTGTACACACAAACTCACAAATGTTTATGCCCACACTGTGAGCTTGCTTCATGTTTCCACATTTTGCTATTGTTGTAGTTTATAAATGCAAGTGTTATTTGGCTTTTTATTTTGCGTTATAGCGGTCCTTTTTTTTTTTTTCTTGAAACAAACACAGCTCCATGTCTAAAGAAGGATTGTATAGCAGAATGTTTTTAAAGTTCCTAGAAAAATTTTGGCCAGAACTGAAAGCAGTACTAACAGCTGTTGATGGTATTCTGCACTCCAATAGCAAGATGTTTATGCAAGAATTTCATTAAGAAGGAAGTATGCCTTTACGACTCATTAGGGAGTAGGTAATTTTTTTTATTGCCTTTTTATCACTTCTTCTGTGTAACCTTTCCTTTCTCAAAGTGTACAACTACTTGGAAGTCTGAGACTATATATTATACTTAAGTATAAACATATAAACATATGGAAACAACTATACATAGAAATAAATACAAATTAAGAGGAGACAGGACGTTTATTTACCAGATTGATAAAACTGAAACAAGTGATAATCCCTAGTGTTCGATGTTGATGTAGCTGTACCCATTTGCAGTGCAATTTGGCAATCTCTATCAGTCTGTGAGATGTGACCACCCTTCTACAAAGCAGTTCCACTTTTAAGACTATGGCACAGATGTGCCAATCCTGGGTCACCAGGATATCATCATTGGTAATTATAGAGGACAGGAACAACCAAAAAGTCTTCATTACATTGTATTATTGGATAAAGTTAAAAAGGAAAAAAATCTTAAGGCCCTCTAAGAAACTTTTCCTTCTAGTCTCTTTAAAATGATCTGTAATTATTCTTCTTTATTCTCTACATATATCATCTTTTAATAAGCCCCGTTATTTCTGTCCTCATAATATAGCTTGAGTGTCTCAATTCCTCTCCATCTCTTCTTACTGATTTGGTTCTTAGGGGAAAACTATATAAGACTGGCCTAAATGAAGAGAAGAAAGAAGGAAACAGGATGCGTATGGCATTTTTATTTCCTTTTCCCTTTGTTCTTCTGTCTACACAACAGGAAGCATGGCCTCTTTAAAATGCACATGGGATCATAATGTCCCTTCAGTGGTCAGCCTTTCACTGGTTCCCATTGCATTTAGAATAAATGCCACCCCTGACCACGATCCTTACCTGCATCTCTGTTCTGCTCTCCCATTTGCCAAGGCACTGAGCTGTCTCTACCTGGGGTCTTTGCTCTTGCTGACACTTCTACCGGAAACATTAAGCCCCTGGCTCTTCCCTTTCTGACTCCTCCTCACCCTTTGGTCTCTACTGAGATGTTGCTTCATCTGAGAGGCTTTCCTTAGCGGTCTGGCAGAAGTAGGTCCCCTGGGTATTTGTTATAAGATCACCATGTGGATTATCTTCAGTTCCTTTTTTTTGTTGATAATTTAGCTCTTTCCCCCTGCTTATCTCTTCCATGGAGATAAGCACTTGTTTTGTTTATCTCTGTATAATCCAGTGCCTGACAGTGTACTCCAGGTGTATACATACATTCATTCATTTTCTTGAGAAATGTTCATTATGTTTAGCATAAATATATAGATCTGTTAAATAATGAATGAATATATTTGTATTGAACTTAAAAGTTAGAATATGCTAAATAAAAACAAGCAAGTTGTAGAGCAGTATATGTAAGGAAAAATGTTATAGTTTAGTATAATGTTAGGAAAAGAGATACTCAGATATATAGACAAGTCTAGTGGAAGGCCTATATCCTCTTCTAATAGAAATTCGATCATGTATTGTGCAATCGACAGATACCCTCTGACTTCTGAAACTTGAAGCACCCTAGACTCAACCCTCAGGCTTCTCCTCATATCCTTGTTTTTGTCCAACTTTGGGGCTTTAAATACCATCTTTATACTGATGACTCACATTTCTCTTTCTAGCCAGACTTTTTCCCAGTACTATAGACACACATATCCACTACCCAACGTCTTCACTTGGATGTTCAATATGAATCTCAAACTCAACACCCATATCTAGACTCTTAACACCCTGTCCCCCGTCTTGGCCTTCCCCATCTTTATAAATGGCAAGTCTATTCTAGCTCAGGTAAAAAACATTAAGGTCTCTTTCTAAACTATTTTTATAAAGATTGTGTTCTTTGTCATGTGTGATCACTGAAGTTGCTGTTTTATTAGCATGGTTAAACTATGACTTTGAATTTTCATATAAAATACAGTGTTTAGTGTTTTTTTTTTTTGCATTTGAATGTACAGTTTTCTCAGAGCCATTTGAGTTTGTTAAAAAGACTGTTCTTTGCACTCAGCTTCATCCCCCTCCTGCTTGTTTACTTCCTTATTTTCGTGCACATCTCTTGGCCCAGTCAAATAGAAAGTTTCTTCTCGACGAGTAGGACTGTTCTGACTCCCATTTGTATCCCCTGTAAGCCTAAATATGGAATAGGTGTTTACTAAATGGCCGAATTAAATTGATATAATGGCGGAGTTATTATAAAATGGAGTGTAGTGAATGATTTAAAGCCAAAATGTCTCAGTGGTCTTATTCTCTTGAAGTTATTTTTGGCCAGATGGGGGCATGGTGAAAGATCACAGGCTATGGATTTGAAGTAACAGCTGTTGGTCAGTGACTCTATGGGCACAGTTGTAGGGATGGGAAGAAAAAAAAAGTCCTCCTTTTTAGTGTATCTGATCACATTCTTTTTCTGAAGTCAGTTGAAGAATACTGGCATAGAGAGAAAAAGCCTACAGCTCCTGTCTGATAAGGTCATTTAATGACCTTAGACAAGTTACATTTCTACTTGGTGTGGCAATTTTTTAAAGCTATATTTGACCTTTTCAGCCTTATAGTATTTGAGAAGAAATAAATGGACTGTTAATGTATGTGATTATTAGAAACAGTGATTGTTTTTGTTCATTCTGAAAAGCATTATTAAATCTATCCAGTATGATATGACTCATCAAATATAATAGAGGGCTTGCTCCTGAGATACAGGGCATACGGCCTAGAAACACAGCGAAGCAAACTTGTATTTGTTCCCAGCGTAAAGTGTTTCAGACAGCCAGAGTCTCTTCACAGTTCTCTCCTTTTCAGTGTGGTCAGTTTTTCTGTTGATTCATTAAAAAAAATGGTAAGGGCAAGAGATGATGAGAAGAAAACCTCAAATAGGTCTTAGTGGCTTTTTGCATTTCTTGAGGAGTTACTAGTCATCTTTTAGCAGAGAACAATTGTCCCACCTGAGCAATTCATTATTATATTCTGTAGTTTGCAGGTTCGTTGGGAACAGGAGTAGAGGCCATACTGCAAGGCATAGGAGGCAAGGTCTCTTTACAAGTGAAAATCTAGAATCACTGTGTCTCACATTTCCCCATGTATTTCTGAAATCTTGAAATATTGATGAAATCTTAAAATATCGAGAGACAGTTTTATTAATACAATTTAGCGTTTAACAGAACAGTTCCCAAAGCAGCAAATGAAAGGCATGCATTCACTCTAAGGGTTTATGTGTGGTATGTTTATGTCTTCCTCACCCTCTTAGATATTGACCGTATGACTAGGGTGTTACCAAAAATTAATGTGTTCTAGGTATAAGCATCCCAACTTCCTAAGGATCAAGAGATTTGAAACATTTAAACAGCTGGCAGGGTGTGGTAGGCAGCCTCTAAAATATTTTCCCCAATCCTTGTCTTATCTCCTGGTAGTCCCATCCTTGTGCTGTCCCTTCCACTTGACTGTGGGCTGGACTTTAGGACTTGCTTCTGATGAATAGAATACAGCAGAAAGGATATGAGAGTTCACTTCTAGATTAGATTTTAAAAAGACTGGAGGTTCCATCTTGAGTTCTGTCTGTCTCTCTTCTCCTATCTTTCCGTGTCTCTGTCTCTTGGATTGCTCACACTTTGAGGAAGCTGGCTGCCGTGAGTCAAGGTAGACTATGGAGAGGCCTGTGTGAGTGATTCAGAAGCAGATTTTACTTCAGTCAGATCTTTAGCTGCCTGGAGCCCTGGCCAACATATTGCTGGCACACTCAAGAGAGACCCAGAGCCAGAACTGGCCAACTGAGTCACTTCTAGATTCCTGACCCATAAAACTGTGAAGTCAGCTTTGTAGTTTCTTATCTCTAAACTGTATGGTGTTTTGTTGTATGTAGCAATAAATAGATAACCAAAACAATTAAGGCTCCTCTTGCCGTGATTATACTAGAAAAGGTAATTCCACCCATGTTTATGAAAACAGAATTTGGAACCAGTAAGAGCCCGAGAGATGATTAATCATTTCTAAGATACTATATATTCTTATTTAAAGTAGTGTCTCTCTCTTCCCTTATAATGAAAGCTTCCTGGGAGAAGAGATTTTTAAAACGTGTTTTGTGCATTGCTATAACCCCACATATAAATATTTGATGAATTAATTATTGCTTTGTTGTCAGCATTTCTAGGAGAGCACCTATTTTAAATATGTTCGATAATATAAAATTACTGATATTTAATTCCATATTGGACCTATAAAATTACAGTTTTATATTTAACCTAATAAATAGCTGGTAACTTGGTTATCCACGTGCAGTATTACTAAATAAGAGTTTTTCTAAGAAAATTTATGCAGTTTATTCATTGCTAATAAATGGATTACATGATGATTTATATAGATACAATTTGATACAAATACGATATTGAGATTTTTAAGATCTCTATTAATAGGATTCTTGCATGATTTATGCCTTTTTTATTACTTAAAAATTTTCCCATCTCTTCCACAAGCTCTACAAGGAGTATATTGAAAGTTTAACAGATAACTTCTACCTTTTCAATAGCCATGGCTTAGAAACACTACTGCTAACAATCTCAGATGTGCTTCTGATTGATAAATAGTAGGCCGAGTCTTAACTTTCTTGACAATACTTGCTGAAGAATGAGCATCAAGAAGTTGTGTCAGTGATAGAGTCTCATAGAAGGCAAAGCTATGCTCCGGTCAGTATCAAGGAGGGGGCCTGCAGGGTGCTCTTTTTGAGAGGCTTCTGTGATGACCAGCCCAGAGCACTCAAAAAGGTGGCTCCTTGCACTTCCACTGCCATCATCCAAAAGACAAACCAGCTGTTTCTGTGGACCCCAGTCCAGGACCTCCAGTTTCACTGTGTATTCCAATTTCTTTGAGTATTTTCAGAGAATAAAAATTAAAATGTGTACACACACACACACGGAGAGAGAGAGGGAGAGGATTGGAGAGGAAAGGATGGGAGAGAAAGAGACTGATCTGATGGGATTTTCGTGCTGCCTTAGATGATGGTCTGGGGGAGGAAGTACTGGAATTGCACGAGCATTTTGTTGTTCTGTGGCAATCACACAGAATATTAGAATATCTAGATTAGGTATCCTGTAGAAAATCTAGGTTATATGATAGCCTTATCTTTGTCTCTTTGGTATGTCATCTACTCACTGTATGTGCATTTTGCTGACTGCAGTGTAAAAATATGAGGAATTATAATGATTGAATATTCTGTATCTGGATATGTAAAATACAGTTATGCAAGAGGCTTGCTTCATAGGTTTCCCTTTTTTTGTGCCTCCCATTGACTGTCTTTTTGTCCATCTGTGTGATCTCCCTGGGTATCCTCATACATATCCGCTGCAGCCACACACTGAAAATTTCTTTAGCTCCAGCCCAGATATGCCATGAATTTTTGTCTCTCATGGCTGCCTACCCACTGCACTTCTCTGCTAAATCCCATAGATACTTCAGCTCAACCTGTTTAAAAAAGCTTCTCGACTTGCTGAGACAGTCCCCTCAGAAGGCTCAGGAAGAATCCTGGGAGGCATCACACACCCCTCCCTTTCCTTTATCCCTTTGAATGATCAAGTTTCATCAATTCAACTTCCAAATACTTCCCAGGTCTACCACTCTCCTCCAGCTCTGCCTCATCTTACCTGGGCTTCTGCAAAAGCTTCCTACCTAGTTTTTCTGCTCCAAACTCATTCTCTCTCGCATTCTCCACCTCCCGTAACACTGGTGCCCATCGTTCTTCATACTTTTTCCAGAGTCACTTTCTACATCGTTAGTATGATCATCTTTCTGATTAAATGCCTCCAGTGACTTGCTGTCATCTCCAGGATGCAGCCTGGGCTCTTTAATGTGGTACACAAAACCTTTCCCTACCTGGTTCTCCTTCCTTCTCTAGCTTAATGTCTTCCCAGTGCTCGAAACCATTCCAGAAGACGACTGGAAGGTGCACATAATAGTTGTTCAGTAAATGTGTAACTAATGAATGGGCATAATGATATAGTGAAAGAGCAATTGATAAAGTCATGTGGTCTCTGCATACAGTTTCCTCACCACTGCGTGGAGATGGCAGTATTCTCTCTCGGGGCTGCCACACTGATTCTGGGCACTAGCGGTCTTGTTCGAGCTGTGACTCACCTCTGTCGCACTGAAGCAGGGGCCCTTGTGGACCTCGGAGTCTTCATCTGTCAAGCGGAGGGGAGTATAGCAATATCTGCTCCACAAGGTTGTGTTGAGGATTACAGGATATATTTTGTAAGAGCTTAGCAGTGTCTGAAATGTAATAGGAAGTCACTAATTTCACTAATTTCTTTCTCTGTTTCAGCATCTATTCTTAGGAATGCCAGAATCTTCTGTCATTTTCAATCCATAAGCACTTCAGAAAGTTTATAGATTCCTTCCAGGAAAGCCATCTTTTCTTCGTCTCTAGGTGTTTAGACTCCTTTGAAATTTTTTGTCCCCAAGGAAGTATTTTGCTTTATCTCTGTAAAGCTCGTGATTCTTTTAAACTGCTTTTTACCGTAGTTACTGCTCTGGACTTAACTTATGTGCTTTTAAAAGCTAGGCCCATTTCCAGGCTTACATTCTCTAAAATGAAAAATTTGCATTTACTCTTCACATTTATAAAATTATTTCTGCCTCAGCCACCCAGAGATATTCTGGGCATCGGCACACAGTGGAGAGGATTGTCGATTTTCTCAACTTGGTTTCTGCACCATATTCTCTGTAAACTGGCACCCGGTCCTCTTACTGAACAGACGGTGTATGGAATAATCTAGCAATTGATTCTTTCAAGGCATTTGTTTCCTTAGCAGGCATACCACTTTCTGATCTCTCCCACCAAACCCGTGCTGCTCAGAACTGAACTTCAGTCAGCCCGCTTGGAAGACAGACAAGAGACTCTATCTAACCTGCATCATCTATTTTCTAATCTCTAGTCTCGAGACTGTTCTGGTAGCTTTTCCTTTGAGAGATTTGATGATCTATAAAACCGAGATAATTTTTGAAGGTGGAGGTCTATATAGGAGAGAGACGGTGGCAGAGAACGAGAATTACCACCTGTGATCCCCTCTCATGAAGATCTTAAATAGCTCAAGAAATCGCAGTACTTCAACTCTCCCAAATTATGCAAAACAGCAAAGGAACTATAATTGAATGGAGCCTGTAAGAAAGACTGGACAATGATGATTCACAATTAAATTGGGTAGAATATGAGTCCATAGGTCAATTCAGGATCATATAGTACATTCCTATGAACATGTTAAAGACTTTGTTGCAAAGTACACGTAAGTTGCAGTGTCATTTTTGCTAGGCAGAATATCTAGGTAAGGCGTGCAGATGTCCAACAGACACTGCCAAACAACTTTCTCAATAGTTATACCAATTTACTCACCTAGCAGCAGTGTGCGACAATTCCATATCCTTTTTATTCCATGAAAACTCCATTTTGTCAGCCTTTTTTATTTCATTCCATCTGTTGAGCATTTAGCAGTATTTCATTGTGAATTTGTTTTTCCCTAATGAACCTTTCTTCATAAGATAACTGGCCAGTATCCACTGGCCATTTGGATATCAGTATCTTTTGTAAAGTTTCTGTCCTTTTATTCATTTTTCTGTTAAATGCTTTTATTGGTTTGTAGACATTTTTATTTATCTTGGGTAGGGATCCTTTGTCATAGTCATTGTTAGAAAGTTGTTATCGTCCAGTGTAGCTTGTATTTTTCATCTCTTTGTGGTGTCTTTTGGTGAGCAAATTTTTAACTTTAATGTAGTCTATCAGTCTTTTCCTTTATACTACCAACTGATGGCCATGGATGCCAATTCAGTGCCAATAGGAATTGCCAGTTTGGGGTGTAATGAAGAGGGAAATTTTATTTAGTACAAACAGCTCAGATGTGATACTGCAAGACTGTGAGAACAGCCTGGCTGTGGAACAGCCTAGTAATGTTACAGCTCAATTACTAAGTGACATGCTGTGAGGTGGCCTTGGGGCCAGGTCCCTCTGTGGCTAGAGAGTTGTCTGCTCTGTCTGCTCTGGTCTGCTCCCTTCTGCCCCCTTCTGCCCACCGGCTGTTCTGCTTTGCTCCAGCGAGATACTTGCAATGTTTCATCTTTGGTGTTTCAACTCCAGCAGGGGAAAGGCAGCCCTCAGTCTTCTGGTGGGAAGGGAAAGTATACACTACAGACAATAGGGGAGCTGACTTATATAGACAGAAGTCTCACTCCAGTTCCTGATTGGTTCATTCTCATGCAACAGTTTGGTCCAAAAGTCACTTTCCTGATTGGTCAGATTGGAACTGCTCTGATTGGTTGATGATGCTAATGGGAGTATAGCTGTACAGCTCCAGTTGGATGGGGAAAGCATCAGTCCTTTTGGTTGAAATACTATTCCAGGAACTCCTTTATAAGGGCTGGCCCGGATGTCAGGAACGCAGTGCAAGCTGGTGTTATGGAGCAGGTGAAGAACAGGGGCCCACAGAGCCGAATCAAAGAGAATTATGACCCTTTATTAGCCGGCAGGCAACTGACTTTCTACCACGCAGAGTTAGAAGAGATCGGCCCCAAGCTTCCAGAGGAGGCAGCTAATAAAGCTTAAGACCACATCCTGGTGGTCTTTCAAGCAAGCAGGCAAGCAGATTACAGGAAACAGCAGATTATAGAAAGCAGTTGTTGGCTGCAAAGGTCCCACACAAAGGCAAATGTCCCATACAAAGGCAATTTCCTCAGGAACTCCTAGATCAAATAGGGGTAGCAGGCAGTTTCCCCATCTGCATCCCCTGGTGGTCAACGCCCTCCTGGGGGCTGGAGCCTGGAGATATCACTTCTCTGTGACTCATTTCCTGGAAAGTTTCTTACTTCTACACTGGCAGTTTGGTGCAGGAGCCAGGCAGCTTAGTGTAGATTTCTTCCTCAAGTGTAGTTTGCATGAGAGGCCCCTTTTTAGAAAAGGCTGATAGGCTCTGCTTTTTAAAGCTGAGTCCAGTTAGCCACCAGGAGTCCTTCTTGGTAGATATCTTCTTTCTCAGGGTCAATTCTTAGCACTTTTGTGTCCTGTTTAACAGATAGTTATCTACTGGAAATTGATGACTGTGTTATCATCTAGAACGTTTACTGTATACCTTTCACATTTAGATCTAAGATATATCTGGAATTGAACTTTGGTCATGGAAATACAGGTTCAATTGATGAGTTGACCAGGCACTGCATATTGAAAAGAAAATACTTTTTTCATTATACTGTCACCTTTGTCATAAACCCAGTTACCATACATGTGTGTGACTGTTTACAGATTCTTTTTTAGCCTATTGTTTTATTTATTCTTGTACCAATACAACATGTCTTAATTAATGTAGATTTATAAGTCTCTATATCTGTTAATATAAATTCTCCAGGTTCTTTCAGATTTAAGGAAATTTTTAAAGATTTTCTTGGCTGTTCTTGGCCTTTTACATTTCTACCTAAATTTTTAAATGAGCATTTTTAAAATTAGAAGAAATTTAAAATTTATCCTTCTTTCCCTCATAAAATTCCTTCTGAGATTTTGATTGGGATTGTATTTGAACTGATAGATCAATCTGGGAGAACTGACATTTTAATAATATTAGAATAATATTTTCTAGTCAAGGAAACAACCTATATACCTCATCCATTTATGTACATCTTATTTGATTTGTCTTAGTGTTTTGTAGTTTTCACTTTAGAGGTCTTGCCTATATTTCATTGGCTTTATCCTTAGACATTAGTATTTAATTTATTTAAAAAATAAACAGTTTTTAACTATTTTTCAGTTGTTAAAGTATATAGACTGCGGGATTTTGGTAGATTATATTTGATGACTTCATTAGTGTTATTAATAGTAATGGGTTACTTGTAAATTCTGTAATTTCTGCATATATAATCATGTTGTCCATGCATAATGACAGTATAAAAGATGGTTAGATTTCAGTACTTTTGCTGTAGCTTAAGTCTGATTTTCTTAGTATTTATATAGATTGGATTCTTAGTACTACTTGAATCTATCTATACCTTGATGTCTTTCATTAGCTTTGAAAAAAAATCTAAGTTTTCAAATATTACTTGTTTCATATTTTTTGCTGTTTTGGGACTCCAGTTACATATACATTAGATACATGTAACATTGTTACATAGTACCATACATGGTAGTAACATGTATTTTACATATATGAAAGACACGTTGCATGTCTGGTAATTCCAATGTCGGACATGTCTCCTGTGATAGTGAGTGTGTATTTGTAAATACACCTATACAGTTTTTTATGTGAAGTGGAATAATACTAATTCTGCATAGACTCTGAAAAGCTACACATGTATTATAATGACTAGAGAAATAACAAAAAAACCCACAAAGAAGTATAGCTTAAAAACCAATACATAAGCTATAATAATTTTCTAAAAGTATTCAAGTGACTCCAAAAATACAGGAAAGGGAAAAAAGAAGAGGACAGAACAAATGGAACAAACAACAAAACTAGATGTAAATCAAACATTAATGATTACATTAAATTTTAACACTAATTAGAAGGCATAAATATTATGAACAATATGCAAGACCCAACTAAATGCTGCCTACAAGGAATGTATTTTAAATATAAGGACACCAAGAAGTTGAAAGTAAATGGAAGAAAAACATGTCATGCAAATGTAAGCATAAGAAGGTTGGGGTGACACTGTTAACACTGTCATTCTTTGTTATAGTGGTTATCTTTATTACATTTCTATATATTATGACTCCAGATAGTATTAAAAGCTTTTTCTTTACTCAATTACGTTTTAAAGAAAGAGCAAAAATAATCTTTAATATTTACCTATATATCTACCATTTCCAATAATATTCATGTCTGGAGATCCAGGAGTTTCCCTTTTGGGGTCCTTAGTATCTCCTGTAGTGTGAATTTAGGGATGATGTAGTTCCTTAGTTTTCCTTTTTCTTAAAATGTCTTTATTTTATCTTCAATTTCTTGAATGGTGTTTTTTCTGGATATAGAATTTTGGGTTGACTTTTTGTTCTGGTACATTAAATATATGATTCCCTTGTGAACCAGACTCATACTTTCTGATGAAAAGTCAGTGGTAATGCAAATCATTATTCCGCTGTTTGTAATTTACTGTTTTTCTCTGACTGCTTTTAAGATTGTTTTTTTTTTTCTTTGATTTTTAGCACTTTGGCTATAGTATATCTGTGCATGGCTTTCTTTTTTTGAAAGTTCGCCGAACTTATTGAATTTCTAAATTTATGTCCACCAATATTAAGAAGTTTTTTTGCTATTATTTTGGCAGATATTTTTTCTGCCTCAATCTTTTTCTCTCTTTCTGGAATTCAAATTATGTTAGAACTTTTGAAATTGTTCCACAGGTCTCTGAGGCTCTACTTATTTTTTTTTGTTAAATTTTATTCTCTCTTTTCAGATTAGATTAATTCTGTTGATTTGTTTTTAAGTTCATTGACTCCTGTCATTTTTAGTCGACCATTAAGCTCATTCAGTAAAGTAAAAAAAAAAAAAAATTCTCATATTGTATAGTCTATTCTAAAATTTCCAATGGCTTTTTAAAAATATTTTTAATTTTTCTGCTCAGATTCCTTCTTTTGTCATTCATTAAGAGCATATTTTTCTTTACCTCACCAAGCATAGCTCCTTAAAGGTGTTTGTCTGGTATTCCTCACATCTTGAACCTCTCAGGTTTGGCATCTGTTGATTGTCTTTTCCCTTAAGACTAGGTAACATTTTCCTGGCTCAGCAGATTCAGATCGAGTAACTTGGTATCGTATCCTGGACGTCGTCACTGTTACGTTGTAGAGAATCTGGATTCTCTTATATTGCTCCTAAGAGTGTCGTTTTAGCAGTCGTTGATTTGGCTGGACTGAAACTGCACTGTTATGCCTGTGGCCGGCAGTGGCTCAGATCTTGTTTCGGTTCTCTAACTCTCAGGTACCAGCTGCTCTCAGTTTGCCCTGTGCAGGCCTGGCTCTGGGGCCAGCCAGAGATTTGGTCTGCATTTAAATACCTAATTAAGGATTACCAGTTTTTCAGGCTCTCTTCTTATCAGTGTTTTCTTTTCCCTGATTATTGCCCTTGTTGTCCAGGGTCTTCTCTTGTTCTCTGCAGCCGGAAAGTTAACTGGCTTTTCATCAGTTTTAGTGGTCACTGGGACTATAGCCTCCCTTAGGGCAAAATTTTATTTTCAGAAGTGGGTTGTGTGTTGTGCTTATTACTTCATGTTAATTACTTGTTCCACATTTGACTTTCTTCCAAAATCTGCTTGCCTTCATTTAGTTTCCAGAGCTCTCAGCTAGTTGGTTTTTTAAAAATACATTTTTCCCAAAGTCGATAGCTGTTATTTGTTACTCATTCCTTTCTTTGGGACTTGGGACTCTGATACTTGAGAGATGGGAATGAATGAGAGCTGAGAACTGCAGAACACTGATGTCTAGCCCCCTGTGTTTATGGTTAAAATGAACCTTTCACAAAATCTATCTTTCTTGTTAACCAATTCTAAATCTAGAGAACAGAATACTCTGCCTGGTAGTTTGGGTGGTAACTAATGTAAATGGGTGAACAGTCTCCTTTAGATAGTTTCTCTTGAGCTGTAAGTCTCATACTTGTTACTCTGCCATGGTTATACATATCCTTTAGTTTACTTTTTATTTTAATGCCTTCTAGAATGCTAGCTTAAAGGATTAAGAGTCTAAAACCATAGAATGTCAGACTTTACATTATATACTATAGGACTTTGTGTCCTTAGCTCTTTTCTTAGTGTGATTTGTTCTCCCCCTCCCAATGTAATGTAGATAGCTGTGTAATAACACCCATTTTAAGAACATAGTCACTTCACACCTGTCAGAATAGCCATCATCAATAAATCAACAAACAATAAGTTGATGAGGATGTGGGGAAATGGGAGCCCTCCTGCACTGTTGGTGGGGTTGTAAATTGGTGCAGCCACTACGGAAAAAATTTAAAATAGAACTACCTTACGATCCAGCAGTTCCCTTTCTGGGTATTTATCTGAACAAATCCAGAACATTCATTTGAAAAGATATATGCACCCCTATGTTCACAGCAACGTTATTTATAATAGTCAAGATATGAAAGCTACCTAAGTGCCCATCGGAAGATGAATGGATAAAAAAGATGTGGTACATATATACAATAGAATATTACTCAGCCATAAAAAAGAAAGAACTCTTACCATTTGCAACATGGATGGTCTTAGAGGGTATATTATGCTTAGTAAAATAAGTCACAGAGAAAGACAAATGCCATATGATTTTACTTATATGTGGAATATAAAAAACAAACTCATGGACATAGAGAACAAATTGAAAGTTGCCAGATGGGAAAGGGGTTAGGAGGATGGGGAAAAAAGGTGAAAAGGATTCAGAAGTACAAATCGCCAGTTATAAGAATAATCACGGGGTTGTAAAGTACAGCATAGGGAGTATAGTCAGTATAATAACTATGTATGGTGCCCGGTGGGTACTAGACTTACCAGGGTGACCTAAGGTATATAAATGTTGTACACTTGAAACTGATATAATATTGTATGTCAATTTATTGTATGTAGTTACAATTATTGTATATAATTGAAAAATAAATTTTAAAAAAGGAAAAAAATATTGCCAGTAATTGAAGAGCCTCTTATGCCCCCACCTTGCTGAAATGACCATTATCTCGTCATAATCATTTGTTTTCTTTAATCGTCTTCCTATGTGAAGACTTCATGAGCTTTTTTTCATTCCAGACATATTTATTATATGTTAAACTTTATTATAGGTTCGAGAGATGCAACAGTAAATGAAACAGACACAATACGTACCTTCATGAACTTTGGGTAGCATCATATTTAGGCCATTAATAAAGTTTTATTTTCTTCTTTGTCTTATTTTTTTATTCATCACATATGTGTTGTATACTTAAATATGTGTTATGTACTGTGTTATGCCTTAGCAAAAACTGACAATTGTCTCATCCCTTATAAACATGGTGGTAAAGGAATCTGGTTTTATTTTTTGAAGACAGTTACAGCTTAGGAATGATTCCCCCAACTGTTTCAGCTTATTTGAGCAGCATCAAATAACACTGTGATATGCATGTTAAGCTAAGTCATTATCTACTGTGGTCTGAATGTTTATGTCCTCCCAAAATTTATATGCTGAAAATCTAATGCCCAGTGTGATGGTGTCAGGAGACCCATCTCCTTTGGGAGGTACTTAGATCACAAGGATGAAGCTCTCGTGAATGGAATTAGTGCTGTTCTAAAAGAGACCCAACGGAGCTTTCTAGTTCAACCTGCATCCTTGGGGATGCAGCAAGAAGTCCTCAGTCTGTGGTCTGGAAGAGGGCCTTCACTAGCATCTGAGTAGGCTGACACCCTGATCTTCAAAACCAGTATTGTACCAACTATGTAAGTCAGTTACTTCTAAGACTGAATATTTATTAAGAAAGGGAATTGGTCTAGATAAGTGAAAAGTAACCATAAGAATTCTACAGAGAAGTGTTTAATGTGGGAAAGAAGAGTAGTAGCTTAGCATAAATCTCTTGAACTTTTGTTTCTTTTACTGCACATCTGAGGGGAGCTAAGGAGTTGGGCATATGTTGATTCATTGTTAATTATAGAGTGTAGTGATAACAGGTTTGGGTATTAGTCACTCTTCTCCCAATCTTTGATAATAGCTCTTAATGCAGGAAGAAAAGGCTTTTCTTCCTTTGTAAAGAGAATTAAGAGCGTTTCCAGTACCATTCCTTTGCATATGCCATTTCCTTGGATTTGAGCCTTGTAATAGCTTTACCCAGTATGATTCCAAAATAGACTTTTGTTTATTCTCTTTTGTATTTGAAAGTGATACTGCTGATGAATTAAACTTACTTTTTGTGAATAATCATAACATGACATAGTTCCTTTTCTCTAAGATGCTAATGGACTGATTTTGTCATTAAAATGAGGACTAATACTGACAAAACTCAGATTATTATCACTTGTATTGCTTCTTATCTAATTAATAGCAGTATCATTAAAATGACAACTTCATGACATTTGATACCTTTTATTTTACCAGATTCTTGGTTCCCAAAGTATTTACACTTTCAACTAAAGGAGAACTCTGATTTTCTGCCCTTGACCTTTGAACTATGACATAAATCTGTCATAAGCTTAACAAATGCTGATCGGAGTCAAGGGTCCCGTAAGAAATATATAGTGAGGAATAAAAGAAAAGGCTTGAAGTGGGGAGGAATTCATGGCACCAAGCAAGTCAGTGACTCCAAGGAATGTCAGTAAGAGACATTTCAGAGATCAGGTCTAATTTAAATGCTAGATCTGGCCTTACAGGCAATAATATAGGTAAAAATGAGGTGACCATCCCCAACAACTTTTGAGAGAAATAAGTTTTCCCTCTGGAAGTCAGTGACAAAAGCAATATATAATTTATCATAGCATGGTTGCAATTACCTTAGAAAAAGAATGCAGCCTAACAGACTTTTAAGGAACTAGTATGAATTTATCTAAAGAAAAATGTGTCAGCCAGAAGAGTGATTTTTAAGTGAAAGAAACATAGATTTTAAAAAATAATCATAGAATCATAGAGTAAAATGTCCATCCAAATTCTTCACCGGGAAAAGGGAGTCCTGTTAGGCGGCCCTGCCCCTTTCATCTGTGAGGCATAACCCTCCTGGTAAATGGGCATACGTGTAGTGGGTCGGCAAGGTTCCAGGTTCGAGTGAGGAGAGAACTGACTTTTCAGGAGTCAGTTATGAATAAAGTGAAATTTAAGATTTGAGACAGGAAGAGGTAAAAGCCAGGTACTGAGTTAGAAAACTGTTCAGAGTAATCCGCCAGTGGAGATTTCTCGAGGCCCCGTCTACAGAAGAGAGGCATTTATACAGCGGGGAGTGTTCTGGTTTCATCACGTTGTGCAGATGCGTGCATCAGGCCATCAGACTGCTTTGGCTAACCACGTGACACACCCGTTTCCCTGGTCACCGTCCATTCCAAGTGTGCACCGTCCAATGGTTTGACTCTATGTACGGCGTTGGCCAGTGCTCACATCAGGCTTTCTTACCACTTCTCACTGTAGAGTGGTAACCTGGCGTATTGTTTTGTTATATATATTGTTGAACCTCAAGTGAGGATTGAGGATTATGGCATATTACTGTCATCGGTCTATTTAAGTCTCGTCTCTTGTTTGTATGTTTTTTCCTTTATTCCCTCTCCCGGCTCCTCTCCTCCCTCTACCTCTGCTGTGGGCGCTTATTCTAACATATTCGACATATGTTCTTGGATATGTTACTTCTAAAAGATTTTATATATGTGTTTTTAATTTATGCAAAGTTACTGAAATTTGTATTTCTCCAAACCATGTAATGTTGCTATATGTACATCTAGATTATTTTTTGCTTTTGCTCTTAGTTTGTCTTCAACTTCCTGCTGTTAGCACCCTATAAACGGTTCTCAGGGACTGTGGGGGAGTGTCTCTGGGGTACCACTGGGGGTGGGATTGCTGCACTGTAGAGTGTATGCCTGTTTAACTTTACTGGATTACTCCCCTGAATTACTGACAAGGCTGTACAACTATCACGACTTTTTGCAGTTCTGGTGATATAAACTGGTATCTTATTGTCAATTTTCTTTTGCTTTTTTCTGATTAGTAGTATTGCTGACCATTGCTTTATATCGTTTTTATCATTTTCCCTTCTGGTATATTCATATCCTTTGTCTATTTTTCTATTGGGTTTTAACTTTTTCTTGTTGATTTGAAGCAGTTCCTTGTAATTTTTATATCTTTCATTGCTAGTTTTAACTGTTGTATAGATCTGCTTTCTACCCCTCGTCTATCATTTATCTGTTACCTCTGTGATTCCTTCATTGCACAGAAATCCTACATAGTAATGTAATCACCCTAAGGTTTCATCCTTATGGTTTGTGCTTTAGGGTCTTGTTGAACAGATCTTATTCCATCTCAAAGTCACAAAGATATTCCTACTACTTTTTATTTTATTACCTCTGCAGTTTTACCTTTCACATTTATGTCTTTAAACCATCTGGACTTCACTCTCCAGATGGAAATCTGGAATCCCAACTTTACTTTTCTCAATATGACAAGCCAAGTTTCCCCCATACTACCTGCTAATCAAGCTGTTCTCCATTGATTCGTAGTGTCTCTACTATATATCAGCTGCTCATACCAGCTTGTTTCTGGGACCTCCTCTCTGTTGTCTGCATGTGCCAGTTTTCATCAGAATGGCTTTGTGGTATGCTTTAATATGTGATAAAGTAAGTCACTATGTAGTAGGGCATGTCCTGTCTTATTTCTCCTCTTTCCTAAAGCTGATGTATCTACTGATGGGTCTTAATTTGTCCATAAAAGTAATATTTTTGAGTTTACAAAGTTCCTTTATAAAAAGTCCTTCTGGAATTTAGAGTAGAATAGCTCTGAATTTAGGCATTCATTGAGGGATATTTAATTTATTTACAATGTCAAATCTTATTACAACCATGAGCATTTATTTCATGGTCTCCCTTTTTAATTAATTAATTTTTTATTTTGAGATAATTACAGATTCACAAGCAGTCTTAAACAATACAGAATGATTTGATTTCATGTACCCTTTACCTGGTTTTCCTCCGTGATAACATCTTCTAAAGCTGTACTTCAATATTACAGCCAGGATACTGACATTGATAGAATTCACCAATCTTGTTGGGATTTCCTCACTTTTACTTAGATTCGTGTGTGTGTGTCTGTGTGTGTGTATTTCTGTCCAGTTGTAATTTGACCGTGGTCGTTTAGACTCTTAGGTTCTGTAACCTTCGTGTTATCTCTTGATGACCACACCCACATCCTTCCTGTAACTGCTCCCCCCGCTTTGTCCTTAACCCCTGGCAACCACTAATGTGTTCTCCGTTTCTAGAAATTTGTCATTTCAAGAATGTTATATAAATGGAATAATACATCATTCGGTACAGTCTTTTGGGGTTGGCTTTTTTCACTGAGCGTAATTCTCTGAAGATCTTTCCAAGTCACTGTATGTATCGATAGTTTGTTCTCTTATTGCAGAGTAGTGGTCCATGGTACGGATGTGCCACAGTTTGTTATACCATTCCCCTTGTCCAAGACATCGGGGAGCTTCCTAGTTTGTGGCTATTACAAATAAAATTGCTGTGAACATATGTTTACAGGTTTTTATGTGAACATAAATTTCCATTTCTCTGGAGTAAAATGCTCAAGAGTGCAATCGCTAGGTTGTATGGGAATTGCATGTTTAGTTTTATAAGAACCTGCCAAACTTTTTCTGGAGCAACTGGACTATTTTACATTCGTACAGGAATATATGAGGGATCCAGTTTCTCTGCATCTTCATCAGCATTTGTTGTTGACACTATTTTTAATTTTCATCCATTCTGGGAAGAATGTAGTGCTAACGTGTGGTTTTGATTAGCATTGCCTTAATGGCTAATGAAGTTGAATATCTTTTCATATGCTTGTTTGTCATATGTATATCCTCTCCAATGAAATGTCTGTTCATGTCTTTTACCTTGTAGTCTTTTTAAATATTCCTTAGTGGAGTTTTATATATTTTTTTCCATCAAAGTCTTGTGCATAATTTGTAAAGTTACTACACTGTATAGCTTTTGTTGCTATTGTGAATGGGGCTGTGTTATTGTTATATTTTCTAGTTTATTAATATTATTATATTGACTTTTTTGTTAAATTTTACATCTTTCAACTCTGAAGTCTTTTCTTTGGTTTTCTTTGAAACTAACAATTTGGTCTCTTCCCTTTATTTCTTATATTTTTATTTCTTTTTCTTCCCTTATTTCATTGGCCAGGCTTAACTCAGTCGTGGCTGTGATTTTCAGCTTCCTCATATTGTTACCTGTTGTGCAGACGAGAGCTAATATGGCAGTCCTGAGATTGTTATTCATAGAAAGGCCAACTTACAAGGTCGACCCATGGCTGGCATCTGGGAACTTGGATTTCGGGAACGTTCCCACTATTCCCTAACCGATAAGAATGCTTACTGTACCTAAACTGTACAAAGAAAGTGGTTTATGTTGAACACTTACTTTCCTTCTGAGAGCCTGGACTTTTGTTGTATGTAATCAGGCCCCAATAAAAACCCGTGGCACCGAGTCTCTAATGAGCTTCCTCGATAAACAGTGCTCCTCACATGTTGCCACAGTTCAGTTCTGAAAGATTTAAGTGTGTGGTGTGTGACTCCACAGGGAGAGGACTCTTGGAAGCTTAGACCTGGTTTCCTCTAGACTTTGCCCCATGTACTTTTTTCTCCTTTGCTGATTTTGCTTTGTAGTTAATCTGCTGATGTAATTAATCTCAGTTGTGACTAAGACTATATGCTGATTTCTGTGAGTCCTCCTAGCTAATGACACTGGGGGTGGTCTTCAGAACCCCTGACACACTAATCTTAAAGGGAATGCTTCTGAACTTTCTCTTTGAAATATGTTTTCCATAGATAGCTTTTAGCAAGATATGGAAGTTGTTCTTTTCTTCATCCGTTCCTTCCTTCCATCCTTCCTTCCTTCCTTCCTTCCTTCCTTCCTTCCTTCCTTCCTTCCTTCCTTCCTTCCTTCCTTTCTTTTTTCAGAAAGTTTTTTTCTTTCATAAACACTTGGTGAATTCTATAACTTTTTTTGTAACCATTGAAATATATATATTTTTAATAATTTGATAGTTAAAAAAATCTTAAATCACCATATAATTACCTCCATCCTTCCTTCCCTCTGGTAACCACTAAATTGATTTGTGTCTGTGAACTTTTGTTTGTTTTGTTTGTTGCTTTCAGTTTTATATCCCACGTATGAGTGAAATAATTTGGTTCTCAACTTATTCTGTCTGACTTATTTTGTTTAGCATGTTTATCTCAAGATCCATCCATGTTGTTGCAAATGGCAGTATTTCATCTTTTCTTAGGGCTGAGTAATATTCCATTGTGTGTGTGTGTGTGTGTGTGTGTGTGTGTGTGTGTGTATCAATATCATATCTTTTTTATCCAATCATTTATCAGAGGATATTTCTATTCCATGTCTTGGCCACCATGAATAAGGCTACAGTGAACAATGAAGTGCATACAGCTTTACGGGTAAATGTTTTCAAACTTTGGAGGTAGATACCCAGAAGACGGATTGCTGGGTCATATGGCAATTCTATTCTTAATTTTTTGAGGACCTTCCATACTGTTTTCCATAGTGGCTGTACCAATTTACATTCCCACCAGCAGTGTATGAGGATTCTTTTTCCCCCATTACCTCTCCAACACTTGTTATGACTTGTCCTGTTGATGACAGCCGTTCTTACAGATGTGAGGTGGTATCTCATTACGGTTTTGATTTGCATTTCTCTAATAGCTAGTGAAGTTAAACATATTTTCATATGTTTATTGGCCATTTGTATGTCCTCTAGGGAGAAATGTCTGTTCAGGATGGATTTTTTTTTTTAAACAGATTATTTTTAATGGTGATAACCTTGAGGAGTAAATTGTAATGGGCAGAGTGCAGAGGTGAAGTAGTTTATGTCTTTGTTTAAGGTCCTCAGCTGTTTGTTTGTTTCAGTAGGTAAGATGGAGTTATTTCAAAGGGCTAGAGCACACTGGGTGGATGTGGCACCGCACAGTGCCCTTGCGTGGAGGTGCTGTCCACGATGCATCTCTAGGTAACTTGGATGTGTGCCATTGTCTCTTTGCTGCAGCCCAGTAACCTATATCTGGAAGGGGCCTGGTTGGCAGGGTAGCCGCTCTCATTTCTGCCATGTGTACACTGTCACCAGAGTGTGAAAGCTCTGAGCGGACATGTTATGTTGTAGTCAAGAGACAGAGCGTTCTCTAGGGCATTTCTCTGCTGTGGAATGTGTTTCATTGCTCAGCCACCGTGGGAATGAGATGTGTAAAGGGTCTGACAGGGTATCAGTACACAGTGCAGGTTTGGCTGGTTTCATTTGTTGATATTGAAAGTGATAAAACTGCAGTGAAGGCTGCTTAACTTTGTGATCCAGACATGGGAGATGGAGGAGGGCCTTTTATGGTCAGGGTTATTTAATTTCACCTTAAAAAAAATCAACACTATACGTAGATATAGCTTTTAAAATCATATATTAAAGACAACTAGGCCTTTAATGAAAAAGTAGTTTCCAGCCCTATCTCTCCCATTTCTGTCTGTCATTGCACACCCATATTATTCGGCTCCTTAGCTATTTTGGTATCTCACATTTCTAATATATTTTTAATGTATATCTTTTTTAATTTAATGATATTTTCAGTGTGTGTTGCGTGTTGTTGAGTTGGCTCTGCTTCCTGGGCACTCTGTGAGTGAAGGATGTCCACACCATCCTGGCTTCAGCAGCCCTGCTCCCTCCTGTAGCCTCATGCCTAGGGCTTCCTTGATGGAGTCAGTCCATCTCACATCTGGTCTTCTGTCCCTGCTGCCTCCTGTATTTCCTAGCATTATTGTCGTTTTCAAAGAAACCAGCCTTTTCATGATTGTCTGAAGTTCTGTCATTTTTGCCTACAGTGATGTGTCAGGCTTAATTTGCTCTGGGACTCACTAGGTTGTCTGTCTGGCAGTCCGGGGTATCCATAGAGCTCTCCTCCAACACCAGATTTCAGATGAATCATTTTCTTTCCTGTCAGTCTTTTCCACGGACCAACTTTCATATTTGTACGTAGTAATTGGGAATACAAGAGTGTGGATGATCTTAGCCTTGGTCTCCAATGACACGTCTTTGCTCTTAATGACCTTTCCTAATTCTTCCATTGCCACCCTTCTGAGTCTCAGCCTTCTCTTGATTTCTTGGCTGTAGTCTCCATTTGAATTGATGACTGAATCAAGGTAAGCAAAATCTTGAACCGTTTTCGCATCTTCATTGTCTCCATTAAAGTTGTATATTTCTTCTGCAGTCTTGAGTTTTGACTTCATGATGTTCAAATGCAGTCTTGCTTTGGCACTTTCTTATTTTACTTTTATCAGAATCTCTTTCAGATCACTCTTGTTTTCTGCCAGTAAGTTGAGAAAAATTAAGCTCTGAATGTTCTTCATACACATTTGCTCTTCCCTTCCTCCAATACTTCCAAAATAGTTGTATCGCCATTTTTTGGAGTTAAATCAATGTACTATGCCTGTGTAACTAATTCCATATTTGAGCCATGCAGTGAACTAAGGCGATATTTCCTTCTTGTGTAACTTTGTCTCTTTAATAGTTAAGAATTATTTCTCTTTTCATTTATTTTTTTCCCCTCTGTTCTTATATCCTAACCTTCTGGCAGAAATGAAAATCTCCTTTGAGTATGCTCAAACATTTTGGATGTTTTACTAGTATAATTTTTTTTCTCAGTGATATCCTGTAGGAAGCCCCCCAGCCTCTTGTGTTAATCTGTCCTAAATTTTCTTTGCCCCGCGCCTAAGTCCCCTTGTCTCCTGGGTTAAACCAGTGTCATCTTAATTCTTGGTTCACTTCCTCATTTGCTGACTCACTTTCACCATAGCTTCCTGAGAAAAGTGTGTGGGAGAATTTTTTTTGAGATTTTATATATTTAGCATGTCTTAAATCTACCTTTCCCCTGATCAAAAATTTGACTTGACATAAAATTCTTGGTTGCAAATAAAGTACAAAAGTTTAAAGCATTGCTTCATGATTTTCTAGTTTCCTGTGTTGTTGAGGAGTCCAGTGTCATTCTAGGTCCTGACACTAAATGACAGTTGTTTCCCATGAAAGGTTTTATTCATCTCTTCGTCCCTAGTTTTCTGCAATGTTACAATGATGCACTTTAGTTTTGTCTTTTTTCATTGATTACGTTGGCTACTTAGTGAGATCTGTCAACCTAGAAACTCATTTCCTTTGGTTCTGGGGTATTTATTGTATTACTTCCCCTCTGTTTTCACTGTTTTGTTTTTTTCTTCTTCTTATAACTCTTTTATTGGAATTACACGACTTATGATGATTTGCTCATTTTTCTATATTTTTTCCCCATTTATTCATTGTATTATTTTTCTTTGTTCTACTTTCTGGCAGAATTCTTCAAATTTCCACTCTATCATTTTTTACTGAATTGTGTTTTAAATGGCAGCTATCTTATTTTTAACTTTCAAAAGCCCTCGGCTCTGAATCTTTTCCTTTTCCTTCTTTATTTTTCAAATTATATCCTGTTCTGATTGTGTGCATGTACTGTATAATCTGTGTTTTCTGAAAACATTCTTTCTTTGAATTTTTTTTTACTTCTAGCATTTTTTCCCTTTAATTTACATTTTCCTGATTGTTTTGGTTTCTTTCCTTCCCGTTGGAAGCTCTCTTTGATATGTGGTGGTATTTTCTACTCATGCTTAAGAAAGAAGCATTACAGTGTTGCTGGAAAGTTCTAGTATTTACTCACTGGCAGACTTTGCTGTAGAGTGATCAGACGAGGGCCTGGCTTTTCATGGCTGAAGAACAGCAGTTGTCCTTATTTCTGGGCTGAGTGTTCCCGTTGAGGAATCACCCATTCTTCCTGGGAAGGGATGAGCCTGACCATCAACACTTCAGGAGGTCAGTGTGGGAAAGGCACCAGAGATCCCATCATTCATTACGGTCTTTAACTCAATTTTTCTGTTTTAACATCATCAGCTCTATTTACTGCCCTCCAATGTAGAGACCCCATTTTAACCTCTGCTGAGAATAAAGGGTCACATGGAGAAAGCTATCAGGTGAGGAAAGGCTGGCAGAATAGAGTAGGGATGATAGAGCCTTTTAAAAGACTTTTTAACCAGTTCTCCGTTTCCATTCGCCAAGCACACCCTCCAGACCCAACACGCGCACATGAATAACTGACATCTTCAGAGGTCCCTGTGCCTTTCTGCACAGATGAAGGGCTTGACTCCTGTGGATTTCTTTCCTACCCTCACACCCTTTCTGCCCCACCCTGTCCCTAGGGCTCAGTTTTCAGTCTTTTAATTTTTCTGCCAAGTTATCTGTTTTCCAGCTTTCATCTTTAACATTTGGAGGAGGGGTAATTGTACATGGGGAGGATTGGGGCTGGTTTCTTATTGGTCTTTGCATCTAAGAAGAGGAACCTATGAAAGATGGACTAAGTGCTGTCTTTAAGTAGAGGTTTGTTGTGCCTTGTGTCGAAGAGCTGATGGTGAGCCTGAGAATGCCTCAGCTGTCCACAGCTCCCCGTCCGGGCGGTCTTCCCTGTTCAGAACTGGAGTGGGTGCCCTTAACACCAGCAGCCTTCGTTTTTCATATCACTAATATTTTCCCTACTTTTCAGTTGCCTTTGTTCCCTTCTAATTAAGATGCTTACCTGTTCTAGAGAAACTATGACCATCTTACTTAAACTAAGAAAGAGTTTTAACAGTCTTAGATCTTTCGCAAATTCTTGTGTTGTAAAAGAGGGTCGAAGCTACAGAGTGTTATTTTGGTTATCAGCAACTCTATGCGGGAGGTTTTGGGGTTGGGAGTGGAGTGAGGGAGACATCCTGGATCCTCAGAGATGGAGAAGTGCCAAACAAATAGATTGTGTATAGGCACACCTCCATATTAGTAAGCAGTTAAAAAGGAATTTTCACTTTGCTCCTTTGCATTTTTATTTCTTGCAAATTTGTGCTTGAAGATGAGTGAGAAATAACTTGGGTTTAGATACCATTTTGTTTCACAGAATTTTCTCTCTTGAATTCGGTTTCAAGCCTTTGCCAACTATGTCGTTCAGTGACCTAAAATGAAGTTTAAATTCCTAGGCTTAAAGATATTTGTAGCAGAAAGGTCATTGGGGTTGCAAGGACTACAGTTCAGGTGTTTTATACTGGGATGAGTCCTAAAGCTTTGGGGGGTAATGTAAACATTTTGAATAGAATAAGAAGTTAACATGATAAGAGACTTGATTATTGACAGAAATTTTAAAAAAGGAATACTGGAGAAGTTTGAATAAAGTCAAGTTTGTGGTGGTTACTTTGTTAACAAAAAATAAAATGAGAAAATAAGCCATCTCCTTATACATAAAATGAATATTCAAAAGTAAGAGGTAAAATAGAGATCTGAGAATCTTCCAGTAACGATTTGAACTTTAGAAGTAACGTTTAACTTCCATTAAATTGATTTTCACCTAGTTTTAGTACTCATGGCAGGACATTTGTTCTGTTTGAGAGCAGTACTTTTGATATAATTTTCTTTTAATTAGAGTTTTATAATTCTGTTAGCATGTCTTTGTGTATATGTAGTTTTAAAATAAAAGCATACTTTATGATGGATTGAATGAGCTTTGCTCATTTATTAACTCAGAGGACTCATCATAGCATAACCTTTCCACATTGGGTTATAAACATAAGCAGTTTAGTAAACATTTTAAATCAGGAGTATTAAACCTCAAATTTTTCTGCAGAGTTCCAGTGGTTTTTTTCACAGTGATGAGGCAAATTCTACTAGGCATGTGGTCGCAAAGTAGTTATATTTATAGTTTGTGCTGACTCTTCAATATACTTTCCAAATATTCTGTGACTGTTCTTGACAAATATTAGACCTCAGAGCTTTTGGAGAAGCTGAATGTTTTGCTAAGATGGGCCACAGATTTCTTTTTCTTCTTACTCTTTAAAAAAAAAAAAATTTCCTGCATTTATTTTAGCAGCGACAGGAACTAGGGACGATCACGTAGGAAAGCTAAATCTTACTGCCAGCCTAACATACTGTTATTTTAATCTGCCGAGGAACGGGTCTCTCAGTGGAAAAAGGTTGTTCAGCTGTCCTGTGGAGTCAGGTGATTCTAGATCAACCATGTCTTCTGGGGTCTGGTGCCTGGATTGCTCACCTTGGGTGTGTGTTCTCTTTTGCTAACAAATCCCAGAGGGCAGTGTGGTGTCGGGGTGATGCTGGTGGAGCCTCTGTTTTAGGGTCTCTGGTCGAAGAGGTATTCAGGTTGGCCTGAAAAAGGAATTAGCACCACATTGATTGTAATAATAGTGCTGCTTTCTGCTTACATGATCCATTTCATTCTTAGTATGGAGTTCTTAGTCCCAGCTTTCTGTATTTAGAAATAGTAACTGATCTTTCTCTAGGCAGAAAATACTGCACATTTATCTATATGAACTACCTAAAGCTGAGTGGCGAAGTACAACTATTATATTTCATTCTTCTCTGGATAGAGTGAGCTCAGCTGGGCAGTTTTCACATAGGGTTTCATCATTCCGTTGCAGGCAGATACGGGTAGGAGCTGTGGTCCTCTCAGTGCTTGGCTGGGCTAGGCGTGGCCTCTCGGATGTACCACTTACTGCAGTGTCTCCTTGGGGCCTCTCCTTGTAGCTGAGCTTTTCACAGCGTGGCAGCAGGATCTGAGAGGGGACTTCACAAGGACATGTATTCCGAGAGGCAAGAAGCAGAAGCTGCCAGACTCGTTAAGAGCTGCACCTAGAACCCGGCCTCACGCACTGCTGTCACTTTTAGTCAAGGCAGTGTCAGGGCCTGCCTGGATTCAGGGGTGTGAAGAAATAGACTAAATAGATTCTGTGTTATACCGGAGAAGTGTCAAGGTCACATTTTTATAGAAGAGCAGTTGGGATGGGAGATAGCATAGTCATCTTAGGAAAATACAAAATATAATGTTAGATACTCTTGATTTAGAAAAATTATATAAAGCCTAAAAAGACTATATTAGTATATTCTTACATAAATATATATGTCTATGAGTATGTTGTGTGTATATCTACACACACACACATAAATACACATATATATGTGATATTTCAATATCAGTGTACATTATACAGTTGACCCCTGGACAACACAGAGGTTAGGGGAGCTGATGCCTGGCATAATAAAAAATTCATATATAACTTTGACTCCTTCAAAATACAGTTATTCCTCAGTATCTGCAGTTGGTGGGGTGCAGGATTCCCTGTGGGTACCAAAATCTGTAGATGCTCTAGTCCCCTTTATAAAATGGCAAAGGTCAGTGCATTCAGTCAGCCCTCCGCATCCACAGATTACCAACCACAGATTGAAAACAATATAGGTATTGAAAAAGTCTCCATATAACTTACATAGTTCAAAGCCATGTCGTTTAAGGGTCAAATGTACTTGCTTAAAAAAATACCCAAAAAGGAACACTCATACAATGCTAGTGGGAATGTAAATTGGTACAGCTACTATAGAAAGCACTGATGGAAGGTCCTCAAAAAATTAAGAATAGAATTGCCATATGACCCAGCAATCCATCTTCTGGGTATCTACCTCCAAAATTTGAAAACATTTATCTGTAAAGCTGTGTGCACCTCAGTGTTCACTGCAGCATTATTCATGGTGGCCAAGACATGGAAACTGAAGTGTCCTTTGATAGATAGATGATTGGCTAAAGAAGATGTAGTACATATACACAATGGAATATTACTCGGCCCTAGGAAAATATGAAATACTGCCATCTGCGACAACATAGATGGATCTTGAGATTATTAAGCTAATAAGCTAAATAAGTCAGGCAGAAAAAGTTGAGAACCATATGATTTAACTTATATGTGGGATATAAAACTGATAGAAACGAACGAGTAAGACAAAAACTCATAGATACACTACAGTTTAGTGGTTGCCAGAGGGAAAGGGGGAGGGGCAAGGGAGGTAGATAAGGGTAAAGAGGGTCAAATACGTGGCGATGGAAGGAGATTTGACTTTGGGTGCTGAACACACAGTGCGATATACAGATGATGCATTATTGTCCACTTGAAACCTTTATAATTTTATTAACCAATGTCACCCCAATACATTTAACAAAAAGTACAACCTTTTAATTAATGTTCGCCAATCGCAAAGCCATCTGGCAGTTGAACCGCTTTCCCCTGCTGATTCGTGTCACTGCTCCCTGTGAAACGTTGACATCGTCTATTTTCAAACCTCTAACACCCACTCTCACTTTGCTTACTTTCTGGATGACCTTGCCTTTCATTTTCTTGAGACTAAAGCAACCGGAGGAAAACTTCAGTTCTCCTGTCACCGAGTCGTTACCCATAGTGTATGCCTTTCCTCTCTGTGGTGATATATAGAGGTTCCAGCCCAAGCAAAACCTCTTTTTACCTGGGACCCACCTCTTCTCAGCTACTCAAGAATTTAACACTTGCATCATCAAGTTTTCTCTCTCTGCTAGGTCATTCCCTTCAGCATGCAAATAGCCTGAAATTTTTTCCCTTGACCACACAACCCTGTTCTACTACCCTATTTCTTTGCTTTCAATTACTGAAATTTCTACAAAAGAGTTGTCTGTGCTCTGTCTCCATTCCCTCCTGTTCTCTTTTAAAAATTATATATAGTTGATATACATTATTGTATTAGTTTCAGGTGTACAATATGGTGATTTGACAGCTGTGTACCTTACGTTGTGATCACCACACTAAATCTAGTAACGTCTGTCACCATGCAATCATCGAGTATTATTCACTATATTCCCCTTACCCTTTTCTACCCATCCCCCCACTCCCCTCCCCTTTGATCTATTTTTATGAGTTCATAGCACATCTCTAATTTATTAGCAGATCTTGACAGTGCTACCTACAAAACATGTCGAAACTCTAAAGCCTAAAATTTTTATCACCATTCTTACCTTTATCCATCCATTCAATCATTTTGTGGATCGTTGCAATAAATAGCTTTCTGACTGGAAGCCTTGCTTTCTTCTTTGCCTTTTCATGGTTTATTCTCCATAGAGCACTCAGAGTGATGCTTTCAAGATTTAAGTCATATCACATCACTTTCTGCTGCAAATTTACAGTGGCTTTTTATCTTGCTTGGAATAAAAGCCAAAGCCCTTAATGGGGCTTACAAAGACTGCCTCATTTGCTCCCCATTGCCTCTCTGACAGCATCATCACCACTCTCCCCCTTTTCATTCTGCTCCAGGTGCATGGACCTCTCTGTTATCCGTGAACACGCTAAGTCACACTTCCACATCAAGGCATTTGCTCTGGCTGTGTTTTTATGCCTCTAAAACGTCCCCAGTTTTGCCAAATGCTGTCACCTTTTTCATTCATATTTCTATTCTGCTCAAAGGTAAGCTGCCAAAGAAGCCTTTCCCTGAGCACTCTACCTGAAGCAGTATCTCCTCCCGTGCCCCAGCCAACCCACCCTTGGCTCTCCACTATTCCATTTTAATATTTTTCTTAATTCCTATCACCACCATCATTTATTTATTTCCTACTGTCTTTCTCTGCAGTCTAGTATGAAAGCATCATGGGAGTAGGGACTTTTGATCACAGCAAAGTGATAGCCAGGTTTGTTGTGTGAATGAATAAATGCTTGTGTATGTATGCAGTAGATTATTATATGTGGTTTGATGGGATAATCATAATTTCTATTTTAAACTTGGGTAGTCTTATTTTATCAAAACCACGTTGGCTTTCTTGCTTATCTTTAAGATTTCAGTTTGCCAGATGATGCAATGTGCTTAGGCCTTGTTGCTTTTTGAGCTGGCAAGAATCCGTAAGTTCCGCCCTTCTGCCAGCATTGTGTGCCATCATGGTGCTTACCTTTTCTCCATGTGTATCGACTGAACGAGGGACAGGATGCCACTGAAATGACGCAGTGAGAGTGTATGATTCCTAAGGTCTTCTAGTTATTCTCTTTAAGATGGACCTTTAAAGTCTAATGCTCCATTGGAAGATTTCTCAGTAGGATATTGTGGACATTTTAATACGATCACTACCTCCTAAAAACATTAGCTGATTCTACTGGTTGCAATTTGCTTTATAATTAATATGATTTATATTCACTTGAATCAAGCTTATTTTGGCAAGATTCAGATAGAGACTTGACTGACAAGTAAAGGTTGACCTGTCTTTTAAAGCATTCTTTATAGATAAGTTACATTCCAAGAATTTTAATTATCATATGCAATTATACTTCTCTTTAACAGAAACAGAAACCTAAAAATGCCAAATTAAGATTTCACTTGTGACCAAATAAGACTTCAGGTTAACTAAAGTCTGAATTCTCAAGTATATCTTTTTGCTCAAGCATCTGCTGTCACGGCACTTACATTTTTTACTCGCAAGTATAAGGCCATATGATGTCCATCATTAAGAGGTTCCCACTAACTCTTAATAAGGTGACACTTTTTATTAAACTGAAAAGAAAAGAAATTTATCGTGTGATATTAAGGACACATACTGTTTACAAAAGCTAATTAAAGCCAGATGAGGCCTGGAAACTTAGAGAGATTCTCACTCCAGAGACGCCAGCTTTGTATTGAAACCTTAGTTCTTTCAAAATGGAGCCGATGATTTTCTCTCTCCCTCCATCAACTTGAGTGCTCCTCCTGGAGAGACCAGAGGTGCTGCTGGGTGGTTGGAGTATTTGTTCTTACAGACGTAGTAACCTCTGTCAGAGAAGACAGCTCTAGGCTCCTGTGTAACTTTCTGTTCCAAGTAAGTTTAGTAACTTGATTTACTGGACAGTGAGTAAGTCCAGGATGCAGTGGAGAGAAACAGTGCTCTCTGCCTGATCCCGCTGTCACTATGTGGAGCTTTCCAGGCAGGACGAACGGAGGACTTTGTTTTAAGATTCTTAAATAAGCTTCTCTTTACATTGCCTTTTTTAGAGGTTCAGAGAAATAAGCACTTTTCCTAGTTTAACTATTTCTCTTTCTTTTTTCATTCCCTTTTCATATCCCATTTTTATTTCACCCAACACCAAAAATGCCCTTTCAGAAACACAAAGTAGATCTTTTCTACAAGCTACGCCACGTGATGAATGAGCTTATTGACCTGCGAAGGCAGCTGCTGTCTGGTCACCTGACTCAGGATCAGGTGCGGGAGGTTAAGCGGCACATCACCGTGCGCCTGGACTGGGGTAATGAGTAAGTATGACGCCCTTCGGGCACCTCTCAGTTCCATGCATGGGAACGCAGCACCCATGGAGTTTGCACTTGCTGATTGAAGCTTCTCTTTAGTGATTAAAAGACCTTACGTTCTCACCTAAGCTTTGATCATTTTTACTATGAGTTGTTTCTTTTAGTTTAGCAAAAGATACCCACTGGTTCTGCTCACTGAAACTCTCCCAGCCTCCATTTGTCACTTCTGGAAAATCAGATTGGACCACACTGTGCCCTAAGGTCTTTTCCAGCTCAAATTTCTTGATTCTAGACATCGGTAATCAGATTAAGCTTTTGTTTCATCTTTAAGACCTTTTAAAAAATGTAAATTAGATGTCCTTTATGTTTTATATCCATACAATGAATATGAATAAGCAGATACCATAAATGGAACCTTCTGCATCTGTACTTCAGAGTATTTTTAACTAATTTGTCATTCAAAAATTGTCCTGCAGTGGGTATGATTATTTGCTATTGCCATACAAGTTAAACTTTAAGACTTTGGTGTAGGCAGCTATAGTAAATAGCATTCAGATTTTACTTCTTCCTAGACTTAATAATTGACATAATTCTCAGGTGCTTTTGTGTCATTCTTTTAAAATCAGGTCCATTGAACTTTGAAGTGACAAGGTTGCTTTCTATTTAAGAAACACATATACTTAAGCATATTGGTATAAGTCTTTAGCTTCTCTCCCTCTCAAGACGTTGAAATGATAGAAAGTAAAAAAAAAATGGATCGGAGCCCAGCAATAAAGGGATATATGAAACCCTTTCTACAAGCTGGAAAGTAGATGGAGGATTAGTGACAGAGGAAGCCCACTATGTGAAGATGAAATATTAACTAATGAAGGAGCTGATCTGCCTTGTAGTTCCCAGAATTATGGAGGGTGGGAGTGAGCCTTTGAGCTTAAACAAGGGGAATTTCTTAAAAATATGTAAAAGGAATAACGGACTGCCATGACAGCATGCCTGACAGCCAGATATTCCCTCTTCAGACAAACAAATAACAAAGACCAAACTGCCTGGGGGGAAACGGGGCAACGAAAGTGTGAACTGGGACCTTATTGCAGAGACTTCCATACTGTGGCATTTAAGAGTTTCAAGGTGCAATGACTAGATCCCCTCTGCTTGCCAGAAAGAAAAGCGGACTAGTCACCCACCCATGTACAAAAAACTCTCCGCACTTCGAATGCATTTTTAAATCTGAATGGACAATTGAGTATTATTAAGTATTTGAAGAAATCCTTCCCTAGGGAAGAGACAGAGACCAGGATAAACGACATACCTTGCAGATGATTGGATAAAGAAGTTATGGTTCATATATACAATGGAATATTACTCAACTCAGCCATAAAAATGAAATCCTGCCATTTACAAAGACCTGGATGGACCTAGAGGTTATTATGCTGAGTGAAATAAGTCAGAGAAAAATAAATACCATATGATTTCACTTGTATGCAGAATCTCAGGAACCAAAATAATAAACCAAAAAGAGACTCACAAATAGAGAGGAGACTCTTGCGATGGCCGGAGTGGGGAGGATGGGAGAAAGTGGTTAAAGATGGAAAATGGTTGAGGAATTCAAGAAGTACAAATTAGTAGTTGATAGAGGGTCACGGGGCTGGGGGACATGGCATAGGAGTGCAGTCAGCAGTAATATAACAGTGGGTGGAGACCTGGAGGGAAGATAGAGCAATTGGGGAGATCGTTTCGTAAACTATACAATCGTCTAACTAACATACTGTATGCTTGAAACTAATAAGAAAATTTTTAAAAATAGCTTGCCCCAGAGGAAATAATCTGGCCACATAAAGAATTAGAGATTAGTGAAGAACTTTTAAAAATCTCTGAGTATCCTTTAAGAGAATCAAGAAGATCCATTATGTAGAATAAAATGCTATGAAAGGAATGGAGAATGTGATTTCCAAAATAAAATATTTAGGAAGGGAATAGGAAGATAATTTTGTTATATCTAGGAAAACAAAAGGGTGGGAAATGATTGAAGAAAAAGAGCAATTTAGAGGTTCAATGCATGGGTCCAACATCGGACATTATAATTCTCAGGGAAAAAAAAGTGAAGAAGAAATGCTAAAGAAATGATAGGCAAGAATTTCTCAGAGCCAAAGAACTAGGAGTCTTAGGGTTGAAAGGGCTTATCAAATACCTAATGTAATGAGTGGGGAAAAATCCCAAAACCTACAGCAAGGCACATTATTAAGATACTTCAGTGTCCCAGGGATGAGACGATCCTAAAAGGATTTCAGACGGAAAAACAGTCTTTTTACAAAAGTATAAGAATCACATCGGCCTCAAAAGTTTTATCAGTAACACTGGACGTTACAGTATAATGAAGTAATATCTTCGAAGTTTTGTTGGGATATTATTTGCCAGCAAGAACTTTATAAACAACCAAACTATCCAATCAAGTGTAAGGGCCAAATAAAGCCAGTGTGAAGTACACGAGGTCTCAGAAGTTCTCTTCCATGGTTCCTAGGAAGGGATTTGAGAGTGTTCCTGCAGAAGCGGAAGGGCAGATGAGGAGAGTGGGAACAGAATCCAACAAACACTGGGGCCAACCCAGAGTGGTACTGTTCATCAGGAGAAAGGGAAAAAGTACAACTTTGCATTGGTTGGTCATGACCCTTTGAAGTGACGATTCCTATTCTTGTTTGCTTAAATTAAATTACACCCTGTCTTGACTGTTAATAGCGTTGTTTGGCACACGCCAGAGACTCCTCGTGTGATACAATGTGGATTCAGGTATACCATCGATCAGACTATGTTCTCTAAATCTAACTCTGGGCAATAAAAATCTTAGTAAGATACAGTATGTTAACTTACTGTAGTTACTGAGCCTGTCTCCTTGGCCCGGAACAATATTATATTATAAAATGGTATCTTTAAATTTATTTTAAAAAATCAATACTGGTAATAATTTCATAATATTACTGTGTACCAAGAAAATTGTTACTTGAACTGATGAAACTAATAGTTGTATAAGTCATTATATTACAGTTTAACAGCAACTGTACATACCAGTAAATGAAGAAGATACTATTTTAATAATATCAATACCTCTTTATAATAAAACTTGGGGGAAAAAAAGACCAGATTTCGCCATCAAATCTGAAAACTTAAAGATGATAGCTTGGAAACAAGTTCAAATTATATTTGAAAAAGGTGAAGACCATTATAAATACCTGTCAGTAAATTGGAGAGTTATTCCAACTCCACAAATCACTTTTTCTCCACAAAAAGTGTGCATGTGTGCATGCACACGTGCTGTGGCGGGGTATTTATATGTCCACTTCAGTGAACAAAAATTAGGAGCGTAGTTCCATTCCCCTGCCCCACTTTCCTGTCTCCCTCTCCTCTCCACGTTCCTCTTCTCACTTCTCTGCATCTTTCCTTCTTACCACCTCTCTTCCACTTTCCTTCCCTTCTTCACTGTCTTTCTATTTCCCCTTTCTCCACAGTGGACAACACAGTCACTTAAACGAGAACTCTGTTGGTCCGTCATTATTAACGGAAAAAAGCATATTGCCCCCAAAACCAATAAGACCGTTCTCTCTGGCTCTCACTTAAACGAATTCCTTTTAAAAATTTCCTTCTTACTTTGAAAAAAGAGATGGTATGTAGTAAAAATCAATCACTTCATACTCAGGTCAGGTGAAGGAGACTTCCATGCAGTGACCAAGCACTGACAACCATATCCATTGTTTTCATTTCGTGCCCTTATATTTCCACACTTCTGGTTCTACTGCACTTTATAAATGCCATAAAATACTGATGCTTAGCACATGTTGGCACGCGGTGGATGCACAATCAATGTGTGCTGAATGTATTTTTGTCTTAATTGATATAATTAAATATTAATTACATATAATTTAAAACGGTTATGCCCTTTCTATAAGCTCTCATGTAGACCTGTAGCTTTACCTTTTTAGAACCTATATCAGAAGCTATTAATAACAGTTCAATAGTTTATTGAATACATCTACCTATATCACAGTGGCAGGTGCATGGTCTAACTTATATGCACTGTTATAATGAAATGCTTTTGTGCTCTTCCAAGACTAGTTCTGCTTTACCTAATGAGGAAACTGAGGTTCCGAAACACTTTTTTCGGTGTCACATAGTAAGTGGTAAAGCTGGTATTTGTACCCAGAACTGATCCCAACGTCCATACACTTTATGCAGGACCTTACTATCTCTTGGATTATTTTTAAGTGTGGGTCTGAAACCCTGGCAAATTATTGTGAGTATTTCTAGTCCATGGGTGGTTCAATCTTTGTTCTATGCTCCTAGTGTGAATACTGTATGTCCCATCATCTGTATCTGATTTAACATTGAGTTAGAACTTTCAAGAATAAAAACTAAACTGGTATACACTTAAAAACTATACACTTTTATTTAGAATTCATATTAAATGCTGAGCTCTCCACATCTATATAACAACAATTTTTATTTTATTTCCTGAGATTAGGAATTATGATTTATTTGGCAAAAAATTTGAAATATTTAGCCATTAAAATTATGTGGCATACACCTGTTAACCTAGTCAATGTATGGACTCATTCCATAAGTAAAAATTATTAAAATTGTACCAGGTAGAAATCAGCACTTATAAAACTGTGTTCTTATATTTTTAGGAACTAAAATACAGGAAGAGCATAAAACAAAGTTGTCTTCAAATTCATTAGCTATTGTCTGTGTTGAAGTCTCCTATACAAAGAGTCAGTTAATTACATCCTCGCCAAGGGAATTTTAAAATAATTTGTCTAGCAATGTAATTTTAATGTGTTAATTTAATATTTTCAACACCTTCCATAAAGATGTTTATAAAAGTTTCCTCTCGGTCTCTGATCTCATCACCACAGTAAATGCAGCATCGCTAAGTTAAAGATGCATTAACCCAGGAATGGCCCAACATAACTGATCTTTGCTTTAGGAAAATATTTTATTCATAATAATTTATAGAGTTTTGTGTTTCTTCTTTAGGAAGTTCATATTTTAATAAAATGTCAACATTGTATAAGCTTTTATTAAATTAGAATAATGTTTCCTTAGATTATAAGTATCAAATGAAATAATTGCTATTGTTAAGACAAATCACCAATAAAAATATAATTTCTAGTTTTTATTTTTTTTCTTTCCCTCTTCCTCTATATTTTTTCCCTGCTCCCCCTTCTCTGTAAGTCAGCTGTTCATGCACCTACTGTGTGTTATTATTAGAGGAACCTGCAGGAATAAACAGCCAGGGACCTTCTTTTTCAGAGGGAAATTTGTAGCGCAGCTTCTCTGCTTCTGAGACACGATGAGAACCGTCCTCCAATTTAGCTTTTGAAACCACACTTCCTCCCCTGAAGACATCTTAGAAGGAGCTCGCCTTCTTTTATACCAGATCACCCATTAACCATTTTTTTACTCCCTAAGATAATGGAATTGAGATACTGAAAGGTACCCTGCTCCAGGGATGTCTCGGGGAGGGGAAACACTGCCCCCCGGAGAATTAGCATGATGGACACCAACATTTGACTCCTCACTGCCCTTCTGGTCCACAGAAGGCCCTCAGAGAGTGTGTGTGCAGCGAGCGGCTAGGTACCTGGTGGGTAGTTGAATGGACAGGTGAGGTGAGAGCGTGGTGCTAAGTCGGGGGTTGGCAGGTGCCAGGCCCAGACGCGCCGTCAGCCACTGTGTGTGACGCTCTAACAGTGCGCGGACGCCATCCCGGCCCTGCTGACTTAGATCCGACTGGATTATTAAAGCTATTATGTTGAAAACATCTATTTCGATTGGACTATTTGAGTAACCTTTTTTTGTTACTTAATTCTATGTTTAGACTATCATAGATGGTGTGACCTCTGGTGGTTAGAGAATAAGTATGAAATTTTGTCTCATTTTTGTATTTAAAAAGGTTTCGATACCATGACTACAGAAAATTTGAAAATGTTTTAAATGATTCATTGTGTAATTATGCTTCCCTAGTACAAATACTAATATTTTGTCATTGCTTCGCTGTTTTTCCACATGGATGGAAAAGTATTTTGAATATTTAAGATCATATCTGCAGAATTATCTTTATAATATAAATTGCTTTTTATGACAAGAGAGGTAGAAAGGAGATGCTTCAGCTCTCTCTTGCTCTGCTGGTGCTCTACTGCTTTTATGTGCTGCGTTAGGAGACAGAGATATGAAATTACTTCAGAGAAACAGAATAGTTAATAAGAGGTAATCAAATGGAGTATTTCTTTGATATAAGAAGACAGGATCCCAGTGGCAGAAAAATAAAGTTCCTTATAGGCTTAAGTGCGTTAACTTCAATAATCAGATTTGATGGCATGGTTTTCTCATTAAACTGTGAACCATCACAGTTAAGGTCGGTGGTGTGTTACTGATCTCATCACTGTAAGGGTTTGGGCGAGGGGAATTTAGTACCAAAAAATTTCTTTTTCTTTAAAATCTCATGTCTTTCTGTTATAAGATAATGTAAGTTATAATAGGTAATAGAAAAACATGAGTTTTTATCCTTTAATAGAAAAATACATTTCTTCTTTTTCTTGCCTGCTAAAAAGTACACATCTAAATGTTAATTCTTAAACATAGTGATCATATCAGTTGATGCAATTAGTATGTTTGCTTCTGCCTTCATATAGGTTTGATTTTTCCATTTTTAGTTTAACGATCTTATGGTCCTCAGCCTGCAGCAGTTTCTTTAACCTTTTCATATACTTCCCAATAAATAGGATTTAAATTATAAATAAAATAAAGTAGATCTGCAGTTTGGATGTACACGCGGCTTTATTTTAAATGCGTGGAAATTTTATGTACAGGATGAGCCTCCAGAATTAGTTTTGCTAGCATCTTCTAAAAGTAGTTCATAGTCTAGTTGAAGAAAAAAACACATACTCTCTTTCCATCATCTGTGAAATACGTTTATCAGATACAATAATTAATAACCCTTATTTTGGAGTAGAGTGTTGCAGAGCATCTCTGAAACACTGATGAGAATTACAGACCCTCTACTGAGAAAAACGTCACACGAGAACACACACACATACTGTTGTAAGCAGGACAGGGGTCCACAGCTCCTTTGGACACCAGGGGGAGAGCTGTTCTAGAGAGTGAGATAGGAGTTAACATTATCAACTGTAAATTAAGTACCCTGTTTGAACCCAGGAATTCCAACTGTATCCAGAGTTATTTCCACTGCCTCATGCTGCCTCCCAGTCAACCATTAATCACGATGACTTCTTCCTTTCTGCCCAGGTTATACCAGATCTTCTAAATACTGTGTTCTTTACTAGTAGTACTCCTTGGTTAAATTTCCATCTAAAGTTCCTTAAGATAGTGGCTAATATGTGGTAAAGTCTTTACTATGACCCAGTGTCAGTATTAATTAAATTGAAAATGAGATAAAACTCAACAAAAATGTACATTTCTTTGAGTTTATGTCTTCGGTGGTAATTTTTACGTGTTTAACTTGAGTTACAAATCTACTTGGATCCTGGGTAACTTTTCATCCTCATGGAAGTAATGCATGACTGAACCTTGAGCATACTTGTAGGATGAGGAGAAATAGAAAAATAAGGGTGACTTATTAATGATCTATAGAAATCCCATCCTTAATGAACTCAAGCAATCTGTTAACAATGTGATATTGAATGACAGCCTACTATCACAAGGGAACTACTTGATGACTAGAATGGTGAGAGACGTCAAATTCCTAGCCTCATTTATTATTAACCTAAAGGTGAGCACAGTTAAGTAATACTGGATAAAAGCATGTTCCTCCTGGGGCGGTGTCTGAGCCTCTGTCCACAAGGGCATGGCAGGTATGGGCTCCAGGCACATAAAGAGGGTGAGTAATCTAAAGACATGGCATACTGAGTGTGGTCTTTCTCTTTACTAGGCATTTGGGCCTGGATCTGGTACCTCGCAAGGACTTTGAAGTAGTGGATTCGGACCAGATTAGTGTCTCAGATCTCTATAAAATGGTAAGAAATCTAACACAAGGTAGTTTGTTCTTGCATACCTCGTTTTTTTCTCCTTCGTTTATTTTTTATAATTATGTTATGAAACAGTGTTGTTAGAATTGTTCATTTATCTTTGTCTCGGTATATTTAAGGGGGCTTCCATATTTCAACAGTACATAGCACACTTGCTTTTCTAAATAGAATTACTTTACAGAGTTTTGGGGCCTCCTGTAATGTCTATTTCTCTGTTGATTTTGCTAGTGAACAGAGCTCCTTCAGCCTGCAGCAGTTACTAAAATTCTAGCTCTCTCCACCTCTTAAGAAGAGAAGATAGTTGAAGTTGAAAAGAGCCAATTATTGGTTAATGTAGTGATTAAACCTGGAAATAATCTATTAGTATTTATAAGAGATAAAGCCTGATAAATCCTTAGCTGTCTATTGGTTGTTATAAAAATGTATTGAGTTGACTAATGACCAGGGTTATATTTTATAGTCTGAATGAGATGTAACTGAAAGAAAGGTACAAAATTTTAAAGGAAACATATAAACATCAGAAACCACAGGTAAGTATTAAGTTTAGACTAAAGAACTGAGTAAAATCTCACTTGGAGGAGTATATATTCAAAGAGTATATATTGGTGAGAATTACAAGTTTTAGAATTAGTTTAAAGTTTCTTTTTATTTACTTATTTATTTTTATTTAAGTTAAATTTATTGGGGTAACATTGGTTATATAGGTTTTAAGTATACAGTTCAGTACTACATCATCTGTATATTGCATTGTGTGTTCATGACCCAAAGTCAAATCTCCTGTCACCTTATATTTGACCCCCTTTACTTTTATCTGCCTCCCCGCCTCCCCTTCTCCTTGGTAACCACCAAACTATTTTCTGTGTCTATCGGTTTTTGTAGTTTCTCTTTTTAAAAAATGTAATTTGTTGGGGGAACAGAGAGGATATGAAATATGTTGCCTGGTCAGGGACCTTGGAAGTTTTCCTAAATAATATACAAATAACACACCAATTGCTTCTGTGTATTTGCTTATGTATATTTACTAGTGTATAAAAGCGTTCATGTACAGTCGCCTTAACTATGCTCTATGCCACGTGATAGGTGGTGAGATAAATTAAAGATGAACAAGATGTATCTTTCCCTCAGCAATCTAGAGTCTTGGTTCCTAATCCTTTCTGGGTCATGGAGGGTCAGACGAAACTGCTTCTCAGTCCAGTGCACATATGGTTTTGCATACAGAGTTTTACACTCAGTTTTAGGGAACTGCTGGACAGTTCCTTCCGATGCTTGCTCCTGAAGCCCATGAAACATGGTCCGCATATCTAGAATCAATGCTAGTTGCTGTATGTTGCTGCTGCCATAATTAAGATATACGCTGATGCTCTTAGAGGGAGTGACTTATTTCCTGAGGCTTACACTTTAAAAGGCTTCCTTCAGCTAATGTATGCAGAGAGACTGGAGTGTGGCAAAAACGAAAACGAGGAGCAGTTCTTCAAGAAATTTTAATTTTAGTATCTTGGTCTAGAGTTGGAACAGTGGAAGTGGTAAGTTGCTGGATTCCAAATACGTGTTAGAGATAGCTCCGGTCAGAGTTGTTGACAGATCAAACTGGTGCGTGTGTACAAAAAAGAAAGGACAGAGAGTAACTGCTGAGCTGACCTGCTCAGCTTTGACCTGGGTAGGAGTGGAATAGGAAACATCATGGGAGAAGCAAGTTAGAAAGTAGAGCGCTGTGGATCAATAGTTCTGTTTTTCTTTTCCAGCTCGGGATGCCTTTTTGACCTCCAAACTGAGTTATTGAAAGTCTGGAGTTCAGAAGTGAAGTTCAGCTATAATAACTTGAGAGTCATGAGAGTATATATGGCGTTTAAAGTTGTTAGATGAGAGGACCATCTCCTTCCTCAAACCTCCATACAGTGAAACCCAGTGATCAGCAGATCCTGCACAGAACTTCCAGACAGCCAAGCACTAACAGGCATTGAGGAAACCTGCCACATGAAAGTTAGAGACTAAAACAAATGCATATGAGAGTTACTTAGAAGAAACAGAAAACATGAAATATAAAACACAATGGTAAAGACAAGTATATAATCAAATTCAGAATACTCTAGTACTGTTATATAGTAGTATATCACTCAAAAGACAGAAGGATTAAAAATAGCTGTAGCTACAATAATTTGTTAATGGGTGTGCAGTATCAAAAGATGTAAATTGTGATATCAAGAATATAAAGTGGCGGTGTTATCTAAAAGAGATGGAAGTTAAGTTGGAACCAGCTTAAAATAGACTGTTATATCTATAAGATGTTTTATGTAAGCCTCATGTAACCAGAAGGCAGAAAACTACAGTAGATAACACACAAGATAAAAAGAAGGGAATCAAAGCATACCACTACAGAAAATCATCAGTTCACAAAGAAACACAGCAAGAGAGGAGGTAAGAAACAAAGGAACTGCAAAAAGAGCCAGAAAACAATTTTTCAAATGGCAATAGTAAATCTTTACCCATCAATAATTGCTTTAAATGTAAATCAATTAAAGTCTCAATCTAAAGACATAAAATGGCTGAATGGATTAAAACAAAATGATCCAAGAATACACTACCTACCACAGACTCACTTTAGTTTTGAGGACACATAGGCTGTAAATGAAGGGATAGAAAAATATAAACCAAAAAATGGCAGTGATAGCTATTCTGACATCAGACAAAACAGATTTTAAGTCAAAAACTGTTAACAAGAAACAAGGTGATTATATAATGATAAAGGGGTCAGTTCATTAAAGAGCATGTAGCAACTGTAAATATATATGCACCCAACTTTAGAGCACGTAAGTATGTAATGCAATTATTAGCATATTTGAAGGGAGAAATAGACAGCAGTACATTAATAGTAAGGGACTTTAATACCCCACTTTCAACAATGGATAGATTCTCCAGACATAAAATCAATAAGGATATATTAGATTTGAACTATATTTAATACCAAATGGACCTGAGAAACATACACAGACTATTCCATCCAACAGCAACATAATACACATTGTTCTCAAGTGCACAGAAAACAGTCCCTAGGCTACATCATACGTTAGGCCACAAAACAAGTTTTAATAAATTTAAGAAGATTGAAATCATTTGAAATATCTCTTCTGACAAGAGTAACTTGAAACTAGAAATCAATAACAGGAAGAAAACTAGAAAATGTGGAAATCAAGCAGCACGCTCCTTAACAACCAATGGGCCAAAGATGAAATTAAAAAAATATATATTTTGAGACAAACCAGAGGAATCATAACATAATAATACTTATGGAATGTGGCAAAAACAATTCTAAGAGGAAAGTCTACAGTGATAAATGGCTACATTAAAAAAAATATTTTGATCTTAAAAAAAGAAAAATATAAGACAACTTAATTTTATACCTCAAAGAACTAGAAAAAGAACAAATTAAGCTCAAAGTTAGCAGAAGGAAGGAGATAACAAAGAGGAGCAAAATAAATGCAATCGAGACTACAAGAACAATAGAAAAGATCAATGAAATTAACAGCTTTTGATAAGATAAATAGAATTGACAAATCATTAGCTATATTGATCAAGAAAAAAGGACTCAAATAAATTATAAATGAAAAAAGACACTATAACTAATACAACAAAAACAAATGATCGTAAGAATGCTGTGAACATGCAGGCAAATTGAACAACCTAGAAAGAAACATACAACCTACCAAGACTAAATCATAAAGAAATAGAAAACTGAACAGACAGTAACAAGTGAAGAAATTGAATTAGTAATCAAAAATTTTCCAACAAAGAAAAACCTAAGACCAGATGGCTTCATGGTTGAATTCTATTAAAAATTTAAGAATGAATGCCAGTTCTTCTCAAACTCTTCCAGAAAACTGGAGAGAAAGGAATATTCTCAGACTTACTTTACAAGCTAGCATTATACCAAAGCCAGATAAGGACACTACAAGAAAACTATAGGCTACTATCTCTGATGAATAATGGATGCAAAAAAATCTTGACAAAATACTAACAAACCAAATTTAACAATGGATTAAAATGATGATATACTACAATCAAGTGGGATTTATTTCTGTGATGCAAGGATGGTTCAACATATGCATATAAATAAATATGATATGTATATCAATGGAACAAAAGATAGAAATCAAATGATCATCATAGATGCAGAAAAAGTATTTGACAAAATTTAATATCCTTTTATGATAAAAACTTGCACCAAAGAGAGCATAGGAAAAAAATTCTCAACATCATAAAGGCCAATGTATGACAAGCCCGCAGCTAACAAAATCACACTCAACAGAGAAAAGTTGAAGACTTTTTCTCTAGGATCAAGAACAACACAAAGGTGCCCACTCTCACCATTCCTATTCATCACAGTACTGGATGTCCTAGCCAGAGCATTTAGGCAAGAAAAAAAAAAGCCATCCAAATTGGAAAGAGAGAAGTAAAATTGTTTCTATTTGCAGATGGTGTGATCTTATATATAGAAAATCCTGAAGACCCCACTAAAAAACTCTTAGAACCAATTAAATTCAGTAAAGTTTCAGGATATAAAATCGACATACAAAGATGAATTGCAGAAATCAGAATACACAAACAATGAACTCTCTGAAAAAGAAATTTTAAAAGCAATCCCATTTACAGTAGCATTAAAAACAATAAAATGCTTAGGAATAAATATAACTAAGGAAGTGAAAATCCATACACTGAAAACTATAAGACATTGATAAAAGAAATGAAAGAAGACACAAAGAAATGGAAAAATATCTCATGTTCATGAATTAGAAGATTCGTATTTTTAAAATGTTTATCCTACCCAAAATTATCTGTTGATTCAGTGCTATATGGTAGATCCCTGTCAAAATTCCAGTGGTGGTTTCCACAGAATATTAATAATGATTCTAAAATTCATGTGGAACCACAATGGACCTTGAAGAGCCAAACTAATCTTGAGAGAGAAAGCTGGAGGCATCACACTTACTGATGTCAAACGATGTTACAAATCCATAATAATTAAAACAGTATGATACTGACATTAAAAAAATCAGACATATAGACCAATGAAACAGAATTACCCCAGAAATAAATCTACAAATATATGGTCAACTAATATTTGTCAAGGGAACCAATAGTACTCAATAGAGAAAGGATAGAGTCTCTTCAGTAAGTGTTGAGAAAACTGGATATTCACATGCAGAAGAATGAAATTGTATCTCTCTTACCCCACACAGAAAAAAAAAATACTCCAGATGGATTAAGGACTTAAGTGTTAGACCTGAAATTGTGAATCTTCTAGAAGAAAGTGCAGGCCAACAGCTGCTTGGCATTGGTGTTGGCAACTATATCTTTGATATGACACCAAAAGCACAAGGCACCAAAAGCAAAAATCAGTAAGTAGGACTACACCACACACACACACACGCTACTGTACAGCAAAAGAAACAACAAACAGTAAAACAATAAATAAAGGTCAAGCTACAAAATAGGAGAAAATACTTATAAACCATATATCTAATAAAGGGTTAATGTCCAAAATGTGTAAGGAACACTTGAAACAATAAAAACCAAATAATCTCATTTTAAAAATGGGCAAAGGATCTTTGTTCCAAATAAGACAAAAATACATGAAAAGGTGTTCAAGACCACCAGTCATTAGGGAAATGCAAATTAAACCCACAATGAAATATTACTTCACACCTGTTAGAATGTCTGTCATCCAAAAAGCAAGAAATAAATGCTGGCAAGGATGTGGAGAAAAGGGAACCCCTGTGCACTGTTTGTACAGCCATTATGAAAAACAGCATGGAAGTTCCTCAAACAATAAAATATAGAACTACCATATGACTCAGCAATCCCCCAAAGTAATTGAAATCAGGATCTCAAAGGGATATCTGTACCCCCCTGTTTATTGTTGCATTGTTCACAAAAGCCAAGACACGGAAACAACTTAAGTGTCCATTGATGGATGAATGTGTATAGAAAATGTAGTGTATTTATACAATGGGATACTATTCAGCAAAAATAAAGGCTATCCTGCCATTTGCAACAACATGAATGAAACTTGAAAGCAGTATGCTGTGAAATAAATCAGATAGAGAATGATAACTACTTTGTGATATAAAGTGTGAAATCTAAAAATGCTGAACTCATAGAAACAGTTGCATGGTGGTTGCCAGGGGCTGAGGAGCGGGGAGAACGTTGGTCAAAGGGTATGGGGGTCTAATGTACAGCATGGTGAGTGTAGTTAACAATAGTGTATTATATACTTGAAAGTTCCTAAGAGAGTAGGTCTTAAATGTTCTAACAGCAACAACAGAAAGATAATTATGTTAAATGAAGACTATATGAACTAGCCTTATTGTGGTACTCATTTCACACTATGTATTGTATCAAATCATCACACCGTACATGTTAAACTTATGCAGTGTTATATATCTATTATACCTCAATAAAGCTGGAAAAAAACTTTCCCAAAACACAGATATGAGTCTCTAGATTGAAAAAGCCCAGTAAATATTTAGCACTTAATTGTAAAATTTCAGCTTACTAAAGCTGAAAGCTTCCTGAGGAAAATAGGTCACCTACTAGGAATTCGTTGTAAGAATAACGTTTATCTTCCTAATAGCAACATTGAAAACTAGCAATAATGAAGAGTTGCCTTTAAAATTATGAGGGGAAAACATTCAACTTGGAATTATATATTTAATGAGTCACAATCAGTCAAGTGGGAAAGTAGCCTAAGAGAATTTTAGTCACTTAAAGCCTCAGAAAAAGAAAAAGAAAAAGTAATGGCAAGGTAGAGAGCCGAAAGAGAGAAAGAACAATTCAGGGGATCATTTCATAAACTAAATGTCTAACCAATGTACTGTATACTTGAATCTAATATTAAAATAAAATTTTAAAATCTTTTTAACCCCCTTTCAGGAACCTACTGAAAAATAAATTATTTCTTTAAAATAAGGGAGTAAACCAAAATATGCAATTATGTGCCATCCAGGAAAAGAATTCCGACTCACTTGAGAGGTGCAAAGATTTCTCAAGTTAACATCTCAGAATGACATTTATGTGACAGTGGTATACACAAGTTTTAACCAAAACTTGTGAGATATTAAGAAAAAAGTTGAGGTGAAATAGATGTAAACAAATGCGAAAATCTTCAGCTTCCAGAATAAGAGGCCAATAGATAAATCTAAACTTAAAGAGAGAGCACTATAAGTACAATATTTAGAAATATTTGATACATTCTAGGCAAAAACACGGTGAAGAGTTGAAAGCCCTTATCTTTGGGGAACAGGATGGGGTGAACCGAGGACTGGTTATTTTATTGCACGCTTTTAAAGCTATTCAATTTGGAAAACCGTGTGCTAATTTAAAACGTTGGTTTCTCAAAAAGGCCTAAGGTACAAGTCTCTTTTTATTTTATTTCATTTACACTGATTTTCCATCTCTTTATCTCATGTATTTGCTTTTTGACAGAAAGAACTAGATGTGATGAAGAACTGATTTTGAGAGTCCACAAATTCATTGAAAACCCCATATTTTTAATTGCGTACAGCAAATATATTTAAGCTTTGTTAAAGCTTAAATTTATCAACAAGGTTCAGAGGAGTAACCTTTTAGGACCTTTTTGTATTAACATTTAAATCTATTGCTAGAGATTATAATTACTCAATATGAAACTTTTTTATTATAATACTCCTTGCCACGTATTTTATAAGAAACATTTGTAAAAAGAATTATACCTTAAGTTTGCATTTAAACCATTTTGTTTTTCATTAAAAAGTTCAAGACCCTACACAAGTGTTGAATGATAACAATCAATCAAAATCACTTTAAATATACAGATGAATTTTCTGTATCAGCAGTCCCCAGCCTTTGTGGCAGCAGGGACGGGTTCTCCTATGAGACTAGATCTGGGGGACAGCTGAGGTGGCGATGCTGGCGCTGGGGAGCAGCTGCAAAATGCAGGAAGCTTTGCTCATTCCGCTCACCTCCTGCTGTGAGGCCTGTTTCCTGACAGGACCCGGCATGGTACCGGTCTGCAGCCCGAGGGTTGGGGACCCCTGTTCTATATGATGAGAACCAAAGGAAGCCCTAATGCTCCTCAGTTCTTGCTTCTGCATAATAGCAAGTGTACACCCACTTTCAGCAGTGGAGAAGGGGTGCGGCCCAAACTAGACAGCATCTCAAAGGCAACAGTAAAGTTGCTGTGTGAATCTTAATTAGCCGTGCCTCGTGGGGAACTGTGATCACTTGAAGATTACAGAATATGAGAGCTGCTAAACTGGGGGGATCTAACAGATACTCACTATGTAATCTCCTGCTATGCTGTCATCCATCCACACCAGTATATATCGGGAACTGTGTTAGTCTGTTACCTCCTACTGCTAATTCATATTTTTAGTAGGTCAGTGTGTATATTTCCAAATCAGCATTTAAATCAGTTATTAGATTATTTACTAAAATCAAGCACTATTGGTAGTTCTGACTAGATAATGTTTTATATTTCCTTGTAAGATTCATAATACCTAAGACAATTCTTAACATGCACAGAAGGCAATTCTTATATTATGTAGTTAAACAGCTGTGCAGTGTTTTTCCCCCATAAGTGTAGACTTTTGTAGACGAAATGGACCAGAGACTGCAAAGGGCTGAAAATGAGTTTTCTATGGGGGAAAATTTGGCAGAGACAGTAGTATAATCTATGCATTTTAAAATTGTTTTTTGATATCCATTATTAGGCACTTAGGATATAAAGATGATTAGGAAAGTTACTTTGCTCCCTGGGAGGACAGAGTCTAGAGTTGGGTAGCAAATACAGAAGCGTAGTGAGTATAGCTGTAATACCATCAGCAATGGCTCTGTGGAGCTGGCCAGTTGACGGCTGCCTGGTGACAAGGTAGTGGTTTTTCCTCACAGTGCCATGAAAGACGTGCCAAGATGCCAGTCCTGCGCCTTTCTCTGGCCAGCCATGGGGTGTGCTTTCAGGCTAGGCTGAAAAGTTCTTCCCAGACTTGAAGCCTCTGAAATCTAGAATGACATGTTATTGTCAGAACGGATGTCTTGCACTGGAATTAGCTGTAAACTTCTATATATAGTTACAATAGCACATTTATATTTAAGATGGCTCGTCATTTTTAAGAGTAAGTCAGTAAATCCACTTGAAAAGAATGACTCTACAGCCCCCGGACGTAAACTAAAACAGTGGAAAGCATTTGCAGCTAGTAACCTTCCCAATGGGATATGGGTCAGTAAACCATAGGGAGCTTGATTTTTTTATTTGATTTTTTAAAGCCTCATTTTTGAAAAGCTTTTTTTGTAGCCTATTTTATCTGTGAACTTCCTTCTGTACACATACATTCCATGTGCTTATTTTCCCAGCTGGTAGAGGCTGCCTTTCTTATATAGTTGTCCCTTGGTATTCCCAGGGAGTTGGTTCCAGATCCCCCGCAAAGATCAAAATCTGCAGATGCCCAAGTCCCTTATGTAAAATGGCATAGTATTTGCATTTAGCCTACATTTGCATGTAGGCTGCAGCTGAGTGTGCCTACACGTCACTTTGTCCGTGTGGATTCATTATAATGCTTGGCACATGGCATGTTCCAGGTTTGCTTTTGGGGGACTTTCTGGGATTGGTTTTTTTCTGAGTATTTTTAACCCATCCGTTGAATCCACAAATGCGATACCTATGGATACAGAGGGCCCACTGTATTTGATATGTATTATGGAAACATATAGTCCCATGAATGAACATCAATAGTCAACAATAATTAGCTAAATTAGCTAATGTACCTGAACATTTATTAATTAGAAAATACAGCTAGTGAGATGCATTTAAATTAATGCCTAATTATACTGCAGTTTTATTTAGGCTTAAATGTGTGTATTTGGAAAATAAGTGAAACCATTCTACTCGTCAGCCATCTTTCTTGTGTGGAACGGCTCACCAGTGAGTGGCCTCTCACCTCCAGGACCCAAGAGGGAGCAGCATGAAACTCTCGTTGAGTTTGCCGAGACCAGGGACCTAACGTTTGTGAACGCACCATTCTTTCTGCCAAGGGTTTACTTCTAAATGGGACGGACTTCTCTATACTAACTAACTATAAAGAAGAATACCAATAGTAGTAAGAATGCTAATTATAGATAACAGTGATCAACCACTTAAAATGATAGGCACTATGCTGGCTTAATCTGCACAAAGCCTATGAGATTGAGCTCAGCCCAATATATTATCCTCTCTTTACAGGTGAAGAAACTCATGTGTGAGGCAAGGTTTAAAAACAGGTGTCCTACATACTATGTGATGCTGCGTATGAAATTTGAGCCTCACGATAACCCTGTTAGGAAGACAAGAAAAGCTTTATCTCAGTTTTACAGTTAAGGAAAACGTGTCTTGGAGAAAGTAAACAATCCATTTGAAGTGTCACCATGAGTGTGTGTGTGGCCGCCACTGGCATCTGCTCCCACCTTGAGCCTGCAGTAACGGGCAGCGCAGAGGCTGTGGGGAGGGAGCCCTTCCCGCTGAAGGCTGTCCGTCCTCCAGTGTGGGGAGCCTGCCCCAGACGTGGTACATGGAGCACGTGGGGAGGATGGCACCACCTGTGACGTGGTTGGTGCTCTGAGCTGGAGAGGCTTGCGTTTGAATCCAGACTTTGTCGCAGCCTTACTCGTGACCTTCAGCAGATTGCTTTCTCGTGCTAAGCCTTAGCTGCCTCCATGAAATATGAATAACATTTATCTAGCGAGGTTATCAGAATTAAGTGAGATCACATATATAAAAGACATAACAGGATGCCTCGCCTATAGAAGGTCCTCAGTAAAGTTTCTTTCCCAGCTGAGTGAATTTTCTTTCTCTCCATAGCATTTGTCTAGCCGGCAGAGTGTACAGCAAAGCACGTCCCAGGTAAGCCTTTTAACCAGGCCTCGCTCCTGGTCTTTTCCCCCAACTCTCTCTTTGACAAGATGCCAACACAGGGGTGCGCCAGGACACGACAGCCACCACTGTTCTGACTGCGCCGTGCCTTTCATCTCAGGAGCCCCGACCTCTGAGTAAATCCGGCCAGTCTCCGCTCCTCTGTGCAAATTTATCTAAGTACACCTGAAGGAACGGAGACAGTGAATCAGTCTGGAAGAAAATAGAAATGACATTTATGTCTGAGAAATGACTTTGAGAATGGTTCCCTGGAGAATGTAGATGTTTGTGGCCCGGTGGAGATCTGGAGTTCACTCGTGCGTTGGAAGTACCGTTCCAACATCTCCTTCGCTCGGTTTACTGCCGAGCTGCGTATTTATCCACCTCACACCAAGCCTATCGATGCAGCCCCCTGTCAGCTGAGGAAACACCTCAGTCTTTCTTAAATGATCCTCCTCTGCAGTAAGAGGACAGTTAATCATTCAATTTTCATTTACTTGTGATTACTGTAATGAATTACCGTTTTCTCCTTCCTCGTTAGGCAGATACGATGCGCCCGCGTCACGGGGAGACTTGTCGGATGCCAGTGCCCCATCACTTCTTCCTCAGCCTGAAGAGTTTCACCTACAACACCATTGGGGAAGATACCGACGTCTTCTTTTCCTTGTATGATATGAGAGAAGGCAAGCAGATCAGGTAAAAGTTACGAGAAGTTCTGGTGAAGCTGAGACTCAGGGCTAGGATGGTATGGCTGGGCTTGTAGGCATCTCTGGCCCTCAGGGAAGACAGATGCACAGAGGAAGCAAAACAAGATAAAGCAACTTCTTCTCATCTAGCTGGGAGTTTTGCCTCGAATCCCAGTGTACCCCGAAGGCACATGTGGCCTCTTTTTTATCCTGTGCCTGTTTCTACATGGAAGCTCAAATCCCAGTCTTGGCTCTCGCCACCTCGGGGAGAAACAAGGAGGCTTCAGTGCCAGAGAAAACAAGTAGGAGAAACCTAGAAAAAAGCAGAGAGGCCCAGATCTAGAATGCAGGAAGGCCGGGGCTCTGCCTCGCTGCATGCGGGAGAGAGGCTTCACAGGGAAGCAGGCTGATGGCTCCTGTCTGTGGGTGGCCAGGCCCTGGGGACCATTCCAGCCCTGTGAAGGGGGGAGCATCTTCTGGGCAGAGGGAAGGTGGCCTGGCTCCATCCTTTCTCTTTGCTGTGGGTTGGAGGACAGGCTGCAGAAGGGGGCCCACGTGAATCTTGGCAGAGCAGTGAGGCCCTTAAGCTGGGGCAACTGAGCAGTGTTCCCTCTGGGAAGGCACGGAGGAGCTCAGGAGACACCCCAGCTGCTCCTCCTCTCGCGAGGTCCGGTCCGTGGGCCCTTGTAGCCAACTTGGAATTTCACAGAGCCCAGACTGTTCTCCGCAGTCATCGTCTTGGCAGGACAGAGAAGACATGAACCTTAGAATACTTGTATATTGCCTGGTAATTTCCTCTGTTAAGAGTGCTTTATGGTTTTGTTGTTTTTTTACTTAAAATTTGAAAACAGCTATTTCTTTTCCAATTGCATGTCACATGTGGGAAAATTAAATGGATGCTATAACAGAGTGCGAAGGAAAATGTTTTGCGTGCTCCACAGTGCCTCTGATCTTGACGCCCCCCCCACAAAAAAATAAATAAAAGGGCACAGTGCTCCCCTTTGCCATAAGAATAAAATGACGTGCTGATGAATGAGGGCATGTAGGTCTGCCTTGTCACCAAGGGCTTCCAGTACGTGCTCCTAGGAAGGCCGTGGCGGTGAAGGTGGTGGCGATGGCCATGGCAGCTGCAGCCGCTGCACACAGGTGACCCGCAGGCCCGCGCTGCGGGGGCGTAGGTCCTGGCCGCTCTTGTGTCCACTGGAGCAGAGTTGGCAGACCTCATTAGTATTTATTTCCGTGTGTGGAAGAATTCTTTAAGCTAAATTTGATGGGAACGTTTAATACGTGAAACAGAGAAAGTAGAATCACTCCTCTGTAGGAGGGAAAGAGGGAAAAACGGGGACTCACCGTGCCCCTGCCCCCACCCGGTGCCCCGCGGAACCTCGGGAAGGCCGTGGGGCGCTGTCTGACAACCAGAGCGCACTGCCCATCATCCCGCGGGCGGGGACTGTGCGGGGACTGTGCCGCTCCGCACGATGCCCTGCACTGTGCCCATTCTGTGCTTTATCAGGCCACCCGCACGGAGACCCCAGCCCAGCGGAAACCCTGCTGCTCTGGTTTGCGATGCAGGCAGGATCGTCCGTGTACCAGTTGCTTTATCTTTGGGCTTGTTGTTCATAGTTTAGCCTCAGAAACAATAAAGAAGAAATGTAAGAAAAAAAAATGTCGTTGCAGGAAGCATTTAGGTCATTTAAAAATTTCTAGATATTAGAGGCCTGTACCCCCTTCCTATTCACATAATAAAAGTATAAGATGAAAATATCTACTTTATCTAGTTTTAAGTGTGAACTAATAAGCAGAATTTTAGATCTAGATTTAATCAATAACTGTTCTTCTTTCCATTAGGACGTATGTAGTTGTATGAGTCCTCAAAAATTTTAGATCACTGAGCGGGTGTTACCAGACGATTATGCTTTCTTTACAATTAGGGATTAAATGGGTCATCGATTGCTTTCTCGAAAGAGCTGTCTGAAGTCATGAAAAGTCAGGGATGTGTTATGTCAGCTGCAGGGATGTTATGTCAGCTGCAGTGCTGACAGCGCAGTCGGTCTGGTTCTTCTCAAGAGAACTCCACGACTGACGTCTTTCCAGTCAGATAGTTCCAGTTGTCTCCAGTCTAGCGGTGCTGGTCCGGGGTTGGGTATTGCTCAGATGCACCCAGCCGTGTCAGAGAACACGTGTGAGCAGGGAGCGGGCTAAGGAGAGGGCCGTGTTGCCTTCCACGCTGTCTCACTGCTGATGGCGCCACAGGCGAAGCCAGCAAGGCTGACGTGCAGGGCAGACCCACATGCTTCAACCCGACCTCCCGGGACGGATGAGCATTAGACGACTGCACAGGGGAAGCAGCAGCTGGCAGGCCTTGGTAGCTCTGTTTTCTGTGACATTTCGTCATTCTGAACAGAATCATGAATATTTTGCCTTGAAACCTCCATCTCTGATGAAGACCTCTCACCTGAGCTTCAGCTCCTCATTTCCTTTTTCTGCCAGACCTCTGCCCTTGGGCACCCCCAGACATCTCTGTCTCAGCAAATCTGAACTGTGTGTACGCCTTCAGTCAACTGAGAGGCATCACTTGCTGAGAGATCCATGTCGGAAACTTAGGAAGCCTCTTAGGCTTTTCCCTGTCTCCTTTCCTCGCAATTACTCACTGTCTCCTGTCAGCTTCTGTCAGCTTCTAAATAACAAGCAAATCACTGACCCCACTTCATCTCGACTGTCACCCCAGATGCTGCACGTTTCTCCCCAAACATAGACTCCTTGAGTCTACTGGCTTCCTACCCTGAGTTATTCTCCATACCACCACCGTACTTCTCTCTAAAATGTATAACTCTCTCTTGTTCGCTCCCACGTAACCTGATGCCCTTGCTCTTTGCCGTGGCCTGGAAGGCCTAACATGATATAACTCTGCCTGTTTCTCTCACCTGTTTCGTGCATCCGTTTTACTCTTGATGAATTATTTGGCTTTCCCTAAATACGCCTTGCCCTTGTATGCCTCCCCACGCTTGTTGGCTTGGTAAACTCCGGCCCAGTCTTTAAAGCTCAACTATGTAAAACCTTCCTTAATATTTATGGGTAGAATCAGGCCCTGGGACTTCATTGTCCTATGAAGACACCCTGTACCTAGCTTTATCCCATTCCTAGGTATTTTATTGTAATTACACATGCGTGTGGATTTCCCCCACTAGAATGGCAGCATCCTGTGTGTCTTTTGTACCATTTTCTGGAGTGAAGGGAAGCCCTTGTGACACCCAAGCTAAAGCTTACGCAGAAAGAGTGGGTAACGTGACATAGGCACAAGGTCTGGATGCAGGGCACACCTCGGTGCGTTCGGAGCGCTGAGAGGTGGCGAGGTCGTTGGAGTGCAGTGAGTCAGAGAAGGAAAGCGTCTCACAGGAGGTAATTGAAGGGATACTCAGGGACCGATTATAGAGCAAAGAGTAAAATGGTGGTTGTCAGAGCCTGGGGAGAGGCGACAATTGAGAGGTATTAGTTAAGGGGAACACAGTTTCAGTGATGCGAGATGAGTAAGTCTTGGCGGTCCACTGTACCACATAGTGCCTGTAGTTAACTATAGTGACTACTCAAAAATTAGCTGGGGGTAGGACTTAAGTGTTGTTATCTCGTGCTATAAATAAGTAATAAGGACATGAGGAAACTTTTGGCGGTGATGAATGTGTTTATGGCATAGATGGTGGTGATGATTGCGTGGGTGCATACGTACCTCCCAACTCATCCATTCGTATATGTTAAGTGTGTACAGCTCTTCGTATGTCAGCCACGCCTCAATAGTGTGGTTGAAAAAGAAAAAGGAAATGGGGGGAATTGTGCATTTTTCTAGCAAATGTTGCACCTGATAACAGTTCAGGTCTTACTAAAATGTATATGTGTTTTCTATGTCATCGTGTAACCAGTGTGACAAACATTATGCAAATTTGCCTCACACTCTGGCACAGAATTTTCTAAGGTAATCAATGACATAATTATAGGCAAATAAAATCGTCTGTCTTTTGGTGAAAAAAAAAGAAACCAGAAGGAATTACCTTTCTTTTCCTTTTTCTATTTTAATGGCATTTATCACCTTCTACATTCTACATAATTTAGTCATTTATTATGTTTATCACCTACTATCTATTTAGTCTCTTCAAATATAAGCTCCTCCTGGGCAGGGATGTGTTTGTTGTGTTCACTGGGGTAACCAAGTACGTGAAACAGTGCTTGGCACCTAGTAAGTGGTTAATACAAATATTTGTTGAATAAATGAGTATAACCATCCAAAATATAGCAAAGAGGTATAAAAGGATGAAAACTGTGAAAGAAGTACAAAGGGACCTGGGGAATAGAACGAGAAAGGTTAATAAACATTTCATTAGAATCACAGAGAAAGAGAAAATAAAGAATGGAGAAGATGAGCTCCAAGACTAATGGCTGATAATGTTTCATCACTGATGAAAGACATAAGACATAAATGAATAGAAGGCTGCTTATTTGTTTGGCTCTCACAAGACTCTGCCTCGGGAGCTGTGCACTCTTCGATAACTGTCAGAGGATGGAGGCGTTAGACAGAACTTGCCCTCAGCCCACTGCCTCTCTCCCTAGTACAGTGAATTTAGAATATCCAAGTTGGGCCAGAATGCTTTGCTCTTAACAAATACAATAGCAGTTGGGAAAAGGCATAAAGCCCACTGATGGTTTATGATGTCTTGATGAAAAGGTTTCACCAACCTAAAAAAAGACCCTTGAACTATTTGGCTTTAAAGCCTTATTACATGTAGATACAATTAAAATTAAAACATAAAAAATAAAGGTAGTCACAGAAGAAACCCTTAGATTCCCTAACGCAGCTTAGAGTTAGACGACCTTGAGCGAGGTCCAGAGCTGCCGTTGACAGCACATCAAACTGCCCCGTGGAAGAGCCGCGGTGCAGCTGCTTCCAACGCGGGCCGTCGCGGGCAGCTGCTCAAACGTGGCCTGGGTTTGTCAGCCGTTGGATGCTTTCCCGTGCCCCTCAGCTTTGCTGAGCACCTCCTCCGTGTGTGCTCTCCACTTGTCAACAAACCAGGGCACTGGAAAACACCCACTCCAGATAAAAATAAATGAATTACAATTTTAGCTGAGGATGCTGGAGAGAGAAAAACAAAGGAAACCTAAAGAAAGCAAATGGAAGAAAATATAATAGAACTTAAACAATAGAGAAGATCAATAAAATAGAAACTGATTCTCTGAAAAAAAAAAAACCTTTAAAAAAGTAGATGTACCAGTAGCAGGAGTAATAAAAAAAAGACAGATAAACTATAAATATTAAAATTTATATGGAACACATTTTTAAAAATTGAGGTGAAATTCATATAACATAAACGTAACCATTGTCATGTGACCAGCTGAGTGGCATTTCCTACATCCGTAATGCTGTGCAACCACCACCCCTAGCTCCAAAATCTTTCATCACCCCCAAAGGAAGCCTGAACCGGATGAGCAGTGCTCCTCATTCTCTCCACCCCTAGCCCCTGGGGGCCGCTGGTCTTCGTTCTGTCTCTCTGAATGGATCTAGTCTAGATATTTCACAGAAGTGGAATCGTACAATATATGACCTTCTGTACCTGGATTCTTTCACTGAACATGTTTCTAAGGTTCGCTCATGTTCATGCATCAGTTCTTTGTTTCTCTGAATGGCTGAATAATGTTCCATTGTCTGGGTATGCCACAATTTATCTGTTCATTCATGGATGGACAGTCGTGCAGCTTCTACCTTTTGGTTGTAGCAAATATGCTACAGTGAATGTGTATGTATCTGTTTGAGTGCCTGTTTTCTGTTCTGTTAGATACATATCTAGGAGTGGAACTGCTAGGTCACCTAGTAATTCTGTTTAACGTTCGAGTACCTGCCAAACTGTTTTCCACAATGGGGTAGGTCTCATGTTAAGTGTTCTTATCTCACACTATGAATAAATTAAAAATAAATAGGACATTCCCACCAGTAGTGTATGTACAAGGGTTCCAATTTCTGCACAGGCTCATCAACATTGGTTATTTTTTAAAATTTATTTATTGAAATTTCTTTCAAGTATACAGTACATTGGTTAGCCATCTATATAGTTCATAAAACAATCCCCCCACTTGCTCCCTCCCTCCTCCGGCCCTCCCCCTAGCCATCATGTCAATGCTGACTGCATTCCCTCCGCCGTGCTCCCCATCCCTGTGACCATCTATCAACTACTAATTTGTACTTCTTTAACCCTTCACCCCATTCTACCAGCCCCCCAACCCATCTCCCCTCTGTCCATTACCCAATTATCCACTATATTTATGAGTCTGTGTTTGACTAGTTTGTTTTTTTGTTGTTCCTTAGATTCCACATATAAGTGAATCATATGGTATTTATCTTTCTGTGTCTGTCTTATTTCACTCAGCATAGTAACCTCTAGGTCCATCCATATCATTTTTTTAATGGCTGAGTGATATTCCTTTGTATATATGAACCATAATTTCTTTATCCAATCGTCTATTGATGGACATCGTTATTTATTTTTTTTAATTTTAACTAGTCTACTGGATGTGAATTAGTACCTTATTGTGGTTTGATTTGCATTTTCATGATGGCTAATGATATGAGCTTCTTTTTCTGTGTTCCTTGGCCATTTGTATATCCTCCTTGGAGAAGTGTGTATTTTAATTGGGTTATTTGTTCTTTTGTTTAGTTGTAGGAATTGTTTATATTTTCTAGATAATAGACCCTTATCAGATATATAGTTTACAAATATTTTCTCCCATTCTGCAGGCATTTTTACTTTCTTGATAATGCCCTTTAATGCACAACATTATCTAATTTTGATGCAATCCAGTGTACCTAGCTTTTTCTTTTGTTGCTTTCAATGTCATAGGCATATTTTAAAAATTGTGTGCGCATACTCTGAACTATTTAATACCAATAAACTTGTGCTCATATGTGTAAGAATATTATTTTGTAATAGCAAATATCTTAGGGCAATCTAAATTTCCATAAGTAGAGAGATGACTAAATAATAGTGTAACCTTTGAAAAGATTAAGGCAAAAAGTGAAAAGGGGCAGAATTAGTTTTCTATTGTTCCATTACAAATTACAGCAAATTTAATGGATTTTAAAAATATTGATTTTTTAGTTCAGAGTTCTGTAGGATAGAGGCCTGCCCAGGCACGTCTGGTTCTCTGCTCAGGGTATCACGAGGCTGAAGTGGCAGCCGGCCCGCATGCTAGCCTGAAAGCTCAGAGGGGAAGTTTGCTTCCAAGCTCATGGTTATTGGCAGGATTCGGTTTCTTCTAGTTGCAGGACTGAGGTTCCCACCTCTTGCTGGCTGTCAGCTGGGAGCTGCTCTCGACTCCCACAGGCCACCTGCTCTCCTTGCTCCGCAGCCCCCCTTCCTCGTTAGGTTATAGCAATGCAGTGAATCCTTCCCATGCTTCGAACCTGCTTTCTTTTCTGCAACTAGCAGGAGAAAGTTCTGTGTTTTTAAAGGACTCATGGGATTAGGTCAGGCTCTCCTAGAGACTCTCCCTGTTTCACTGTCAGTTGTTATATTATATGAGGGCATATAATATAACCTCATCATGGGAATAAAGGCCACTATATTAAATCCCAGGGATTATGCAACCTTGGGATTTGGGGGACAACTTGCGGGACCATCATATAATTCCGTCTGCAACAGGGACTGCTTCTACATAAACACTTTCTATATATAAAAGGAAGTTAATGAATGTTTTTTAGTGAAAACAGCAAGTTTACAACTATATGTACAGCATGACGTATTTGTGGGGGAAAATTATATATGTCTATGCATACAACGTAAATGTATTATAATCTTTAGTAATTTTTAACAGACTAACGCTTTCAAAAAGAATCCTTCAGCTGACATATTTGAAGTTTTGGTAGTAATTCTTAAAGTGGCTGGCAACAGTTTTAAGGGAAAGACAATTATAGCAAAGTATAACAAATATTGGCTTTGCTATATGAGAAAAAGAATATGCCAGAAATTTTTCATTTATATTTCTTCTCTTCAAATCTCCAACTTGGCAGTGTGGAGCAAACATCTGCTTTGTTTTTCAGTGATGAGGTAAGAGAAGAACAAAGCCTATAAATGGCCAGAATTTAAAATGTCTTTTGTATTTTTTTTTCTAATATCATGGATTCCCCTTCTATAAGGAACTCATTGCCTTTGTTAAAAAAAAAAGCATTCTGTATACACATCTATTATGATGTTTAACCATTATCTTAATCTGTTTAATAATTACCGCACAATTACCTCCTCAAAATAGTGCAGATAATCTTCTAGAATAGAATTAGTGTTAGTTGTATTTGGTTCTGTACGGTTACACTTCTCTCTTCTATTATGTGAATTTCCTTATTCACAGGAGGAGTATTACTGTGTAACTAACTTGTTTTCTCTATAGCACTTGTGTGTCTGTTAATAATGCCTGGTTCTCTCGCAGGCCCTCTACAAATTAAGCAGAGCGCTCTAAGGCCTCAGGGCACCAATGATGGATTTCAGCATTCAACTGACTTTCCCCCAGGAGTCTTCTGTATGCCCCGTTTTTCTGCTAGGGCTTGGGAATGCAAAGTTTGCCCTCAAAAACTTAACCGCTCTTGATTATCACGTGAGAACACTTATGTTAGCTATCTTTTCACTGATGCTGTGCAAAGCAAGCTAAAAAGCCTCATTTCTTACTCTCCTGGCATTTACTCAGCATTCAGAATACCCTTGTGGAGAATAAATGTTTTCTTGAAAATCAGCTGCTTCTGTAATTGAAGTCAAGCATTCTACCCGAGTAAGATAATCTGCTTCTGTGAAAATCTCAGGTGCCCCTGGAAAGAAATTTTCTTTTAAAATGATGGGTGAGAACTTTGTTTATTAAATCGAACTGTTTTGCTTCCCTCTGCAAAAGAGGTCACATCTTACGATGCGGCTAGAGCTCGTCTGCAGGAGCTTCGGCAGCCAGTGACAGACCTTCGGTTCAGCCCTTCCACGCAGGGCCCATGGTATGGTCTAGCCTGTCTTAGCTTGGGCTGGGGCGCGGACTCCAGCTCAGCCCCAGCCGGAATAAGAGGAGCTAGAACACTGGCAGACTGTTGACCTTTGAACAACATGGATTTGAACTTCACGGGTCCACTTCTATGTGGATTTTTTTCAATACACAGTTGGCCATCCAGACCCCTGGGTTTCACATCTGTGGATTCAACCAACCGTAGATCAAAAATAGTATTTTTGATCGCTGTTGAGAATCTGCAGGCACAGAGGGCCTACTTTATACATTGTTCTGTGCCATTTTATATAAGAGTTGTGAGCATCCACATGTTTTGGTACCTGTAGTGGGGGTCCTGTAACCAGTCCCTCATGGATATTGAGGGACGATTGTAGTTAAGTTTTTGAGGAGTCAGAAGTTGTGAACAGATTTTTCACTGTGGTGAGGTGGAGGGGTGTCGGTGCCTGGAATCCCCACGTTGTTTAAGAGCCAGCAGCAAAGCCTACTCAGCATGCTTTTAAATAGATGCCCAAGGCATCAGATCTTGCTCAGAGATATTAGAGTGAACATCTGCTAAGAGATGGGCAAAGCGAAACTCCCACTTCAGGTGCGTACACCAGCCTGTGGTTAAACCTATGAGTTTTAGTTTTTATCTGAGCATAAGGTCAGAAATTGCCCTCCTGTGTATACCAGCCATCTCTCTATATTCTGAGTCTAGTTGTCAGTCTGGAGAAAATTTTTAATATAATATTTTACAGAGTCTGGATAAAAACAGTGAAAGAAATAATCAGGTTCTTTAAGAAGTTCTTTTGCTTATAAGAAATTTGCCTTCTGCTCTGTCTAGATCACAACTCATAATATGAAATAGAAAAGAGTAACTAACGCTTCTGACGTAAGTTCAAAAACTCCTCTGCCTGGAAAGGAATGTAGAGAATTAAAAGGTGTCAGAGGTAGAAGTTATAGTAGATTGGTATAGCTATTTATTTATAAATCAAATGTTTACTTTGCACCTACTATGTTTTTTCACAGTAATAGGCTCTAGAGATAAGGCAGAGAATAAAACACAAAAGTTCTTGACCGCCTGAAGCTTATATTCTAGAAGGAGTGTCAGTCAAATAAATATAATAAATAAGTAAATTATATAGCATATTTGGAGCAGTAAGTGTTATGGAATATAAAAAATATAGTATGAAGGAGGGTTTTTTATTTTAAATATGGCAGTCAAGATCTTACTGAGAAGGTGACTAGACCACGGGGCTCTCTTACATGGGAGATACCTCTTTTCTGTTATCCCCTCACCCTTGGAACTCAAAATGACTTTCAAATTAGTGAGGTGGAACCAAGGGCTGAAACTGCAGTCAGTCTGCTCATCTTTGGTCACTTAAGGATAAATAAGGAGACTAGATAGGAGGTCTATACAGTAATTCAGTGAGACATGATAGGCAGCTTGGATTTTGGGCTATTTTTTTAAAGGTAGAACGGTGCTGGTTTCATTTGCGGAGTGGTGGAGTGAGCTAGCAGACCAGCCCTCCTACAATTAACTATCAACACCGGCACAATATCGAAAACAGCCACCTTAAGTTTCTGCGTAACGAACAAAAGCAGGCAGATATCGGAGGAGAGTGAAAACTTGGAGAAAGGGGCCAGTACAGGGTGAGTTTCTTGTTTCTGTGGTTTGGGTCTGAGCTGTGGTCTCTGCATAGCATTGGGGAGCTAAAATTCCAGGAGAAATCCTGCCACGTTTTTGGCCTGCGGAACCAAGGGATGGAGCCTGGGGCAAGCATGACCGCGAAAGGGAGTCATGGAGAGGGGAGAGCAGGAGATGGAGGCTCCAAAACTCCATCTATGAACTTTGTCCATGTCACTGGCTGGTCCCTAACTACACACATGCAAGACAAACTCAAAGCAGTTAGCAGCTAAGGCTAAAAGAAAGCTGAAATGCGACCTGCCATCATTCATGAGAGACACAGATTATAGGTGAAGCCAAACCAAGTTAATTTCCTATTAAAACAAAAATACTAACTAACCCTCTTTAGAAGAATAGAAGAAAATCCAGAGTCTCAGCAACGTAACAATCACAAGGTGCATAGAGCATAAAGAAATGAGAACATCTTGGACTTTACAAAATGGGTTCCATGGGAGCCATGACAGTGATGACAACGTGCACCTACTGGGAATGCCTTGGGTGTAACCGGAACACCCCAAACCACAGAAAAGTCAGCTGCCCTCTGCAGGAGCCGATAGGCATGAGCATCCCACCTGGAAAGGTGCATGGAAGCCAGACACCAGCTTAGACAGATGGTGCTCAGGCCTGACCCATGGACATCATGGATGGCTGCGCTAAGAGCCAAAGACTCTGACCTTCTGACCCATCGTAGCCACTGGCTTAGGATGGACATGCAGCTCTCCGCACTGCCAGTCAGCAGAGCTCGGAGATGCTGACAAATTCGGACAGACAAATTCGGAGATGCTGAAGACTTTCATCCTCTCGCTCTGTCACGTGAGACTCGGTACTTCCCCTCTCTGTGATGTGTGTTAGCCTGCAGGGGTTATGATTAGTTTTTCTGAGAAGGTTCCACTCAGTGAACCTGGCATTGTGGAAAGACACAGATGTGTTCAGGAGTGTCACAATGTCCAGGATACAATCCAAAATTATGGGACATGTAAAGAACCAGGAAAATGGGACCCATTCTCGGGAAAAGACAAATCAGCAGAGGCTGATGGTGAGATACCTCGGTTGAATTACCAGACGAGGATTTTAAAATAATGATTGTAACATGTCGAATAAAAAGAATCAAGTTCCTAATGGGAACTTGAGAACTGAAAAATACAATATTAGTATCAAGACAATTTGGACTAAAAATATCACTGGATGAGATTATAAGATGATAACAGAATCAGTCAATTTGAAGACAAAGATAAATCATTTAATCTAAAGAAATGAGAGAAAAAATACTGAAACAAACAGCAAAGCCTTAAGGTGACAGTTTCAAAGGCCCTCACTAGCATTTAAAAAAGAAAAAGAATGGGGCAGAAAAAAGCATTTCAAGAAATACTGGCAGACATTCCTAAATTTGGTGAAAGACTGAATCTACAGATTCAAGAGGTCCACCAAACACTAAACAGGATAAACACGACACATTATTGTCTATAACCGCTTAAAACCAACAAAAAAGAAAATCTTAAAAGCAGCTAGTAAAAACAACATATTGCATATAGAGAAACAACAATTCAGGTGATGGTGAGCTTTTCATCAGAACCTTCAGTAGACAGCAGAGAAATATCTTTAAAGTATTGAAGCACAGACAAATGCAAAATTATGTCTCTAGTGAAAAAAATCTTTCAAGAATGAACATGAAATAGACACTTTCAGATAAAGGAAAACTAAGAGATTTTGTCACCAACAGAATGACACTTCAAGAGATGCTAATGAATGTCCGTTAGGCCAAAAGTAAGAATTAGAGGGAAACGCAATTCCTCCGGAAAGAATGAAGAGCACTGGAAATGATAAGTATGTAGGTAAATAAAGACTATTTGTCCTCTTAATTTTTTAAAAAAATATACAACTTTGTAAAGCAAAAATAACATTATCTTAGGGTCTTATAATGTGTGTACATGTAGCGAATATGATAACTATAGCAGAAAGGGTGGGGGAGTGCTAATTTAATCTCCACAGTTGCCAAGCTCCTACATTTTATGTAAAATGGGAGATTAACTCTAAATCGACTGTGAAAACTTAAGGATGTGTAAAATTATGTAAAGAGGTATAGCTAAAAAGCTAATAGAAGAAGTAAAAGAAATTCTCAAATATACCCAATAATGGGAGCTTTCTGGAACTGTTTCGGTTCTTCGCATTCCAAAGTACATGGTCACGGTATATTAAGAGTCAAGTCCACGTGAAGAGAGTATGATTTCATGTGTCATTTAAAAATGGTAATGAGTTGCTTCTATTGATTAGTCTTCCTTAGACAATTGCTAGGCAGGTAGAGGTAGAATCATCAAGATATTGGAGAAGAAAACAGAGAACTTGTAGTAGAAGGAAAATCCCTTGTGAATAAAGTGGTGGCAAAGTTTTGAACAAATTTTTCAAATTAAATTGAATACTAGAAAATTGCTGTAATGTGCACACAGGAATTCCTCCCCTGGTTCTTTACATGTGCCAGCAAAGATGTGATAGAGCCTGCAGGGAACTGCTGACATTTATTTATCAAAGGAATGAATGACTTGTTACAAACTCATGCTGGACCTCTAGCATTGAGTCTATAGCTGCAAGAGGACTCTGTGTTGAATCCGGCTGAATTCAGATTAAAGGCATTCTCCTCTCTCCACCCCTTGTCCTCCTGCCAAAGCTTTGGAAAATGTGCCTCAGAAGCTATCCGTCCAAAAGCATGCAAAGGCAGTGGGGGACCCGTGTTTCCGCAGAAGTCCCACGTTTCAGTGAACGGACAGTAGGCTCATGGGAGGTGTCCAGACTTTTCTGTGCAAGGGGGCTTTTGCTCTTCGGACACATGCAGTGTCAGCTAGGTCTTTTCGGAGGCCATTTACAGTCCCTTTCTTCTTGCTGCTCTTGCCAGCCCTGACACCAATACAAAACTTTCATGAGTCTAAATCTCAAGTTTGCAAAATATAACTAAAGCTATCCCAGAATGGAGTATGAAGGAAAATGCAGATATATATGCATATAATATATATGCATTATATATATACACACATATACACATATATGTGGTGTGTGTGTGTGTGTTTGTGTATATATATATATATATATATATATATATATATATATATAGCATCACAGTTTGCTATATTTCTTGTGTTTCTTTTAAAAAGACTTATTGTTTTAAAATATATTTTGAACTCATTTGTGTTTCTCTGGAAACTAGATGCTTAGAGAAACAGCTTGACTCTAGGGCTTGTGGTTGGCATCCTTAGAGTCAGAACTGGAGAGGATTTCTGAGGCTGGGTTCCCTGAGGTACGGTTTGTGGGGACTGGAAGTGTTTCTGTCAGAACCAGCAGCATTTCCCCCACAAACTGGGGATTCTTCCTCTGCCCTCACACAGCGGTGTGAAACATCTGCCTGGCTTTAGATCTGGAGTTGATTCGAGATCATCTCGAGACCAAGCAAGTCTTTTAAAACTGAATTTTCGAATCCTCACATGGAGGTGGAAAAACACTCGGTACCGGATTCTGTCAGCATATCTGTCGCATATCAGTCAGCGCTTTGGCATTTTTGTTTGGAAGGATGTGCTGCTTTGTGCTATTGAAAAGCAAAGAATGGAGACTCGTGAGAGAGGGTAGGAAACTGAGCAGTAGATGTATAGGCTTGGTGGCCGTGGGGCATACCCTGGCTGTCGTTCAGGTTCCTGGAAGCTGGGCACACGGAAGAAAAGTAGCACCGATGGGAGGAAGCGCTGAGACTAGGCTGATGCTTCTGTAGTGCGTGGGAACCAGGAATGATGGGTTAGACAAGGTTAATGGTATGAGAGAAATGCAACTTAGAATTTCAGATACAAAGTATCTACAGTTAGGAGTTTTTTAAAAGCTCAGTTCTTCAGTATAAAACAGTGGGGAATATTTTGTTGCAACACGACTGTGTATACACTTAATTTGACTTAATGTGGCATCTGGAGATGTAGCTGCTGTTTTCTGAGGGGAAACTCCAAACAGTCTTCCCTCTGAGGATATCTAGAAGAGCGACTCCTGTGAAAATAGATTCCGCTAATTGTTTACCTCGAACTCAGTTAATTATTGTTAAAACTCCTAGCCAGCCCCATCCCCACCCTACCCCCATCTCCCTGCCTGCTGGAAAGCCATAATACATGTCAAGATCATCCAAACCTGTAGAGAATTTTTATAAGAATTTGCTTGAGCCCAAATGATGACAGTTGCTAGGAAGCAAGATCTCAGCGGCTCTGGGACTGAGTTTCGCAGTTTCTTTTATGCTTTTGGAATTACGGAGGGGACGGAAGGAGCATTACATGGAGGTGAGTAAAGCAAGGCGGGGCAGTCTCTGCTGTTGGATTACAGGGTAGTTACCAGGATCACCAGCTCTCTCTCTCTTGAGGGTGATTAAGCTTATTTCAGAGGTGCTTTCCCCTAGAAGCACAGAAACAATGGACAAGGCTGGCTTAAGGCAGAGAAACCTTTCCCGAAAAAGTTAGGTGCCTGGGGCATGACTACTCTCCATGACCTGTCAGTTAGGCATTTATGATCAGATCGCCTTGTGAGGTTTTTGTCACTGGACTTGTCAGTTTTATTATAGAGCTCTTTTTTAGTCCCTATGCACTTCACATGGACCCTTCAAGTCAAACTTGAAAAACTATTATTTACCTGATTGTTGCCCTTAAGTTTTGAACCTTATAGAAATACTTCAGTACCTCAAGACAGAATGAAGAAATGCACTAGACCAATGAGAATGGAGGCCCGGGGGCTGGAGCCTGGGCTGAGATGGAAGTAGAGTCAAGTGGGTGAGATGCTCGTATGGAAGGGAATAGAACGGGGGTGAGAGGGTCCAGTATCTGGTAAAGTGAAAGCAAAGCTAGTTTATGGGTTGCACAGGAAAACAAGTCTCATAGTCATCCTCCATTGACAGGACAAAAATCATGGTACCTTCCTTGATTATTACCTTTACTAGACTTAGCTCTGAATGTTTGGAGTGATCGTTGAGCGTATGTTGAGGCCAGTGACCACAGGAAGGAATGCAGAGAGAGGATAGGTGTGAGGGAGTTGGTTTTAGACCAGTAATTCTTAACCTTGGCTGCATCTTGGCATTGAAGTTCGCAGTATCCAGGCCGCTCCCCAGATTAATCAATCAGGAGCGAGCTCTCAAGTGACTCCAATGTGCAGGGCAGGCTAAGGACCACTCTGGAACAGCCAAATTTAAGGAATCATTTGAATTTTAAAAATTTTTTTCTTTTTCAGTTATAGTTGATATGCAATATTATATTAGCTTTAGGTGTGCAAATAGTAACTAGACATTTATGTAATGTATAAAGCGATCACCCGATAAGTCTAGTTCCCATCTGATACCATACTTAGTTATTATAATATTATTGACTATATTCCCAATGCTGTACCTTACATTCTCATGACTGTTTTAATAACTACCAACTGGACTTTTTAATCTCTTCACCTTTTCAGGAATTTGGAATCTGTTGGATTTTGGGTATAGCTATGACATCCAGAAGGCAGTAGGAGGGTGTTAGAAATAATTCGTTAGTAATACAGTTATAGTACTGACTTGACAGTTATTTACTTTTTACAAATTAGAGTGGATTTTCAGTTACAATGACGATATTCCTCTTGTTGATTTATTCAACACACACTGCACACCCGCCACGTGTAAAACATTGTTCCAGGCATCGGGGATTCAGCACAAAACAAGGCAGATTACCGATCTAATACTTCTTAATCCCTCACTCTCAACACTGACACTTAGATTTGCTTCCTACTTCGCAGCACACAGTGACCCAACATGTCACTTATAATGATAGCCCTGTCAAATCTTGCTACTCAGATTTTGGTGCAAGGACAGATGGCATCAAAGAACTTGGGAGCTTGTTAGAAATTGAGAATCATGACCCTCTCCTCCAAGTGCTGAATCGGAATATGCATTTCTGATAAGGTCCCCAGATGGCTCACCTGCACGTTAACGTTGGAGAAGCACAGCTCCAGACACTCCTTCCTTGGTGGGCTCCCAATAACTGACAACTGCTGGGCCCCTAACCCCAGAATTCCCACTGCCCCTCAGCTACCGATCACTCAGTTCCTGATTTCCAGTGGACCTCTTTAGTCCTTAATTTGGCAGGCCAACAAGTCCCTGGATCTCACTCAGGTGTATTCCAAAAGAAAGGGGTGTTATTACAGCCAGCCTGCTGGAAATGCCACATAATCCTGGGGAGGTGATGAAATTTGTATTGTAGAGGTTTTTAAGGCGGGGGCAAGGGAGTAGGGAGGATAAAACTGCCCAAAGATTGGAATCGTGTCAGCTTTCAGTGATTGTTAAAGTCAGAAGAGGGGTCACGCGGCCAAGGAGGAGTATTTTGAGAAAGGATCGCGTTAGGAAAGAAGGAGAAGAAGATCCAGCTAAGCAGACTACAAAGGAAGAGTCAGAAGAAGCAGCATAAGGCTACGAAGCAGACACGTCAAGAGCAGAGGTGCGGTGGGAGGACCCGTCCTGTGCCAGAAGCTGCAGAGCAGTGAGACACCATGGTAGTGTTCAATGAAGAGGCCGTCCGGGGAGGTTTTAATTGAAAGTGTCTTAAACATCTTCTTGGATAAGAAGACGCTAAGCCACAGCTGGTTGAGGCGCGAGTGGGCAGCGCAGGAAGATAGAGGCGGGATGAGGGTACTGTGGGAAGACGTTCGGTGGAAAAGGAGAGGGGCAGCCTGGGGGAAGGCTTTTAGAGGGGAGCGTGAAGGTACCGATGGGACTGGGAGGAGGGGTGGAGATGTGTGCAACCAGAAATCAGAACGATGTTGAATTAGGCTGTGATAAATTTGGAAGAAAATTAGAAGACATTTGTGTCCATTGATTTTTATTTTTCTTTGAGGCTTAGTTAAAAATGTAAAGGTTCGAATTGGTCTCTGTGGGGAATGAGGACTAGGAAAGGGCAGGAGTGAATCCTCCTTGAGTGTATGTGATGTGCCAGGCTCCATACCAGGGGCTTTCCATGCGTCACTTAAATCATCAACTCTGAGGCTGAACAGTTTGCTAGTGTCTAGTCCAGGGTTCAAGTCCCGGTCTGCCCCTCGATTTATTCCCATTACGTCATAGCGCCACAGGGAGTCATGAGAAAATAGCCACACATACTGCAGGATCAGCAGGAGATAAAAATAGCAACTTTTACAGGGATCTGGTGATCACAGTCATAGATTCCAGCAGCCCCAGCAGCCCGGGGATCTGTACTTGGTGACTGCTCACTGTCCCCGCCAAAAAACAACAGGCAGACATCCCTGTCGGCAGTCCCTGAGAGAGGTCCCTGGTGCCGGAGCACTGTGTCACTGGAAGCACGTCAGGAGCCCAGATTGAAGAGAAAAGCTGAGGGAAGCACTTTCTGAGATCAAAATTAAACTTTTATCTCATCTGCTTCTTCAATAGTTTGCCTAAATTTTTGCACTGAAACATCATTTTTACTTTCATTAAGAAGTTTGTAGGCTATATTAAGACTCGTACTGGATGAGGCTGAACACCCTGGGGATGGCTTCAGAAGAGCAGTTAGCTTAGTTAACCTCAGTTGCTTAGTGACATTTGCATAGTCACTAAGTATGGCTGGAGAGGAAATGGAGGAATCAGCTGTGGTCAGCTTCTCCCTGCCTAGAAGACCATCCTGGCATCTGTCACGGGCCTGCAAGATTCACGGATGTATGAAGACACGCAAGTGAACCAGGGAGAAGAAGCCTAGGACCCTTTGATAGTCTTTGGAAGGTTGCACGTGCACACAGGTACTCACGCACCCTCCCCATCCTGCTTCCGCGCGTACACAGAGCTGCTACAGCCCGTCTGACCCCAGGCTGAAAACTCCCCTGTCAGGACCAAAAGACCTACTCTGGGACAGTCCCTGTGCTGTCTCAGAACCTGTGCCTTGGCACCCGCCTCATCCCATCTGCCTACTCTGGCTCCACACGCTGCCCCTGACCAGTTGTCAGCCGCGACCAGTCTCATCCCACTGCCCCTGAAGATGGTTCAGCCTCCCTGCGGCCCGTCTCCAGCATCAGCTCTGCCCGAGATGGTCCAGCATCAGCCCTGTACGCCAGGACTCCTCGAGATTCTGGGGCTTTGACCTCTGCAGTCTGTCCTTGCCCTTGTCCTCTGAACTCACACTCCTGCAAAAACCTCACAGTGCTGCCTGATAAACTAGCCCGCTCAACCCCCCGTGCTTTCCTTTCCTCTACTATAAAATAGTGGTGTCCACTTCATCAAAGCAGCAATACATGTAAAGTCCCTGGGGGGTGCCCTGGCGGATAGTAAATCTCACCAATATTCACAGTGATCGTTGTTGTTATATGTGTCAGAACACACTTGAGTGTGTCACGGGCTGTAGCTGGGCGTCTGCACAGGAAGGGCAAATGCAGGTGGGTCACACTGCAAAGATTCTCCCTGCCGCAGCAGCCCTGCCTTTGCTGGGCACCTGGCAGCCAGCCTTCCCTGGGACTTCAAGTGACAGCATTTCTGTCAGCTCTGCCTGGGTGGCAGGAGATCCCATCAAGCTAAGATGTCCTCGGCGCCGCGTGGCAGCAGCAGGCACATTTCGGATGCTCGTTTATTGCTGTGAAGCCCTCAAGAGGCTTTACGGCAGGAAAAAGCGGTGTGCGTGCAGATGGGGCCTTCTCCGGAGAAAGCGGCCCCTTTATTACTCCTTGTCCTGCGCTCAGCTCCTTTGGTGTTTTAATTGTATTGTCCTGATAAACGTAAAGTCATTAGGAGTCCAGAAGACTTTATTAGGTAAGGTTTATTTCTGTTTAGTAAGTTCCTGTAAACGGTGAGCCTCTGCGCCTGATTCTCTGAGGGCTGCAGGGACGCAGGAGACAGTCTCAGCTGCTTTGCAGACAAGGCCTGGGAGTTAAAGGGTGTGCTGGGGATCCCCAGGGCAGGCCCCGGTGAGCATTCGCTCAGAGGACTCATGGGACTCGGTGCACGGTGTCCTCATAGCTGAGATTTAGTGCAGCGACTGTGGGAGGATGCACAGCCAGGTCATAAGGGAGGGGGACCGGGGTCTGGAGGAATCCACACGCAGGCTTCCGTGGGCTCCCCCCGGCACACGCACACGAGGGGTCACGCACAGCACACTCTCCAGCAGGGAAGCGCAGCAGCCGGTGCACAGCACTAATGCCCCGGGAAGCCCGTTAGAGACCCAGCACCCGCTGCCAGCTGGGGCCTGTGAGGTAGGCGCGCTCTGCTTCACACAGACAGAATTCCCAGGAGGGAAGCACATACATGTTCAGCACGAGCCGTGCTGCTCACACGAACAGTCTAGGCATGGAGAGCCCACCCTTCAGTGTCGGGAACACTCCGAGAGTCACATTCCCAGATGCCAGCCAAAGGCCAGCCTCGCACACAGGCCTTTCTAAGGACAGGAGTCCCGGGCCTGCTATGTTAATTCTCTTCTGCACAGAGAAGGCGTCACATATGTACACAACCAGCTCTAATGCTAGCCTGTCCGCGTCACTGCCCTAAGCGGTTAGATATTAGAGGAGGGACCGGTCCCTTCTGATCGGTGGGGTCACTGAAGACTTCATGACACCGCATGGTAGAGCTGGGCCTCAAAAGTTAGGCAGCGTTTGCGCAGCAGAGCGAAGTGGGGAGACAGGTGCAGTTAGCAAAGAAAAACACTTTTGGGGGAAGGCAAGCGGGCTCATCTGGCCGGATACAAGTGTGTTGATGGAAGCGGGGGACCCAGGAAGGCAGGGGGAGGACGTGCTGGGGTGGGCTGGACTGCCAGGTGGGGGCTGTGGGCTTCATCGGCAGGGACGGGGCACCACTGCAGGCTTCTCTTTTAAGAAAGGAAGTCATAGTTCAAGCCATGTTAGCAGAAGCTGTACCTGGGGGGAGTAGATAGGCTGGCCCGGAGGTTGGATGCCTAGACTTGGAAGACCCCTGAAGATACCTGGGCATATTCTCGAAGGGCTTTGGAAGATGCTTGTTCATTTGTGGCCCAGCTCGGTCTCCGGGTAATACATAGAAGAAATGGGGAAGGTAAACGCTGACTACGTCCGTGTTATACATGTGCTCAGTATAGTGCCCTGCCGGGCAGGCCAGAGATGGCCGTGCCGGTCTACACATGTGCAGTGAATCTGTGCCAACCGCTGCAGCTTCTGAAAGCGGAGAAGAGGTTGTGTTTGCTTTAAAGTACTGTGCCGCCTTCGCTGACCAGAGTCCTCAGAACCCGCCAACCCCCTCCGAGTCTGCACAAGTATCCGGCTGTCTCGTCCCAGCCCCAGGCCCAGAGAGAGCGTGTCCCTCTTTCATGAGGCCGAACGTACCCTGTGTGCACATCCGGGTGTTAGGGCGACCCCATTCTCAGCAAAATGTTCAGCAGGGGCCGAAGGGCAGACCACGTGGGACCCGCTCACTAGCACTTTTATATTTTATCTGACTTTTGGGATTTTTCTCCCAGACCCCCGGCCAAGGGCCTCTCAGACGGTCTCACGTGGGTCCTGCGCTCCTGGCTTGCAGAACTGTGGTCCAGCCTCTCCATGTAGACCACAGACGTCCTCATCTACGCTTTGATTGCTGCGTTTTAGAAGGCAGCTCGCCTCTCACATGTCCATTTCTAAGCCATAGAGACCAGAAATGCCTGCCCCAGGGAGACCTGGCCCTCTGGACACCCTTCCCAGCCCTAAATCCCACTGTGCATCCTGACGCTAGGGTGCCAGCATTATAATGTTGTTCTTTGGAACAATGCCGCTATGCGCTAGCACGTGGCTTGTCACCCTCTTTGTGTGCAATGACAGCCTTTCACGTTGTGCTGCAGTTTTGGGTTCCTGTGTATCTCTCTCCCGAAAGACTCAGAACCTTGAGGATGGGGACTGTGTCATTTCTGTCATTTCCAGCACCTAGCTCAGTTTCTGGAACGTGGTAGGAGCCATGAATGTTTACTGAAAGGATGAAAGGAAGGAGAAGGGCTGGAAAGAGCCTCTGCGTCGCTCTGCTGGTCATAGATGCGGTCTCCGGGGGCCTGCAGTGTTTCGGGGTTGGCGGGTGACAGACAGGCCCAGGTAGGGACGATTCCTACTCCTGTGCTCTCCCCCCTACCTCTGGTTCAACCCAAGTAGCTCTCTCTTTAAATTTTCCATATGTTGGTGAACAGTATAATGCGTTGTTGAAAATAAGGGAAAAGTCGATACTAAAAATGAATTCAAAAACCACACCACCGATTCGCCTTTATGAAACCCCTTTATGCGTTCCTGCTCTTCCGGCTCTACAACGAATTGGGGCAACTTGAGTAACTCGAGACCTAGAGCCCAATGATCTAAATTGGGAAGCGACTCTAGGAGGCAGTATTAGAGCTTTCCTCGTCTGTTGGCCCGAGCCCTGCAGTATGACCTTGGGGCTCCTTGCCTGCGTTTAAGCACCTGGAAATTATCCTGGGAGAGGTACTAAGTAGTTGTTATCCATCTCCACGGGGGACCAAATGAGAAACAGGAGATTAAATTGAAAGAGCTGAGAGAACTCCTCTGACTACTTGAGGAGCATACTTATGTTTCAAAACATAAGAGTCTTTAGGAAATACCCCCTGAAGGATCAGAGGCTGGCTGTGCCTCAGAGCCCAGGCAGGAGCTGGCACCTCATTGGAGGCCGGCGAACATCTGATGCGTGGATTACCATCAGTGGAGAAGTGTGGGGAGTATACGAATCAGAACTCTCGTAAAAACAGGTGATCGGAAGCTTGAGACTATTAGATTTGTCACAGATTCAAATTATGGAATTCATTTGTAAGAACTTGCTCAATAATGTGAACTTAATGTGATTTTAAATGCAGTTCACGCGTAGCTCACCATAAAGACAACAAAATCTCAGGCAGTTCTCTTATAACCTTGCTCATGGAAGAGTAAGAATTCAACATCATCTCCTTTTTTCTCTTGAAAGAGTATTTTCTTATCCAAATTATCAAAGAGAAAAGCTGATCTGTTGCTCTCATCTAGAGAGGTGGATGTTTATAAAGTCTCACAAATAAATTTCACTCTCTTGGCCACACACCTTTGGGAAATAGGAGTAGATGCTGTAGCTCTAGTTAGTAAAGAGTTTCAGTCGGCATTTGTCACACTGTGTTCATACAGACTCAGTCGCCTTATACAAAAGAGGGCTGTGGGTCAACTATCACCAGTCCCGTTGGTACTTAAAAATATGAACAACACTTTAAGCTTCCGAGAAGTCCGAGAGGGTAGAAACCCGTCTGTGTTTAATGCAGCATTTCCCAGCAGTATTTAACCACTTCTTTTGCAGAATAACTACTCCCAAATCAGGAAACATTGGCTGAACATTGGTCTTTAAATAGTTTGGATGTTAACTTATTTATTATATCCATTTGAGAAGCTATAAGTGGGAAATAATTATATGTATACCTAAAGCCCTTTAAAATGAAAAAAAAAACCAACAGTTATTTTGAATGCTTCTCAAATTGTAAAGACGATCACGTGAAACCAGAAGCATGAAAGACTAGGAAATTGGAAGCACAAGTGGGCCTGTGAGAGGTGTTTTAGGGCAGGGGTCCCAAATCCCTAGCTGTGCACAGCAGGAGGGGAGCAGCGGGGAAGCAAGCGAAGCTGCTAGCGTCACCGCCTCAGCTCCGCCTCAGATCATCAGGCATTAGATGCTCACAGGAGCATGGTCCTTGGTGCCAAAATGGGTGGGGACCGCTGCTCAAGAGGCCTCCTTTCACCCTTGGAGAAAAAGAGGTATTCTTGCAGTCTGATAGGGCCAGCAACTCTGTCCACCTGGGAATTTATTTTATCAACCCTTTTGTCTGGGCCAAAGCTTGTGTAGTCCTCCCGGATGGCTCCCCTCCCCTGTGGGTATCTCGCAACTCCAAACAGTAGCCTGCTCGGTCAATGCACCCTTGAGAGAGTCACAGCGTGATAGTGAGAACAGTTGTAATGATAAATTCTCTTGAAAAGACATAAAAGTCCTACAATTGTTTTATACTCCTATATCAAGTTAACAGTTCATATGGTGTTGGTTATACGGTATGGGCACAGAAGAAGTAAATTACTTTTAGAATCACACACTTTGCCTTTGCCGTGGCTCAGTGTTTTTGTTATAGTTGGTCGGGAACCTCGGGAGAAAGAGATGGGACTGAGATCCTGGGCAGGAGCAGTCAGGAGGTGAACGAGCCAGGGTACATTTCTCCAGATGTTCCAAACGCTGTTTTTAAGGTTATTTAGACCAATATTTTCCTTTACGAATCAACCTGTATTTGGGGGAGAATAAAATATTTTAATACTTTATTAAATTCTGGTCGTAACTTTAGTTATAATGCATTATTTCTCTCTGAGTTTTAACCCAAATTTTTAAGTTCCTGTAATATTTTTCTCTTAGTCCTAAAATGATCTTGAGAGTTATATGGAAGGCATGAATTGGATAATGTAGATTACTTTGGATCTAGTATGATGAATATTTTTATGATCTGAGTGTTCACAGCAAAGAGTGTGTGTGTGTGTGTGTGTGTGTGTGTGTGTGTGTGTGGTTTTTTTATCCCTACAGCACCTGGCATTCCTAGGTGGTCTCCCATCCAAGTACTAACCAGGCCTGACCCTGCTTAGCTTCCGAGATCAGACGAGATGGGGCTCATTCAGGGTGGCATGGCCTTAGACCTCAGAATGTATGTGTTTTTTGTGGGCTTAACATTATACCCAGACTTTTGCGGTTAATTGAGAAAAATATAAGACAGAATCTTCCTTGCTGCCCTCGGGGAGCACACAGCTTCGGGGAGATAAGAGCCACAAGCAGCAAGTAAATAGCAACACGTGTCATGCAGTTTGTAGTGTCCGTTGCATGTTCCTCGACAAGAAAGACAGAGTCCTGCCCCTAGCCAGGTACTGTCGGCCTTGCCCGTCACTGCGAGCTGTTCGGAAAGCGCTTAGGGTTTCTCTGTAAATGCCCTTTTTATCTGTCCTGGAGCATGCAGTCCCTCACATTTCTCTGTCTCTCTCTCCTACATTTCAGTGAGCGGTTTCTGGTGAGACTGAACAAGAATGGTGGGCCAAGGAACCCAGAGAAGATAGAACGAATGTGTGCCCTTTTTACAGTATGTGCCAATTCTCTTTCCCTTCTCTGCTGTTGACTCTGACCAGGGGTCTGCTGTGTGGATACTGTCGCCCTAGAAACGAGCATTTGGTCTCATTTCCCCACACTCTGGGTAGAATGGGACTTGATTGATGTTTCTATCAGGTGTAATGAAATATTTAAAGAAAACTGAAATTAGGTTTTAATTGAATTTTTTATTAAAGAAATATAATCAAGTACCTTTTACTAATATAGATTTTATAAGCTATTTAATATAATAGACACTTAAAAATCTGAAAAAAAAAAAAGTCTTTCTTACTAATCTTATTTAAGGCCACTGGGAATTTCTCTCATGTTTAAGTATAGTCTCTCTAAAGACATCCATCAAAGTTATAGCTTGCAGTTTTGTAGTGAGTGCTTATAAAGAGACATAAACTAAGTAGTCCTTCTCTTTCAAATGCCAAACAGAGGGCCTTTTCCTGCTGTGATCTGCGGTGTGCATTTTTTTTCCTGCATACCCACGCTGTTATTCATGGTCTCTGAGATCGTGGCCTCATCAGCGTGGCCTCATCAGCTCGGAGAAAGCTGGCTAATCTGCTTATTGGAAAGTGCTAAGCCTCACAATACCATATTGCCTTGTGTATTCTTAAGGCTGATTCTGATTTACTAATTGCTCAGCTTTATTTGGGTTAATTAATGTACTAAGAAGAAAACAGGACTGTCACAATTTTAAACCAGCTCTGACGGTTGTGAATTCTTTGATCTACTTCAGTGATGCTGAGATACACCAAACCCACTGAGGTGTGGTGGTCTCGGTGCCACTGCCCTGTGTGGTCCATGAATGATGGGTGACTCATTACCTAAGACTCGAGTTTCTCCTTCAGGCTAAGGAGTTTTCCAGATTGGCATATGTGCTACAGTGGCAGGTGTCGCAAAGCTTATAGAGTGCCTCTGAAACACAAATCAGATCTGTGATACGATATGTGTGACTCTCTGAATGATAAAATTGAATTTGACTTTTTTTTTTTTCATTTACTACAACTTTAATCTTTCAAAACCTAAAACAGTTTTACTATGGAATCAGAAACCACTTTCACAGACAAGGCTTTTCTTGAAAATGCTCCAGATATACAGAAAGATTTATAAATATACTCAAGCTAAAATGACATCTGTCCATATTTGAGTTCAGCACTCAGAGCTCAGCAGGAAAGAGCAGGAGACACAGACCCATGAAGACGGTTAAGGGAGGACTCGAGGTGGTCTAGACAGGAAAGATCAACGCTTTCTCTTCAACAGGAAAAAAAAGAAGGGGGCGAGAGGAGTCCAAATTGCAGTGGGTGGGATGCAGATTAGCATATCAGAGGAGAGCTTCTGAAGCGAGTGCCTGAACTGAGGCGGTACCTGGGGCTGCCTTTCTGAAACAGAACTAGAAAGAGAGGAGACGCCCTTTGTCTGGAATGTCTCAGCAGCTTTAGGACATCTTCCAGATCCTGGTCCTCCGAGATTATTTGGTTAAAGCAGCAAAAGAGATCATTGCTTCGTTGCTCCTTGGCATTATGGGAACGGAGCTGTGTGTGTACTATGCTTGAGTATGATGAGTGCAGTCCTCGTCTTTCGAAGAAAAATGAACTTAATTGGTGCTATTTGAATGTAATTACGGTAAATCAAAATTTTTATTTCATAGCATTTTAATTATCTATACGGGCTCAGAGGCCCAAGCTGTGGCTCCAACTTTATAAATCAGAGACGCGCATAACACTTGCGTGCTCTCATGCCGCCAGTGGGAAGACAGAAGGCCGCTAAAAATACCACTTCTCTAGTCCCCTTTGCGATACGACAGCCCTTGATTTTAAAAAAAGATCCCGAAAGTGGTTTGAGGAAGTTTTACAAAGCACGTGAGGTTTTTGAACAAGATTGTCTTAGCCAGGATTTTTGTGTTTTGCTTTAAACTGTATGAAATTTTGGTGGAACCTGTTTTCTCATTACCTAAGACTTGAGTTCCTCCTGGGGGCTAAGGAGTTTTCCAAATTGGCATATGTGCTACAATTTCAGAGCTAAAGGTAAGAAAATGCAGCTGCAGCTGTGGTCGACGTCAGCCTGTTAGCTCACCTTAGCATCAGGGAGAGGGGACTGTACTAACTGAGCCCGTGTGCAGGGTTACTCAGGCAGACGTCAGAACCACATTCGAGTCACATCGTCCATGGCACAATCCTGTTCTCTGGAAGCCTGTTTTTCTCTGACCTCATTAGATTGCAGAGCTTCCTATGCAGGAAGAATTTCATCCAAAGAGGAGGTGTTTCATATTTATGTGAATGTCTCATACAGTGAGGATTTTGCTGACTTTCATAATAAACAGTGACTGTGTGTATGAGCATATGAGAGCATGTGTGTGTATTTACTCATTGCTGGGCCTCGCACATGGTGCCTGGAGAATACTAAGGCCACAGCGATGATTCGTTACATAAATAAATGAATATATGTTTATTTTTTATTGTATTTGCGTGACCAACTCAGAGAATGAACTTGTCTTGTTTCCTCTGCATTAGTTGGTATTATATTTTCTACATTTATTGATACTCTTTCGCATTTCAAAATAAAATTGTAGGTAGTGGTTTCTGGGAATTAAGAATGAATCTGATTATTAGTGCAATAACATCACAAATTAAAACATTGCCTCCTTTTTTTCAGCACAAGTATGATTAAATTGGCTCTGGTTTATATTTGTAAATTTCGTAATCTCTACAGAAAAAGGGCAGTCCAAGCACAGGGAAGCGAGCTGACTTTCCCATATTTTAATGGAACGTTGATATTTGAGTCTCAGCTGTTGAGTCCTGAGTCACTGCCCTCTCTACCCACAGTGCAGTTGGGAACCAGCTTCTGACTATGTAGGATTGGAGGGTATGGTCCAGTGAGTAAACCTAAATTCACACCTTGCTCACCAGATGAATGGTGGGTGAGTCATTCTTCTTCCCATCTTGGCTTTACAGGTTTTGTGAGTATTTTTCTATGGATAGCCACATTTGGTACTTAGTTTTGGAGAATATAAGTTTAATGACTCTATGGTAACTGTGTTTAACCATGCCCTTATATTTGATAACTTTTACATTAAAATTTGACATTGACATCATGTAGGACTCACATATAATAATTTTATTTAATATACTTTCTTGCACTGATTATTATCATCTTGTATTTATTGACACCATAATAAATATAAATAAATACTACAGAGGGTTATGGGTAACACGTGCCCCCACCTAGCCACTTGGAAAATATCATAAATTATATTTAAGGCTCCTTCCTTTTATTCACTCAGACAGAGCCAAGGGAGAAGTCCCATGCTCTTGTGTACAACCGATCGATTGGTGTTTGGTCATTTTTGGTAATTGGCTTGAATTTTCTAGGTCTATTAAGATTGATAATAATAGTGGTCATTTGATAGTTTGGATTAACATAATCTGAGCTACGCAGAAGGAATCATTTCACTTTAAAATGTGTCAAACATGTCTGTATCTTTCAGTAATAGACATATTTATTTCAATCCCCAAAAGCACATAAAAATGGGAATCTGTTTTTCAATTTGTATTTATTATTTATTAGGCATCTTAATAAATGTCAAAATACAGTGTAATTTTGAAGACATCATTTAAAATTCCATTTCTAAATTCAAAGGATTAGTGAAATGGAGCCTGAAACACCCTTTTTAATATCCAACGACAGCTTTCATGTAAAAATATGTATCTGTGATACCAGATATTCCAATTTTGCTAAGTTATTTTGCTACCTGTATCACTGTAAGCATATTTTATTATTCCATTAAGAATTTGGCAAAGCATTTCAACCATGTAGAATCTAAAAGATGCGGTTTCACCACTGCACGTGACTTTTTAAAGTCTCTCTCCTTTCATGTGTTCAGGACCGCTCTGCCAGGCCGAGCTGGGACCAGGGTGCAGCAAGCGGAGCAGAGAGCTCCGAGTCTCATTCTGAGACTGAGACCTCGCTTTGCACCTCAGATGCCTTGTTTGCTTGCCTCATCCTAGTCCTGATCCTGCAACAGGGTATCAAAATAAAGCAAACATAGAGACTCTGGATGTCAACGTTCATTCAAAGTCATGACTGCCACTTGGTTGTTCCTTTTCCTGCTTTATTGAGGAGAGACGAGCATTGGGACTAATCAAAAGAGGAACGATTGGAAGAAAATGGAATTAAGGGACCTTTTCCTAGAAACAAAAGGGAAATCGTGGGAGCCTGTCCTATTAAAGCAGAGGTCACTCCACCAGCCATCATTAATTCACGGCAGCAGCTGGGAGTGAGCCGTGAGTTGATGACCCCATGAAATGTCAGAAACAGAATATACATTAAAGGAAGTTTTATTACTTCAATTATAGTGTGTTAAGTAAAGTATAAATACAAACTCATAAGTAAACGTTTAAAATGTTCTAAACATAAGTAACTTAATGAATACAATTATTTTTCATAACTCTAGTTTTAAAATTTTCTGATTCTGGATTTGTTTACTTAAGGAAGCCATTAAAATTTTCCAGGTAACATTATTTTTAGCTTTATACTTAAAGACACATGATATGTATCTGAATTTAGAAAGGAAGATCAAATTATTGAGGTTTCACTAAGACCAAGTTAAGCTCTTTTCAAGGGCATATATCTAATGTGTAATAATCATTTGTGGACAATGGAATAAGTATAAAATTAATAAAGAATAAGCTTTTAGAATTTCACTTATTACTGAGCTTTTGGTGTTTTCCCATTTTTTTTCTGCATTGAACATTTCTTTCATTACACAGTGTTTTCGTGTGATGTTAGAATAAATATGGATAAATAAGGCAATATCATGAAGATTTTTAATGTGAGAGCTCGTGTACATATCTGTCAGGTATACCAAATAAGAGCTGGAAGAATGTTGTCAATAAAATAAACTTCAAAGGCATATAAGATATCTAGACTTTTATTGCAGGAATCTTATAAACACTAAACTGGTATGTGCCTTAACCCTCCTTCCCCACCTATCACATATGCTAAAAGTGACAAAAGCAAACCATGATGAGGTTCAAATTGAAATCTGAATTATTTTCTCTGTATTCATTGCTTTATTTAACTTATTTTTTTCCTCTTTTCTTAGGATCTGAGCAGCAAAGATATGAAGAGAGATTTGTATATAGTTGCCCATGTGATACGAATAGGTACTGTCCACCTTACCCATTCACATGAGTAAGACCAAACCAACCTGGGATGAGTATGTACTATGTATGGGCTTGTTCTTCTCCCCAGCCCTTCACCATTAGAGTCCAGATCGCATTCAAACTCTACCTTAGTAAGCTCAGCTGCTGTGGGAGCTGAATTTGATATAAATAAATACATTTTTTTCACTTGAAATCTGCTCCCTATTTGGTTTTGGACCCAAACTCTTTATTTCAAATGGTCTGCTTTTGGCATTCTCTTCATCACAAGTGCCCTGCCTCTGTATCAGCCCTCTGCCACAGAGATCTTATAGCAGGTGGCCATCGTCACCGACCTAACAGATGGTGAATGCCCTTTGCTGTATTTTGTACTCAAAAGCATATACCTGTGCTGTTTCCCACAATTAGAGTTACTGTCCTAACTGCGGTAGACGGATGGCCTCTCATTTTTCCTCACCCAAGATGAAAAAGGGATTTCTGCCAATGTTCTGTGGAGGTTTGCCTAGCCTGATTTCAAGTTTATGATATCATTTGAGGGCTGTGACTACCCAAGTCTTCCTTCATAGGTTTGGGTTCTGGCAAACGTTCCACATTTTTCAAAGAGGATGTTCTAATCCTTTGCCAACAGAACAGCTTTTGCTGTTCTTTCATTTTTTTGTTTTGCTTTACTTAGTAAAGCTTTTGTCGAGGGTCCAGTTTTGCATTTGGAAGTCCTCTTGCCACTGTAGGCACAGCCTCGGTGAACGGGGAGAGCGAGGTCCCGTCCACCTCTGGAGATGGCTCTCACTCCCATAGTGGCGTAGGAGCAGCTTGGGAATCAGGATTTGGTTGGAAGAATCACACATCGTCCTCCTTATCTGCCCATACCTAGTTTTTACTTGGCAGCTAAAATACTAAACTTTGTGTCCTTATTATGCCTGTGAAGTTTAAATCTATTAGCACACTGGTTTTTCTAAGAAATTCATGAAACTACTGTTTTATTCTCATATGATTAACAAATGGGCCTTTGTGTTGAGGTGGGTCTTAAGGATGATTGATGGAGAGTGATGTGGGGGAAGAGCCCTGGCCAAAGCCTATTTGGTCTTCCTCCACGTGGAGATCTGTGCATCCTCAGATGGCTCCATTCATTCCTAAATTAGCCTTCCAATTTAGAGCATCTCTAAGTTGCCTATAGCTCTGGCTTCCTTGGTTGATAATCAGGGATGCTGGAGAGGAGCATGGAGTTCTCAGTCTGACTGGTGTTTCCCGCTGTGCCGTAGGCCGGATGCTCCTGAATGACTCAAAGAAGGGCCCTGCTCACCTGCACTACCGGCGACCATATGGCTGTGCTGTCCTAAGCATCCTGGACGTCCTACAGTCTCTCACAGAATTGAAGGAAGAAAAGGATTTTGTTCTTAAGGTTTACACGTGAGTAATGGACATCAGAAATTTTAGTGATTTGCAACATAAGATCGTAGCACTGTCCTCAAGAGCAGCAGTTCTCAAGCTTTGTGGGACACAGAATCATAGGGATATGTGCGATAGAGAGTTTTTCGAAAATGCAGATTTTTATCTAGGTTTGGGATGGGATTCAGGCAGCTATATTTCTGATAATTTTCCCTAGTGATTCTGAAGCAGCTGCATTTGGAACCTTTTGTTCTAAAGCAACATCCTGCTAGTACACATTTCTTCTTCTAGCCAAGGTTAACTAACCTGATTATCTATTTACAGAAAAGCCAATCATGTAATTTCTCATGTGTTTTGAATATAAGAGCATCTTCTGTATCTAATGCTTGCCCACCAGCTATTGTAACTGAGCTGGCTCCCGATGCAGATTGCTTAAAGAATGAGCATGAGTCACGTTGCCCCATCTTTGAAGAAAAGCCCGTTTTTCTGAGGAGCTGAGGTTTCACTCTTCATTTCTGCCACCATGATCTCTAAGTTGCATCCAACTAGGCAGGCATTATTTTTAGTGTTCCTTGGGCAAGGGACCTGCCTTGCAGAAGCAGTGCCTCTCCTCCTCACTCTTGTTAAGCAATAGAAAAAAGAAATGAGGGGAAAAAACGAAAAAAAAATCCAGGCTTAGTGTCTATCTTTGTTTCTAGAGACTTAGGCGTGAATCGTGGCACTGAAAACATGATCCATGTGAGTTTTGGAGAGTTTTTAAATAAAGCAAGTGTATTTCTGTGCGAATATATTTTTTTTAATCTGTCCTCTTTTGTTTTTAACCCCATATTGTGTTTTGAAATTAAATCTAATACTGTCAATCACCATGTTAATATATCTTCACTACAATATTGTATGGATATATTTCTGTTTATTTTGTCTGATTCAGGTATGAAATGAACTCAATTCACAATTATACTTACCTTGGGCCTCTATATAATCAACCACATTTTATCAATTTAAAAATAATAGCCCATATCTTCTTCTTATCCATTTTGCTTTAAGCTCTGTTCATTGTTACATACTTGATAGAATGAGGATTTTCCTTTGGAAATAGTAACTTACAGAGGAAATTTCTGTGGGTTTTCTCTTCCCTTTATGCATCAGTCATAAAGATCTCATCACCGTTGGGTGGTGGGGTCAGCTTCTTGGTACACCTTCCTCATTTTGAAAAGGACTAAGCAGAAATCCAAACTGATCATCATCTTACTTCCCTCTCCCTCCCAAGGGCAAGAGGTTTATAGATAGCGCTCGAGAATCATATCTCTTTGCATGTATCACCTGTTCCTTGCTTCAGTGCAAATTCTCATTGTGGATAGGGGCCTGCACAGCATCCCTCTTGAAATCATGCTGTCAGGCTTAATTGGCCTAATTGCTTCTAAAACAACAGCGTTCAGTACTTACGTGTCACTTCGCACGTAATGCCATTCGTGTGTAGCTCTTTCTTAGCTTCTTCCTATGAGCCGTGTCTAATATATCAGTTCTAGAAAGCCAAAGAACACTGTTTTTATAGAGAAAACAGTTGAAAATAAATTTTTTGAAGGACTGATAGAGTTAAAATGTAGGATAATTTTTCCACTTGAAAATATTAACAGACTTTCAAACAGATTTCCAACAGCCTGTTTGTGAAATCGCATTTCCGTGCAGTATGAAATTCCTCTAGGATTAGTGTTTTAAATCCACATCAGCACAGTGAACCTAGCCCTCAGGAGAAGCAGTATTTTCCAATAAGTTTCAGGGGACATGTTTGTTGGATTGAAATGGAGGCTTAATGTATTTACTAATTGCTACTGATAATGCTTTAGCCTTTGCTAGGGCAGGATTGTGCAAGGATAAAAACCTCTTGTATAGATTTAGTCAATGAATTGGCAAAATATCTCATGAGTTGTTGACATTCCCATCATTTCTTATCATTCAGAATCAGCCTCAAATAGAGAAGATTCAAGCTTCTGTATGTTTCTTGCCTTGGCCACCACTTTGGCTTTATAGATGCCATTTAATATGGGGTGTGTATGCAAAGGAAGTACATTCCTTTTAAGAAAATTTCAACAAGAAGCCGAGGCATGAAAAGTAGGTTGCTTCCTAATGAGCCAGAAGCCTTAAAAATCACAAATAAATAGCGAGTATGTGTCTGGGATAGATGTGTTTTCTTGGCAGGGGTCACAAGCAGGCCCAGGGCTTGTTGAACCTGGAGCCTAGGACATAAAAGGAGAGGAATGCCAGGGAGCCAAAGCTACCGTGGGCTGGAGTGGAGGGGTGTCCCAAAGCACGCATGCAACCAAATGCAAGATGCCTCCGAGCCATGTGATGACCGTTCTCCAACGTCACGATGAGAAAGTCCAAAGAAACATTTTTAGGCCATGTCTAATGAAATAGATGACTACTCTGAAACTTAAATGTATCACTTTAGTTATATTTTAAATCATATTGTAGAAAATGTGAATGATACATTATTTACTGAATCAGATGTTATGTAAAACTGAGAAGTATTGCTTTTCCCCCACTCTCCCATGTTATGGAAGGTTTTCTCCAAATTCCTCATATGCCATCAGGCCTTTGTCATCACTAAAGCCACTTTCTGAGTCATCTTGGGACAATTTTCCAAGGTACATTGTTTTCAATTTCATCAGCTTGGTTTTGACACATCACTGTTTGCATCCTTAATAAAGCTTTCACTGGAAATTCAGCTTAAGGCCCAACTGCCTTTGTGTCAAACATTTGGACACTTGATGTTTCTGTGTTTTAATCTGTCCCCTAGGCCCATATATGTGACCTTAATGTTTCAGCTACTTACTATGAAGCTTTGAAGGTGAGTTTTAGAATAACATCCAGCACTTCAATTTGGAAGTCACCCTGAAAAATAATTACTAAATCTGTGTAGTTTTGCTCTTTAAAAAAATTTTTTTAACCAATCTGTCAGATAAACTTTGGAAGCATCTAAAACTCTCATTTCTTGAGGTTATTTCAGGCTAATGTGACTTACCCAAATAGGGCTGTGATATTCAAAATAAAGGGATGCAGAGAGTGCCCCACACATGGGAGGCTTTGTGAGGATGGAGATAGAAGGTGGCAACATCTTCTGAAAGTGACGACTGGAAGGGAAGCTCCTACTTAGGGTAGACGCAGGCCTTTCCTTGGAACACTGCCTTCAAGATGAAGATCTTTGTTACATAGGCGCCTCATCCGTGAAACTGCCTTAAGTTTAGTACTGGTTTAGGAGCTGTTCTTATGAGATCTCATTCTTGAACAGGTAGAGGGCCATTCGGCCATCTTTATTTTGGTATAGAGAAGAGAATTCCCAGGTCTTTTTATATAATAACTTTCAATGAAAATACTTCTTCTCCCTTGCCAGTCAGGTAAGGAAGTAGCTCTTATTTCTCTGGCCTAGGACTTCCCAATTTTCCATGGATCATCACCCACCCAAGACCATTATCAGTTGTTCGGGTGTATTTTTGAGCATCTGCACCAAATATTTGCTCAGGCCACACAAGGTAGACTCAGATGCAGCAGGTCTGTGCGCGTGGAACTGCTCTGTTCTGACTTCCAGTGCCCGCTGTCTCCAGCATCAGTGCCCAGATGGGTTTGTTTGTGTTAGTGCCACTATGAAACAGAACTCATTAGCAATGAGCAGAGTAAAGAAAGTCAGCTCAGGGTGACTCCTGTCCATGCAGAAGTGCGAGGCTGTGACAGGAGTCGCTGACTTGGCTCTAAGTGTTGGCACACGAGGTCCCAGGTATTCTCTGCCATGGGATCAGATCACGTCCGTGTTCTCTGCCCCTTCGTTTCTGTTCTGCGGCTCCTCCAGGAAGAGTGATGTGAAAGAACGGTGGCTCTACGAGTGACAGACGCAGAGCTGCCTTCATGTGACAACTCTGTTAGATGACTTAACAGTATGCCAGTAGTATGTACGGTCCCAGCTTTTTTTTTTAATAGATAATTTTTCATCTATTAGATAGATCAGTAAGATGATAGGTAGATGGAAGCTGTGTGCTTTGAAAAAAATCACCCTAATTTTCTGAACTTCAGTTTTCATCTACAAAATAGAAAAAAAAAGAATAAGGTAATCTAAGAAAGAGACAACAAGAATCCATATGAACTAGTAAATCAACAGGAAAGAGGTGGAAAAATAAATGTGAAGACCAGTGGTATGGGAAATGAGATCCACTCAAATAATAGGCATACTACGTGCCATCTAATACAGCAGTCCCCAGTCTTTTTTGACACCAAGGACCGGTGCTCCTATGAGACTCCGATGCACGAGGATCTGAGGCGGAGCTGAGGCGGTGATGCTGGCCCTGGGGAGCAGCTGCAAACACAGATGAAGCTTCGTTCACCTGCCCGCCGCTCACCTGCTACTGTGTGGCGTGGTTCCTACCAGGCCACTGGCCGGAACCAGAATGCGGCCCAGGAATTGGGGACCCCTGTCCTAGATCACCAGGGAATATGATCCTCCCAGCTCTAAGCCAGTTTTTTTTTGTCCAGCAAACTATATATCTTTTCCAGTGCCCATGGAACATTTACAAAAATTCCCGTAGAAAATATTCCATAAATTCCAAGGCATAAGTCACACTCTCTGATCACAGTGCAATTAGCATATGATACATAATATTAGTCATGGGGGGTGGGGACTATACGATCCTGATATCAAAAAAGATACTTGAGAAAGGTCAGCCTTCACCCCAATTATTTAACAATGCATCTGAGTAAACTAAGAATAAAACGTTGTTTGTCATAGTTTGGTTTAGTTAAGATGACAGTAGATTGCTTCTGAGACCAGACCGTTAAGCAGGGATAGGTGAAAATAGATATACAGTATAGAGTGGTGTAGATCTAAATTTATGATGTGTATGTATGTGAGTAGTATATATAAACGTGTCACCTTTATTAGCAAAAAAACTTAAATTCAAGATCCTGTTTAGGTCTATGAGGCGCATGGACTTGTGTATTTATTTCCTGTGGCTACTGTAACAGATTACTGCAAATGTGGTGCTTTAAAACAACAAATTTATTCCCACCTTCTGGAGGCCAGGAGAACAACATTCCTTCTGCAAGCTCTAGAGTAAAATACTTTATATTACTTAGCATGCCTTGGCTTGGGGCTTAGTCACGCCACTCTCTTCTGGTCACGTTGCTTTGTCGTCTTCTGTCAGTCTCTTCTGTCTTAAATCTCCCTTTGCCTTTTCTCTAAAGACATCCATCACTGAACTTGGGCTCACCCAGATAATCCAGGATGATTGTCTCGTCTCATCTCAAGACTCTTAATGACACTTGCAAAGACCCTTTTTCCAAGTCAGGTCACATTCGCAGGTTCCAGGGATTAGGACGTGGACATGTCTTAGGGGGGCACCATTGAGCCCACTGCAGCCGTGACTGACATGAACCCTGAAGTAGAAAGGTTTTAAGGTCACCATCAGTGTGGAGCCTGGTGCTGCAGAGGTTGCATGCTCTCTGCAAACAGATTGGTCCCTAAAGAAAGAAGAAGGAAACCTTGAGGTGTTCATACCTGGCCCTTCACCCGCATGCACTGGCCAAAGGAGTGACTCCTCACAGGAAGTGATAGGAGAGACATAACTGTCACTCCCAGAAGAAACACTTGTACCACTTGGAAAGAGAAGGAGTAAAAATAAGGATTCCTGCTAAAGCTCTATAATTATATATATGCCATTTGTCTTTCTTTTGAAGTTTTCCATCTTACACATATATAATGTGTAAAATAAAAATGGCTTACATTCTTTCATAAATAAAAAGGCAGTATCTCTTGGCCCATCATCACAATGAATCAGATTGGTTGATTTACATCAGCTTGGTTTCAAAGGCTGTTCAGTTGGGCCATTTCTAAAGAAACGTGTGCTGTTTTTCTTCATCCCTCTTGATGTTACTCTCTCTTGCGCTGCAAGTAAGGACTGCGTGAACCTGTGTGAACCTGCATGAACGTGGCCAGCATACGGAGGGCTCCTAGATCTGGAGGCTCTTGCCTGTTTTCTAGCTTGTTAGGACTGTCGATCAAATAAAGGCCAAAATAAAGCAGATCACACCCAAAGAGAAAGAATTTTAATATGTAGTATTGGCACTAAATTAAGTTTGGAGCCAGAGTCTAGACAGCAATAGCAGTTAGGTGAAAATAGATGAAATTGCCATGCTGGTTGATGTCAGGGAGACATCCTCAGCCTGGTGCAGAAGCAGGATTTTTTGGGTTCCTGTCCTCTGCAGCCACCCTCTCTCTCCCTCCCCCTCCCTGCTTTTGGGACCAGGCAGATGTATGTTTCGACTCCAGCTCCATCTCACACTCCTCACATATAAAATGAACATGACAATACCTGTCATAGGGTTATGAGAATTAAATGAAATAAAATATGGGAGAATAACCTAATCATTACCTATCTATAATAGGGACCCTTCTAAAAATGCAAACTCAGAGGTCTTACAGTTAACCCTTTAAAATTCCTTAAATACTTTTAGGGATTGCCCACTTTGGGGAAAGAGGAGAAGAAGGTGGGTGAATACCCATCAGAAACACAGAGATCAAGATGAGGTATTAAGAAGCACAAATTGCTAGTCAGGAAATAGTCATGGGGACGTGAAGGACAGCATAGGGAATATGGTCAGTAATATTGTAACAGCTCTCGATGGCGTCAGCTGGACACCAGGCTTACCAGAGGATCACTTCGTAAATTATGTAAACGTCTAACCACTGTGCCGTACACCTGAGCCTAATATAAAATAATGCTAAATGTCAACTATAATTGAAAATTTTAAAAAAAATTAAAAAATAAAAAAGAAGATAAGGAGATAGTAGGGCAGAGGCAAATGGCAGAGTGTACTTCAGTCCTTGAGTGCGTGAGAAATGATGTGATTCTCTTTTCTGAGCAGAACCTGCTCTTGGGCTTCTGAATTCCTGGAGCTCCCCGTAGAAAGCCAAAACCTCCCACCCTGTCGTATTCCTTGAGTAAAGTCCCTGGACATGTGGCGGTGGGCATGCCACTTCATCGCCTGTGCTCACCTCCGTGCGGGGGTGCGTTGCCGCAAAGGCACACACATCTGGTTAGATCACAAGCTCTCGTGGGCCTTATGACTGAGGACAAACTATCGACATCAGTAATCACACTCTCAATATTAATTTGGGCATATATAACAGTCATGCCTCATTATACTCACAACTGATTTGATTATTTAATCAATGCTTACATTTATAATTTTTCCTTATAAAATATCCTTGCGATTGGTTAAAATATGCTGATGACACTGCCTCCACTTAGGTTCAGATGATTTGAGTAGCTCCTCCTGGCATTCTGGAAGGGGCGATGTTTGAGAGGCCGGATGGGAGGTGTTGACACTGGTCCAGAGGAGAGCTGATAATGGCTGAACCAAGGCCATGAAGAGGGGAGGTCAGATGTGACAGACTTTAAGATAGGAAAATCCACGGAACATGCTGACAGCTGGAAGGGTCCTGGTTGAGTGAACGAGGGGGTGCCGCTCAGTGAGAGGGAGTCTCTGGGAGCTGACGGGTTGGGGACAGATGACAGCAGCTCTCTTGTAGCCACGTATGTCAGGGGATTAGGGATGAGTCTGGGCCGGAGACACTGCCTTGCAGCTTGGCAGCTTCTGGCAGGGGTGGAAACTGTAGGAGTAGGTGGGGTTGCCCAGGAAAGCTAGCAGGTAAGAAGGAAGTGGGCTGAAGGTAGAGCCGTGAAGGCCACCAATAAGGGGTGTGCAGTGGGAGAGCAGTGGCAGGGACGAGCCGTCCACTGTCTTGCATCTGACTTGTGTGTGTTGGCGGGAAGGGTACCTGTGGGTGAAATAACGCACGTTGTCTCTGTTGATGTGGTCAGCGAAGCATCCCATCCGTGCTGCCAAGGAACCAGTGAGAACTAAAATGACACCGTCTGTTGGAGGGAGGGAGTTAATTTTCAAGACTCTTCTTTTGAAACGAGAGGGGCGACTATGTTATTTAGGACAGACTGTAGTCCGATCTCAATTAAAGGAAGTAACTACTTACTGCTCCTGTAAACCTAGAAAGTGACAAAAAAGAAAATCCTGACAGACAAGTCCTTGAATCCTGACCCGTTGGGTGCTTCTCCGCAGTATTGACTGCTCGGAAGAGACGAGAACAGTGCACGTCAGACGGGAAGGGCTGGGTGCGCCGCTGCCAGCGCCTCTCACGTTCCTTTCCAGCTGAGTTGCTAAGTCATAAGCGATCATTTTAAAGGATGATCTTCCTTTCCTTTGGAAGGAATTCCTCCTCACGAGCAGGGAGTTATCCGCACAGCTCTGGACTCTGGGAACCTCACCTTTGACAATTCTTAGCGACACCTCTGAGCAGGCGAGGTGAGCCGCTGGTTGAGTGACAGAAGTAAGCTGTGACCAATGTCCTTCATCTCTAAATGGCTCTAACGCACCCTTTTACTTAGAAACCTGTTGTCCTTGCCACTGCTGGGTGGCACGGGGCATGGCTCTTACTGAGGTTTCCTCTTGGGAGCAGCTGTCCCGGACTGCACACTTCTGAGTAACCGTGGAAAGGTCCTGTGGGTTTTTCTTTGAGTGTGGGGTCATTGGGTCCATACCTCCCTATCCAACAGGAGAAGGGATGGGGCCAGGGCACTGGGGACTGCCAGTGTCATGTGGCATTTTCAAGAGGTGACCCTAACCTCGTTCTAGTTGTTTCATTGAGCTATCTCCATCACAGGGCGGAATTCCGAGTCTCTAGGCCATACCAAGTGCTTGTGTGTTCGCAGCCCTTGGAATTGCCCTTCAGACCCTAAAATGTCATAAATTAACAGAGATGCAGTGTCATTTCTTCACTCTTTCTTGTCCCAATCCCAAAGTCCCTAGGAAAGACATTTATTCCGAGATATTGAGGCGTCCAGGCTTCTCTGCTCAGTCCTCTTTCCCAGCTGCAGAGGGTTCCACAGTGAAGCAAACCCTCTGGCCTCCCAAACTTTTCTTTTTACTTCAGTCTGGCTGAAGCACACCGACGAGCGAATATCCACATAGTCCTGAGCGTAGCAGCGTTTTCCTCTGTAGCCAGTATGGTGACAGCTAAATGACAGAATAAAGCCAGCACAAGGCATGGCACTTTCTAAACGATGGGACTTGTCGAGAGGAACTCTTCTTTTCCTCCGTCAGGAACTTTCTTCTGGAGCCTAGTTTTTTTGTTGTTTGTTTTGTGTGCGCTTCTAGAAAAGGAACTAGAAAAAAAAAAAAAGCATCAGGTGGGAGTGGACATTTAGCCACGTAAAAGGTATCTGTAGAGGTTCATTTTAGAGTTCCTGCTCTTTCCCAAAGTGTGGGTCATCTGTGAGCCTTAACAGAAAATGAGCCTTGTCTAAGTTCGGGGAGTAGACATTCATTTCTTTGAGGAAGTGGGTTGGAAGTTCCAGATGGGCAAGGCCCTCGAGAGTCGTCACGCCTGTCCTTCTGTTGCAGGTGCAACAATGAGAGCGAGTGGTCCCAGACCCACGAGAACATCATCCGCAAGTCCAGCGCCAAGTATTCCGCCCCCAGTGCCAGCCACGGTGACGTACTTCTCTGGCTAGACAGCTTTGTGTCGCATTTGCAGTGCTGATCGCACACCTCACTCGATCTGTGCCGATCAGTGGCCACATGTAACGTTCACTTCCCTGCAGACATGTCTCCCGCCCGGCCACTCTCTGCTGTTTCTTTTTGTGATAATTCGAGATCTTCCCTCATGACTTCCCCCCAAAATACATGTTCTGTTCTTTCTATGATGGAATCCATGTGCTCTGATAGGTAACTCGAGTTCCAATTTAAACCCAGAGTGAACAGAAAAATTGCAGGGTCTGTCACGTTGCGAAGTCTGTGTTTTCCTGAATAAGATACACACCCAGCCCCCCAAAAGAGACAAATATTAACATTACTTTTTCTATTCCTGTCCCCAAGAAACCCTGACACTAACGAGATGCAATGACTAGTCTGCCAGTATCATGCCGGAGCTAGAACAGAAGACCTTTATTTCAAAGCAGCTTTCACCTTAGCTCAGCTTCCTTTCCTTGTTACTCCCTTTCTTTGAAAACTCTGTTTAAATAATGTCTGTCTAAACCTTGTTGCGATTCTACTCATTACAAAGACTGTGTTTTCCAAATTGAACATTAATTGCTCGATTAAATTAGAAACACTATTTAAGAGCCTATGAACTTTTATACCCCCTTGAAGACAGCTCTCAGGTTTACACAGAACCATGTTTTTCCTGACAGTTTTTCCCTTTAAATTATTTCATAATCTCTTTTACATAACTCCTTGGTTTTAACTCTCATGGACTTGTGTAAAAAAATGTTGGCCCTAAATGACAGTGCAGAGCCACTGCAAGGCATGGCGGTTTCCAGAGTCGTGAAGATGAACTTTTTTTTTTTCTCTCGGCATCAGCAGATACTCACCTAGGAGGGTCCTCAGAGCAGCGACACACCAGGGGCTGCAAGGTGTGAGACCCTCGACTGGGAGCACCTCATTTTTCTCAAACTCCGTGGCATGGGGGTCCGCAGGGCCTCTCACTATTTTTAAGTGACCGCTGTTTTCCTCATGGATGTGCCTGGAGAGGGAAGGGCGTCCATAGTCCTCTCCTAAAACTAGGCTACGGCAAGAGGCAAATGGAATCTTGTTTTTCAAGGATAGAAAAATTACTAGCCATTTGGAACACTACCATCCGCATCAATATTCATAGTGCTCTTCGCTTTATTTATTTACTTGATTTATAAAGAGCTGCACTTGGCTACGGGTTCTTGGGACATGATGTGAGTCAAAGATTGAGAACATTCTAAAAGCGAAATGGTAATAATACACGAAAAGAAACAAAGGAAAGAGCGGTTTCTGCCATCACCTCATCATTCTTATTCTGCGGTCTGCTTGTTGCTCACCTCCATTCTAGCCATCACCCTTCTAGTTGTCCTCGTTACCATAATCCCTTCCCTAAGTTCTAGACGTTCATTTTCTGCTCCACTCCTGAGTTTCTAGACCAATGATGCTTCCCACGGACCTATAGATCAGCACCTGAGTTCCTCATCCTGTGACAGGTCATCTCATTACAGGCACTTCCCAACGCCATCTGGGCTTGACTCGCAGCCTAGAGCCGTTGGCTGTAGTGGGGACCCTTTGGGGCAAGAGTGGGGTGTGTCCCAGGAGATTCTTACTTTGTGCAGAACTCCGAGGCTACAAGTAATGAGCCAGAAGCCAGATCTCCTGGGGGACATTACAGAGTCTTCCAAATTCTGAACAAAGCCCCTGGGATCATGTGGAGGGTCTGAAGCCCAGAGTCTGAGACGGGGCGGGGCGTGGTGCTGAGGAAGAAAATGCTTTTGTTTCTGCAGGTCTCATCATATCTCTGCAGCTTCTCCGAGGAGACATGGAGCAGATTCGGAGAGAAAACCCTATGCTATTCAACAGGGGACTGGCGATTACCAGAAAACTGGGCTTCCCTGATGTCATCATGCCAGGTAGGCAGAACTTCTTGGGGCTGCGGTGGGAGAGGGGTGAGGAACACAAGAGTCCGGTGCTCATCTCAGGAGCAGGTGGTGGACTGCTGTGGAGGACTCCTGTGGCCATTAAAAGCCTCTGCACCCCAAGTCGGGCAGCTGACCGCAGCCTGCAGCCGGTCGCTCCTTAGGCTCTTGGTGGTAGTTGCTGTTTTCCAGAAGCCCCTACAGCACATTCCCCAGTGCAGCGTGACAACTCAGCAGATGTGCCCTGCTGTCTCTGTGCAGGCTCAATGGTGGCGACCACCAGGGACCTTCGTGGGGATGCCTTTTTATACCCTCTTCTGTTATGCTGCTTAGCAGAAGGGCATTAGCTCCCAGAACGCCCCCTGTAAGGGGGAGAATACACCGAAATATGAGCCTGTAGTATTGATGAGCCCAGTCCATGGGAATAGCAGACACATGTTAGTGGATTGGAGAATGGATGAGGCAAATGGTATAAATGAGGCCCTGTGAGGAGTCCGACCTGGCCAGTTTCTCAGGAAACGTCTCACCGTCCTCGTCGGATACCTGATGGGAAACCAGGGCAGCAGGTGGGAACATTCCTCCCCCCAGTGTGGTTCCCGCTCACCCGTCCCAGGCTCACCTTTCGTAGTCAGGCAGATACAGGCAAAGCTGGAGAAAGAAGTGAGTCCAGACAGGCTGTCACAGCCGGGGGCTTTTGGGAGAGGGAAGGGCAGAGGGTGGCTCAGACGGATGGCGAGTGGCCTGATAACCAGAGAAGATGCGAACAAGGAGAGGAAATCAGAACAGACGCGCAGCCGATTATCTGGATGGATGGCAGGGGCGTGAGCCCTCCTGTCCGCTGAGTTTCCGTGCTCCGCTAGCCGCTCACTCGCCTTTGTTGAGAAGGGCCACGCCAGGCGAGGCTGAATGACTGTGTCCACCCTACAGGCCACCCGTGGGGGGTTCTCCACGGTGCTCTAAACGCTCTTGCTGGAGATACTTGCCAGCACATAGCCAAAGGGAAGCGTGGCCTGAGCGTAGAGAAGGCCCACGTGACGCATTCCGACTGCCCTGCGGCTTCCCGCACTACGCAGGTTTGTCCTCTATGGCCTTCGGCGCCTGTCCGCAGATGCCGCATTCAGAGCGAGCTGCCGGGGACAGCCTTCCTCGCCGGCTCGTGCATCCAGGACTGCTCAGCGGTTCCGTGCTCATCTGAAATGCTCAGGAGACTTTCTGCTTATGAAAGCTCCCCTCTGCCGTCGACGTGACATCCTCCACAGGACAGTTCTTCCATCGTGTCCTCACCCTGTTCCTCAGCCCTCCGTCTGTGGCTCTGGTTATCAGGAGGAGGCCAGGCGCAGGCCCAGGCTTCGCGTGACGGAAGAAAGGATATAGGTGGTTACCGAAATTCATCTGGTGATCTTTTTTTAATTAGGTCGCCAGGCTCATGAGGTGGACTCATAGACTCGAAGAGATATATTGGCCCTCACACAGTCATGGAGTTAAAACCACGTGAGCAGAGACTAGAAAGGAGCAAGCTTCAGTCAGAAATGTTTTTAAGCAAACTTTGATTTCAAGAGTTACACTGTCCATAGACCTGTTCTATGGAATGAGGCCTTTTCGTGGGCACCCCGCATCTCCCTGTGTCCCTGGCAGACAGGTGTATGAAGGACCGCTGCGTACGCTAGTCGTCACCGTGGAAGTCAGCTGTACTGGGCATTGGTGAGGCAAGCTGAGCTTAGGGGGCATGCCCTTCCCTGGGGACCTAAGGGATCCCGGCTGGGAGGTCCCGGCTGCGGCGGTGAGTATGCTGCTGCCCTCGCGTGCTGAAGCCGAAAGCGAGGTCTGGCTCTCGGGCAGGAAGCGGTCCTTTGTGCAGAATCTGTCTCCTCCTCTATCCTCCCTCCCCGGGGGGAAGAGCTCTTTGCACAGATGGCCACTCAGAGTTGTGAGCTGACAGCTGACAGCCCCCTAAATGCACCGCAAGGTATCATCAGAGTGGGTTTGCCATCCTTGCGCGAGGTGACAGGCCTGGCCTGCAGGTCCTGCTGGAGCGGCAGGGCAAGTGTGCAGGACTTTCCCGCCGTGGTCGGCCTGTCTTGGGAAACCAGGACTGTGATAGGAAGTCCAGTGAGACTCCCGGCCCTGGCCACCTGTCTACCTGTAGCTGGTCCACCCTTCACCTGTGGGAATATTGTATGTGGCTACGGCCGTCCCTCAGCCCTCAAAGTGCTGGTGTGACCAAGCTGCAGCTTTTTCTTGACACATGGACAGATGGGAAATGAACAAGGAAACTATGTCAGTAACTGCGAGCATTTCAACACTGAAGTCTGAGAAACTGAAGTAAATGTAAAAATTAGAATTACTCATAAACTGTGATCCTTTTTTTAAAACTACCCGGCATTTGGCAGAAACTACCAGACACTCATTTGGAGAGGTTTTTTTTTTTTTTTTTTTTGTCAGGATGGCCTTGGCAGGTCCTTGTCAGAGCGTATTGACAGAACTTATAGCTCTGAGTTACAGAGCTGTGACTGGCTCTAGCCACACCAGCATTCAACATAATATTTTGAAAAAGGTCTTTCTGATGGTCTCCTGTTGCTTTCTGTGGGTGTGCACATACCTGCCACGTGACAGCTGTGAATAGGAGGTGGCCTGCTCTGTCCCACAGCTAAGGTCCTTACTGCTAGGTTATAGAACACATAGATGTGGGAATATAAGCCTAATTTTGAAACTGAGCACCTATAGCCTTTTGTTGGTTGTTATATTTCTGTGGATATTTCCTCCTCCCTTCCAAACTCACTTTATTTAGTTCAGGATAAAAGCCAACAGCTATGTAACACACTTTTATTCCTTTCCTAATTTTTTTCGAGAAGATGGGCAGGAAAGACTAGGGCCAGACAGGTGTTCCAGGCGAACAAGTGAAGTTAACATTGTTCCTAGTGACTCACTTGTCAGAATTAGCCCCAATGAAACCTTAAAGAAGACGGTCAGCCAAGAGGTTGTCGACTGAAGGGGGCAATTTAAAACCGCTTGCTTGAGGAGAGGCTGTACCGTCTCTAGACCACGTCTGAGGCAGCGGGGATGCGCCGCCGCTTCCCACAGCCCTCTCGAATCCCTAGCTCTGTGCAAATGGCAACACTTTAACTTGGTTTTGAAGCCTTGAATATTTTATGCCATCACTTACCATGGGTGATATGGGCCAAGTTTCGTATTGGATAAATGGTTTTCTGTCTTGCCGGAAGACATCTGCCCTTTGATGTAGTATGTTCTAGCCGATAACTAAGTTTTTCCTCAAGTGCGTAGAATTGCAGTCACCCACAGGGCCTGGGGAGTCACAGACCAGACTGCTGGGCCCACCCCGAGAGTTTCTGATGCAGGAAGACTGAGGCGGGGGCCCTACGATTTGCATTTTCACAAGTTCTCAAGTGATGGTGACGCTGCTGGTGTGGGGGCCCCTCTGAGAACCATGTCCTGGAGAGTACCCCACTTTGGGGATGCTTTGCCCCTCTCTGAGTCAGACCCGGCACAAGTATTGCTCCTCTCTGGGTCGCCCCGAACTGGCCCATTAGAAGGCGGCAACGCAGGCGTGGTGTCCCCGAGGGGACCCTCTGCTTCTTGCCCTCGTGCTCAGAGACACACTCAGGCCTCCGCTTTAACCCCCGGTGAAAAGTGCATGCTTCATCAGCAACCTGCGAGTGACGTTTTATTCTCTTTTCCTGTTTGTCTTAATTGTTCTTGTTTCTCTCTGTGCTGTCCCCTCATTCTCGCCCCTTTCTTTCTGGTGCAGAGATGAAGATAGTTGGGTGTAAGTTCCTGCTTTTGTGTGTTCTGTCTGCTTTTTGCCTGCTTTGTGTCCATCTCCATTTGTCTCATGGAATGTGGCGATCCTGGGGTGGGGTGTCATGTACATTATTAATCCTTCATCAGCCTCACCTTTTGGGGTAACTGATAAGACATAAGAGAAGCTACCAGCTCAACCTAGAATACTGTTTTACTTTGGATGTCCGTTAAGATCTGAGGAAGCTAAGGACATGTTGGAATGTTTTAAAACTCTGAACAACCACCAGGGGTAAAGCTACAGGAAAAGATTTTTAAGAGATAGATCAGCTACTCCCATTAAAAAAAGAAAATGAGTAGGCTTATCCTAAGCTACAGAGAATCACAAAGTCAGAGAAAGCGTCTCCTTTCAACTTGGCTGGATACATACAAAGGGCAAACACACAGATATGACTTCTGAAAGAAAGCTCTCCCGAAGGGGAGTGAGGCGTGTATGTACCACAGGTAGAGTCATAGGACTGTGGCCAGGCTGCGTGTCAGATGAGGCTTTGGCAGCACCCTTAAGGGACGATTTGAGAATGGCCACATCTGGTCCCACAGCAGGTTGAAAGATCACATCCTTGGCCCAGGAAAAGAACCACTATCCTGTGCCCATCCCTGCCATTCTGTTAGCAGAGAGCGTCACCGACTTCGTAACAATAGAAACCAGTAGACATGCGACACTGAAGACATGGTTCAAAAATAAAGAACCTGTCTTTCCCAGATACTCTACAGAAGTCCTCCTAGAGGAGTCGTCATCATTGTCCTTTTTTGTTTGTTTCTTCTTCAAAATAAGAACTACTACAAAAGAAAACACTGGGTATACGCCTGCCGCTGTCCAAGCTGTATGGCTGCTAATGTCCCTCCATCTCCACGAACACTGTCGGGAGACTTCACTCCTGGCCGGTGGGCCATTGCAGCTACTGGAAACAAGTCCTGGTTTTGCATGGTTTTAAGGGAAAAGAGCACGATCCTCAGAACCCCCTTCTAATCCTGTCCAGAAGTAGACAAGGCGTAAATAATGTAGTATTAAATACTGCTAACCTTGAACCCAAAGCCTCCTAACATGTGGAGTGAGTGATTTATATGGAAGGAACAGGAATGTAATAAAGAATCCAGACACGACAGTGTGGCCACACCTGTGTGGGCTGTCCTGGACCACTTCTCCTGGGACGGACTTCTGCTTAGACCGGAACCACGTGGCTCCAGAACTTGCAGTAAGGCTGGAGAATCTGGTGACAGTGCTCTGGCTCCTGAGCTGCACCTCAGAGGTCCCGAAACCTCTCCGGAGCCTTCCCTCAGGGAGACCTGCAGACACGTGTGAGCTGCTTCTCCACAGTCATACTCGCATGCGGGTCCCAGAGCCCCTGAAGCATGCAGTTTCCATCACTGCTGGATGCAGCTCTGTCCGCGTGTGCCCCAGTCTCCGAAGGGTTCCAGTAGCTGGAAAGCACGGTTGCTTCTAAGGCCTCTCATTCTGTGAGGAGCCCAGAATGTCTCAGACCGACCCCTGACGCGATAAGATGGCCTCAGGTGCATTACCTTGCTCCCTCCCAGCAGCCGTTTCGGTAGACTTCGAGGCATCTGGATTTGTTTACGTGAAGGGGCAGTGTAAAGCTGTCCTTGACATGTGAGCATTCCAAGCCAGATGTCGGCAAACTAGAGCCCACACAGGTCAACAGCCTGTCTTTGTACTACCTGCCGCTAAGAATGTGTTTTGAAAACAAAGAACATGAGACCGAGACCTATAGGACCCACGGAGCCTAAAAGATTTACTATCTGGTCTCTTACAGAAAAAATTCACCAACCTCTGCCTACTCGAGCCCCTAGTTCCCCGACATGCAGCTAGCTGTCTGTACAAACAGCTGGCACTGGCTACTGTGTGAAGCTGCAGGAGGGACAAAGACAGTTTACTCTGAGGCCCTCTTAGAAGACCCACCTCATTCATTCATCTTTCCACTCAAGAAACTCTGTTGCATGTCAACTGAGCACAAAGAACTGTAAGGCATTGCTGATGTTGGTAGACGCTCTGCCAGCCTTAGGGACAGAGGACACCTGACAAAGTGGGGCAGGGCCGCCCTCAACATCGCCCACTCCCCAAAGAACAGCCCACCTTTCCCATCGCCTCACAGCTCCTTCATGCTAAGAGCTGCCCAACCCCCAGCCCCCGCCAAATTTCATCAGTGTCTTCCCAACACACCCCCGTGTTCCGGTCCCTGATGTTAAACACCTGGTAATTTTTAAAATATATGTCCCCAAGTCCCACCGGAATCTCATGGGGTAGAAGCTACCTAGGTGATTCAAATATGGCCACCCAGCAGTGGTCTGCAAGCTAACCTCAGGAACCACTGCCCAGGCCTTTCCTTCCCTCCTGTTGTAATGTGTCTGTCCTCGTTCCTCTCCCGGTAAACTTTCCTGTCAGTGGGTGCCAAAGTTTACCGGAGCCTCCTGGGGACAGCGCCGTAGCCAGAGGCATGGCTCCATGTGGGCACAGGGACAGCTGACTCCTTAGGCTTTCTCCTTTCTCCAGGAGAATTAGTGGAGAGCTTTATTTACATGATCCCCTAGAGAGCTTTTGACAAGAAGGCCTCAACAACATTAACCATCACAAAGGGCCGTTTTTTTGAAATTGAGGTGGTAATGTGCAAAATTGCGGCCCATCAGGCAGCCTCATAGCTGTTCTGACCGAGAACAGCCCCGATGTAGGCAGGTCTGTTCTCCACATAAAGACCGGATGAAATCGAGCTGCTTCGGTCTGTAACTCAGAAGTGCAGTTAACTTACGTTGATACATTTTCTCAGATGACAACCAAAGACATTCTGCTTAAATGGAAAAAATTTAAAAGACTGAAAACTCTAGGAATATCTAGCTCAGTCCTTCCATTCGAAATTGGCATATTGATTTAAAATGCCCTGGAGGAGCTGCGCAGAAACTGAGCTTGCTCTGTTAAACTGGCGCGAACCAAATGCTGTCATTATCCGTAGGCAGGACGGCGCCCAGTTTTGTGTGAGTGTTCTGGCTCATACGTGGCTAGGAAGAGTTTGAGGTGTTTCATTTGAAGGACATGTTTATTATAACATGGTTCACTTGTATATATAGAGAGCCACAGAAATTTAAAATGTTTGTACAAGCTAGAATACCAGGTGATGCTGGTAGCCAATACCTGCTTTTAAAAGTCAGCGTGGATTATCTTGAAAATAACTTCCAGAGAGTGCTGGAAGTTAAATGTGGGTACTGTTCTTTAGGCATTAAAATACCCTAGGCTGTTCACTTTATGCCAAATCAGCCTAGACATTTGAATCGTTATTTAAATTCCATAGAAAAGCTCATGTGTAACTAAAAGGCTTTATCAGAAGAAGGCTCTGAGATCTCTGTTTTAATCGTTAAAAATTCAAGATGTAGCCAACTCTGATTTATTTATCCCATTTGAATAGCAGTCACCCGTGATAAAGTTCTGTTCATTTTGAATTTCACTTTCAGGACTGATTTTATTCAGCTTCTGTCCTGACAGTAGCAAACTGATAAATGTGAGTGTCCCTTCTCCTTCCGCTTGCCTTCTTTCCCCTCTGAGTGTTGTGTTAGTGACATGCTAGGAGGCACCGAGCAGGGATGTCCAGAGGGGCAGAGTACCGGCCCAGACTCATCAGAATTCAGACTAGAGGCTCTGCTCAGCCCCAGGGCAGTTGCGTTTGTGTGTGATTCTCAGAACCCATTTGCCCCTTCCCTTCATGGTAGCCTCGGGGCTATTGGTTTGGGGAACAAGATGGCTTTCACACGTTAGGGAAAGTTCTGGCAGTCAGAGAATAATTCATTGCTTCTCATGGGTTGCTTTCCCCACCGAGCCGAAGTATTTTGACAGTTTCATTATGGGACCAGATAACCATGATTGCTGCCTGGGATAGGGAGGCACCCTGAAGAATGGAAGGTCTGATCACGAAGATCCCACACACCCAAGTTACATGCCAGTCTTGACCTGTTGCTGTGTCAGAAAGAAACCCTCAGACGCTTCCACGATTCCAGAGGTGGTCAGTGCAGAAAAGAGGCTGTCCTCACGAATGCGACCGAGCCAGGAGGCTCGCTCGGCTCGCTCACTCACCGAAACCAAAACCCGCCTGTATCATTGCGATTCCAAGTCAGGAGCGTATTTAGATGAGCCAGGTTTTCTAAGAAGTAGAAAGAACATCCGGCTTCTGGATCCACTTGCTTTCAAGTTCATTGTTCCATCACCTTGCAGTCACTTTCTTCTGGTTGCTAACACGTCTTCCCTTTGGCCCTGCCTATTGTCCTTTGCTATGTTTGAACGTTAAAAGCCCGTTTTTAGAACGTGACTAGAACTCATCGTGTTACAGATTTAGAAGCTTAGAGTAGCCTAAATAAGCTCTTATACACCAACAGACAATCTCATCCCCCCCCTTGCTCCACCCCCACACCACCCCGAAAAAGGTTGCTAAGACTACGGTCGTTTGGGGCCTGTAGTCTCCGCTCCGCCAGCCTGTCTCAAGCAGCAGATACGGATGAAGTGGGCTGGAGTCGGAGCACAGGGACAAAAGCAACAAAAGCACAACATGTTGTCACCACAGTGCTTTAGCACTTGTGTGTTTAGAGAGTCACCTGCTCCCAGAGCACTACTCGAGTAACAAAAGAAGACAAACTGACAGGTGGTCCAGGGACCTCTCCCTGGGATTTGGAGCTAGGCTTCTGGAAAGAAGTAGTAGTGTATTTACAGTCAGAAGGGTTGAGGGCTGCAAAAAGAAAGCCTATGGAAAAGAAACTACTTTTTTTCAGGGGTAGGAGGAGAGATCAGTAGTTAAGACAGATACATGATTAACATAAGTATTATTCCTGTTGATTCTAAAATCTTTCCTCTGTGCGGGGCTTAGATTGCAGCTCTTTGGGAGGGAGAGGACCTGAGCAGTCACCTGCAGTCTGAGAAGGGTCCCTGCCCAGCCTTTTCTCACACTGGGCAAGCCGTGGGAAGCACCTTCAGGATTCAGACTTAGCACAAGACTGAACACCCGAGCGCTGCTCCACGGGTTTCGGTAGGGTGTCCATCGTTATTAACCAAGCTTGGAATGCCCTGAGCACCCCCCTGAACCCCGGAGGAGCCAGTTGCTAGCCTGGTCCTCCAAGCAGATGGGACAGTGCGGCTTCTGGGGTCATGCAGACACGGCGTTTCTCTCCCCGCAGGCGATATCCGCAACGACCTGTACCTAACCCTGGAGAAGGGGGATTTTGAGAGAGGGGGAAAGAGTGTACAAAAGAATATTGAAGTGACCATGTATGTGCTTTATGCAGATGGAGAAATCTTGAAGGTAAGGCTTGCCTGTCGGTCTGGAATGGAGGCTGATCCTGTAATCATCCTGGTGCTTCTGTGGACTTTGTCTGGGGACCCACTCCTCAGGCAGGGCTGATCTCAGGTCACCCACATGCATCCTCCTCTGCCTTCTCCCCTCTTCGGGGACAGCCAGTGCCCGCTCAATGATGGCTACCAACCTAACAGCCTGTTGGACATTCTCACTCATATCCGACCCGAACCCTTCCCACTCCAGTGTAGACCTGTTCCCCGTGGCTCTGTCCTGCCTGTCGCTTCTGCCATTCTGTCCCGCATTGGGCTGCCTCCTTTTGGTACCTGTTTTTGGGTCCCTCTCCTTCTGTTCCTTAAGCTAATACAGGAAGTTATTCTTGCTCTTTGGTCAGTGGTGAGATTCAGGTTCTCACTCACTGCTACCAAGTTATGTGACAAGGAACAGCAGGCTCAGGCCCTGGAAGGTGACTTCCCGCCAGTGCATTACAAGGATCCTCTGCCACTCTTCATTAAGCGTGAAGACCGGGAGTGCTGTTTTTCTCTTGCCAATATGTCAGTTTGTTCCTTACTCACGTCCCGGTGAAGTCCCTGGCAAATCACGAGGCATTGTTTGCGTGGCATTTGGCAGAAGGCAGGTCAGCCTTTTACAGACCTCGCTTGTGTATGTTGACATCAGCTTTGCGAGATAGGCAGAACGGGAACAATCACCTACATTTTAGAGGAGAAAAAGGTAAAATTCGTCAAAATCATCTCCCAGAGCCAGAAAGAGGAGAATGCCGATGGTGGTAGAAACACCGATTTGTCATTCTAAGAACCCACCGCAAGGATGTGCCTGTCTGAGTAGGTGTAACGTCGCCAGGCATCCACGCCAGACGGGGCTGCTCTTGACGTGTGGCCGGCAGCTTCTGTCCTCCAGGGAACGGGCTCAGGTAGTCCCGAGACTGCCTCTCAAAGCTAACATGTGGGAACTGGGGTCAAGTTAAATCTGGCCCACCGTGTTTGTGTCCGAGGCCAGTCAGCTGAGGGCAACCTAAAATGCCAGCGCAGCGCTGGGCTTAGGAAGACTAGAAAACTCTCATCCCTTTACAACTTAGTTGTTTTTCTCATCTGTGTGCCGTGCACGGTTAACTCGTCCCTCAGAGTTCACTGTTTGCTAGTGAGGGTGGAGGGCCTCCCTTCGTGACCCGGATGCACCCTCAGCAGCCCCCGGTCCACCGAGCGCTGGGGCCTCTGCCCCAGGGAGCGCAGGAGCTCAGACTCCTGGCTTCTCGTGCCGTCTGCACGGCTGTTTCCAAAAGTGTTGAATTTCAGCCCAGTGAATCCTCCCAGCTCACAGAGGTGGCCTGGTGGGAACAGGAGAGCCGCACCAAGGAGAAGGTGACGCGTCCTGGTGACAGGGACACCCGGCGCACCTCACTGTGCTTCTCTCCTCCAGGATTGCATCAGCTTGGGGTCAGGGGAGCCGAACCGGAGTTCCTACCACTCCTTCGTCCTCTACCACAGTAACAGCCCGCGCTGGGGGGAGATCATCAAGCTGCCCATCCCCATCGACCGGTTCCGGGGCTCCCACCTGCGCTTCGAGTTCAGGCACTGCTCCAGTGAGTGGCCCTCTCCCACGCTCCTTTGGGGGTAGCGCTGTCACTCATCCCTCTCCGGGACAGAGTCGAGAGGGCTCTTATTAGTGGGGCCAGAAAGTGAGAAGTGAAGAAATGTCTGCTCAGAGAGGGGATGTCACCAGAGGCTGTTGTTTGGACAGTGATTGTCCACAATCCTGGTATGGGTTCTTCTGAGTGTCTGAGCTGGACACCGGGCAGGATCACTGTCATTCTTTTTAAGTATTCCCTTCATACGTATTCAGCTGCTTCCTAGAGTAGCCCCCGGCTTATCAAGACCAGGACTTTGGTTTCTGCCTGGGTCCAAGGGGCCTGTGTAGCCGGGATGGCCGTGGAAACTCAGTCCACGAGTGTTTCTCCTCGTCCTTGCAGTCAGGTTGCTACCTAATTAATGGAAGTAAGGCACAATGAAGTAAACAGCACCGCTGATGAGCGCAAGGGGAATTTCTAATTTGAAAAGCGAAGTGGGGCGGGGAGCGGAAACGGCTAACAGCGGCTCTGATTGCAGCGAAGGACAAAGGGGAGAAGAAGCTCTTCGGCTTCGCGTTCTCGCCCCTGATGCGGGACGACGGCACCACTCTCTCCGACGACATCCACGAGCTCTACGTGTACAAGGTATGGGCATGGTTCTGCCAGCCATCCCATTATAGCTGCACGCCAGGGGGAGGCCACATGCCCTGCCCTGTTCCCTTTAGAAGGCATGTCAGCCGTTCTGGGGAGTTCTGGGACAGAGGGCAAGAAGCAGCCAGGAATCTCCCGGGACTCGACGTTTCCACGTGGTGTGGACCGGGAAACAGGCTGTGTTCTCTGCTTCTGCCTACAGTGCGATGAGAACAGCACGTTTAACAACCACGCTCTGTACCTGGGCCTGCCGTGCTGCAAAGAGGACTACAACGGCTGCCCGAGCATCCCCTCCAGCCTCATCTTCCAGCGCAGCACCAAGGAGTCTTTCTTCATCTCCACGCAGCTCTCCTCCACCAAGCTCACCCAGAACGGTAGGCGGGGGCGCCCTCCCTGTCCTCAGTCGCTGGTCCATGTTGCCGATGTGCATTAAGTGGCACAGAAGTTATTGCTGTCGTGCCACAGAGAGGGGATTCTTCTCATTCAGAGTCACAGGAGTCACTTGGCAGCAGCGGCCCATGCGGCCTCCCATGGTTTTAGCAGCTCCAGAGTGCACACGCATGGTTCACACACGTGTCTTCGGCCTTGACCTCGACACTGAAGCCTCTGCTGTCATGCTCGCGGCTCTTTCTGATCCCCCAAGAGCCCACCCGTCAGTAGCCGTGAGGGTCTGGGCATCCCTTGTCCTTGGCAGAGCCGGGGTTCACATCCTTTGCGCTTGCTTTCCAGTGGACCTCCTTGCTCTGCTCAAGTGGAAGGCCTTTCCAGACAGGATCATGGACATCCTCGGGCGGCTGCGGCATGTCAGCGGAGAGGAAATTGTTAAGGTACGGCGCGCACAGGCTCCCGAGCGGGGATCTGGGCAGAAGGCCTTCCTTCCCCCTGGTTTCTGCCAGCAAGCTTCTGAGACCATTTTCGAAATATATAATTAGATGAGTAGGAATAAAGTTTTTTTTGTTTGTTTTTTTTAGTTAGCTTCTGTTTTTCAAGTAGTCATCCCATCAGGTTTATTGCCTTTTGAAAACTATTTAAACCCTAATTTCTGACTGTTGTTCTTCCTAGAAAGCAAAATTGTCATTGAAGGGTAGCGGGACAGCACCCCCTCAGAAACAGTCCCAGTGCCTTGTGATGTCTGCGTTCCTTTAGGTCTTCTCTCCCTTTCTTAGGTCTCGTTCCCACTGTCCTTATTTTGTCACCCCTCACCACGAACCCAGCCTGATGTCTTCTTCCCGGCACTGCTCTCTTCATCATCTAAAAGAATTCTGACCTGCTCCATTCACTCAACAGCTGCTGATTGTGCCCGGTCCCTCCCTTAGAGCCCACGCTAGGGACCCCTGCCTTGTGCCCTGCCTCAGCCGCTTCCCCCCGAACCCGCGCGGCCTTTCCCAGCTAATGGCCTGAGCTGCCTGACAGCAGTCCTGCCCGTCCCCAGCTCTCTTCCACGGGCGTCTCCGCACTGCATGGTGCTGGCCCACCTGATGTTAGCTCAGGAAATGCCCAGGTACTTGCTGATGGTGAGAGCCCTGCAGGTGGATGCCACACAATGGCCTGAGCTCCTCTGAGGAAGATGGAGGTGCTTGTGGTAGCAGCAAGAGCAGTAGAATGCAGACAAGACTGCATCTTAAGAAGGCTCCTTGTCCATCAGTGAGCATCTTAGCTCTGGCCCTGCAATAGCAGATCAATTATCAGATGCATTGTCTCTACTTGCCTTTTACTGCTCCATTGACTCAGTGATAACACGACATGGTGTCTGCAAATGAGGAAGTTTTGAAGTCTGTGTACCGCTGTGTACTTTTATGAAGTCTTACACGAATCTTGTTTTAATCCATTGATCAGAGTATCATAAATTTTAGAAAGATGTCTTAACAAGCCGATACTCGTTTTTGAAACTTAAGATAAATTCATACTCAGGGCATTTTTTTTCTTCTGAACATATTTAAAATATGAGCCAGTAAACAGAGTAGTAGAAGTCTTGGAACTTTTTTAATGCTGAGTTGTCGTATTCCTCACGAGAGAACATTCTATCGGTAGATCTGGTTTGAGCATCAGTAATTTGTCTCGAGCCAGCCAGAAGAGACCATGAAGAGAATCTGCTAGCATTTAAAAATATGTTTTTACTTTTTATTAGAAGATTTCAAACATTCACAAAGGTAGACAGCATAGTATAAAGAACCCTTCGTGTACCCATCAGCCAGCACCGTAGTCAGCAACCCGTGGCCAGTCCCACCCATTAACATCCCATCCGGGCCTCCCACTTCACATCGTTTTGAAATAAACTGTAAACATTGTGTTATTATATTCCGTTATGACCAACAAAATGTTAGATTTGCTTCTTTAAAATTGTATTTTATTATTAGTTTCAAGGATACGGTACATCAGTTAGACATTTAAGACGACCGGCATCCATGAGCATTTGTCATTTTCTCCCTTAATTTTTGCATCTTGGAAGGAAAAGGGAACATGCTCTAAAAGACAAACAAATAAACAGTGCTTCCAGATCTTTTACTCTCATTAACAGCCCTCATCAGCTGCATTCTCCCTTCTCCTGGGATACTAATTTCTAACCAAAAAAATATATATATATATCGTGGGTAAGGCCTGGCTTGCCACATCCTCATTCAAATGACCTCTATAGAGTTAGGCCACCATAGAAAGCAAGGGACTGCTAAACTCTTTGGGGTCCCAGGAAAGTGAGCTCTTTTTCTCAAAATGAGTTTGGCATCAGGACCACTCAGATGGTCTTGATTTCAAAATTGCTATCCCACATGGATGCCTTCGGGTTTTTAGGTAATTACTCTCTCCTTAGAATTTTAGCACTTATCCAACAGGAGCCGCCTCTTATGGCCCTTTGGGCGACAGGCAAAGACCCCAGGTCCACCCAATTACCCCTTAGCTAGATGGAGGCGGGCACTCGACCATTTTTAAGTGGTGGTTTGAGATCTTTGTTTCCTGGGAGGTACGTTGGCCAGTGTGCAGCGCTGGACCACGTGGACAGGCCTGAGACGCGAGCCCTGTGGTTTTGTGCTGTTGCAGTTCCTGCAGGACATCTTGGACACGCTCTTCGTGATTCTGGATGACAATACAGAGAAATACGGCCTGCTGGTGTTCCAGTCGTTGGTAAGTCTCATCCTTCTCGGCTTTCATCTTCCCTATCACATATTTCTAAAAGAGGGAGGCAATTCAATAGAGGGAGTCAGTAATGAATTAGATGCTTTTAATAGAAAAGGGACCAAGGAGCGTCACCCAAAAAGACCAGCCTACCAGGAAGATCCCTACAAGATCAAGTTGGAAGAATTCAGCACGGTCAGGTCCGAGCCTCCACCCTGTAGTTCGGGACTCAGTCTCGCCACTGCTGCAGAGTTGCCTGGCCCCTGACATAGTGACCTGCACCGGCACAAGGCCCAGGGGCTCCTAGGGGACACCAGGGGCCCCATTTTTCACTTGCACAGTTGGATAAGGAGAGACCAGGAAAAGCAGAGACTCACTCATGCCACTCTGAGCATCACACTCTCTCCCTCTGTGAAGCTGTTTGGGGACTAGTCTCAGGAGGTTGTTTAGTGAGAATGGACAGTGATTTGAATGTTTAGTGCATTTTGCTTCATATAGCCGGTCCCACAGGGGTGCTGTGTATTCAAGGAGAACTGGCTACTCCAGGTCTCCCTGATGGATGAGCAGCAGAGCTGAGAATTAGAATAGCACTTGCATAGTTTGTGCTTGGCTCTTCTTCTTCCTCACTTCCTTGACCGGCCAGCCCCATTTCTGAAGGGCACACAGCCTTTCATAGGCTAATTTGGCTCCTAGGACAATCTTTTTTTTTTTTCGCCTCTTTCAAGGTTTGTGAGATACCATAGTATTTACGCTTCCCATACAGGCTCAGAGTAACACTGGCACAGACAGATGAGCCCCGAGTCTGGTCTGGGAGTCCAGGGGTGGTAGGAACAGAACGGACAAGACAGAAGCTCAGACACAGAGAGGAAATCTCACATTCACTGCCCGTGGCGAACACGAGGGTAAACGCTGACAGTTTGCCACCCTGTGCGGAAGCCAGGGTTCTGTGTTCTGCCGGGGATAGGGACGGGGCCTCCAGAGAACTCTCATACCCTCCGTCTCCTCCAGGTATTCATCATCAACCTGCTCAGAGACATCAAGTATTTCCACTTCCGGCCTGTAATGGACACGTACATCCAGAAGCACTTTGCTGGAGCCCTGGCATACAAGTAAATTCCATTTGGCACCATTATCAGGACTTGTGTTTGAATAGAAAGAGGCTTTAAACAAAGGTCACCATTCATTTAGCTGGTTTTTTTAACTTTATTTATTTTTTAATTGTGCACATAATGTAAAGTTACCATCTTAACCATTTTTAAGTGTACAGTTCAGTGACATCAAGTACATTCTCATTGTCGTGCAGCCATCACCACCATCCATCCCCAGAACTCTTTTCATCTTGCAAAACGGAAGATCTGTCCCCTTTAAACACTAACTCCCATTTCCCGCTGCCCCCACCCCCCAGCAACCACTATTATATTGTAGGTCTCTTGGAATTGCCTGTTCTAGTCACCGCATATAAATCGAGTCATACAGTATTTGTCTTTTTGTGTCTGGCTTATTTCACTTCCGTTAAGGTCCTCAGTGTTCATCCATGCCATAGCATGTGCCAGAATTTCCTTCCTTTTAAAGCCCGGATAATGTTCCATTGCGTGTATAGACCACATTTGATCTATCCATTCATCGTTGGTGAGTTCGGGTGCCTTCCACCTGTGAGCTTTTGTGAATAATGCCGCTGTGAACAATGGGTGTACAAATATTTCCTCGAGACCCTGCTTTCAGTTCTTTGCGACGTGTATCTGGAAATGGAATAGCTGGATCATATGGCAGTTCTATGTTTAATTTTTTGAGGAACTGTATGCACCATTTGTTTTCTTCTTTGTTCTGTTTTCTGTTTGGGGGAATTTTTTTTTTATAATAGACTTTCTAAAGGGTGTGAGGTGGGATCTCATTGTTTTCATTTGCATTCCCCTGATGATTAGTGATGTCGCATCTCTTCATGTGCTCATTGACCATTCATGTATCTTCTCTGGAGAAAAATCTGTTCAGGTACTTTGCCCATGTTTGAATCAAGCTGTTTGGTTTTTGTTGTTGAGCCGTCGGAGTCCTTCATATTTTCTGGGTATTAACTCTTGTCAGGTATACGATTTGCAAATATTTTCCCGTTGCCTTTCACTCCGTTGGTGGTGCCCTTTGCGCAGATTTCAATTTTGATGTAGTCCAGTTTATCCACTTTTTAATTTAGTTTCCCGTGCCTTTGATGTCATATCCAAAAAATCATTGCTAAATTCAGTGTAACTTCAGCTTTTCTCCTGTTTTTGACGAAGTATTTTACACTTTTTACTCTTACACTTAGGTCTTTGATTCATTTTGGTTTAATTTTTGTTGATTGTATAACATGAGTCCAACTTCATTTTTTTGCACATAGATAGCCCGTTTTTCCAATATAATTTGTTGAACAGACTATTCTTTCCCCCATGGAATGGTCCTGGTACCCTTATTGAAATAATTTGACCATATATGTAAGGGTTTATTTCTGGGCTATTTTTATATGTCTGTCTCTATATCAGTACCACACTTTTGATTACTGTAACTTCTGTAGTACGTTTTGAAATTAGGAAGTGTGATTTTTCTAACTTCTTTTTTAAGGTTGTTTTGGTTCTTTGGGGTCCCTCGGATTCCATATGAACTTTAGAATGGATTTTTCTATTTCTGCAAAAAAAAATGTGATTGGTATTTTAATAGCGGGTGCATCGAATCTGTAGTTCACTTCAGGTAGGTTGACACCTACCAGTATGGAGCCTTCTGATCCGTGAACACAGATGTCTTTCCATTTATTAATATCCTCTTTATTGTCTTCCTACAGTGTTTTGTAGTTTTCAGAGGACAAGTCTTTCGCCTCCTCAATTAAGTTTATTTCTAAGTATTTTATTCTTTTTTGATGCTACCGTAAATGGATTTTTTCCTTAATTTCCTTTTTGGATTGCTCATTGTTAGTGTATAGGAATGTAACTGATTTTTGAGTATTGACTTTACATGCTACAGCTTTGCTGAATTCATTGATTAGTTCTAAAAGTTTGATAGAATCCTTAGGTGTTTCTACATATAAGATCATGTCAGCTGCAAACAAAGATAATGTTACTTCTTCCTTTGCAATATGGATGCCTTTTATTGTTTTTCTTGCCTAAAGACCCTTTCAGTACTCTGTTGAATAGAAATGACAAAAAGCAGGCATCCTTGCCTTGTTCCTGATCTTAGAGAAACAGCTCACAGTCTTTCACCGCTGAGTGATGTTAGCTGTCGGCTTTCAGCTGACACTTTCAGCCATAGTTTCTTACATAGCTGTCATACTTTTCCTTTTTCCTTCTGAGAAATGATGGCACATGGACAATGGACTAGTGGTTACCAGAGAGGAAGGGAGAGGGGGGAAGGGGGGAAATAATAAAATGTTTAAAAAAAAAGAAAAAACAAATTTCATAATATCATCTAATATCCAGACTATATTAAAATTTTTCAATAAAAGAGATGATGGCAAAGCTGTTATAAAGAAGTCTGGCTTTTGTCCATGAGAAACACGTAAATAGCTAAATAGAACACGCAAGTAAATGTCAAAGAGATAATAAGATAGTTGATGAAAGATAATATGAATAGTAAATATGGGAAACACAAGTTTTCTAAAATCATTAAAGCAGTTTTTAAAAAGTCACCACTTTCTTTTATGGAATTAGCACAGTTTTTGAAAACAAAATCCAAGGTGGTGAGGCTGCAGGGTCGCTGTAACTCTGACACTTAGTGTTACTGTGGAGAGCAGGCACTAGGCTCTGTGTTTGACACGTGTCATCTCATTAGTATTCCCAATAACTTTGAGATGTGCTATCGTTTCCTCCATGTTTTAAATGAAGAGAATGAGGCACCCAAATAACTTGCCCAGAGACACAGAGCTAGAAACTGACAGGCTCCAGAAGTGAACCCTACTGTCTGGCCAGGGCCTGTACTCTTGACCATGTAAACACATAGGCCTTCTGACCCTGTAATCTCATTTCACTCAGGGGACTTGGTCCTCAGGAAATAAATTGGATGCAGGTCGAGCAAGGGGGGGCAGGGTGAGGGGGTGGCACACGGGACTCTATGCCTTTTTCAGGACCTACCTACCATTGACGAGCCATTGTTGTATGGCATTGAGACATAGCCATTTTCGACAAAGCAAAAATACACGTATGGTCCAAGACTTTGGGAACACTTTCTTGTAATCAAAGAAGACATGTGTGTTAGGGAGAGTAGTGAAGAGTGGATCTTACTTGCCAATTAAAATGTGGCAGCTCTTTATGGACAAAGAGCATCGTCTGGTCTCAGACGATCCAAAGGGTCCACAGCTGTCATGGAGCCATCACTCCATTCTAGCTCGTCAGCGGGATATTATTCTCTACGTGGCTGATTCAGGGCAGAAGTCGTTTCAGACCGCATTGCTTGTGGATTAAAGTGGGGTTTCTGGAACTGTTCTCTTTCCCAGGGAGCTCATCCGCTGTCTGAAGTGGTACATGGACTGCTCAGCAGAACTGATTCGGCAGGACCACATTCAGGAAGCCATGCGGGTAACGTACTGAGCTCGCTGTACGCAAATGGCCCACCCCTGCTGGTCACCTGTGAGAAATCCCAGCGGTGCAGTGTGTAGGACAAGCGGAGACATCCCAGTGCCCTGGCCTGCTTTCAGGGCACTTTGGACCACATAATTCCCCTCTCTTCACCTCGATTTTGCCCCAGAAGATGCTTATTCCTGATGATGTTATCTTAAAGCAGGAGGGAGGCATGCACACAGCTCCTGGCCACCTTCTCTGGGTTTTGCCAACAGTATCAGCTTCTGCTTCCACTGGCTCATGGAGTATACTCCTTCTGAGCCAGCGACCTGAAAAAAAAAAATGCAGAGAAACTGAATTTTATTTGGATCCTTTTGTTCTTGGATTCACCTGTTTCCATGACAGTCTGTGGTTCTTCAATTCCAGAATCTCAAAACACAGTTATGAGGGAATCTGATGGTTCTCTCGGTAAGGTCACTGCTGCTCAGTGACCCTTGGACTCAGAGAAAAGTTTTCAAAAGTAAAGTGCTTGTCTCCACCGTTGCAATTGCCCATCACCTGATTTTCGTGTGGAATTTGCTGCTACTTCGCCCTTCGTTCCCTGCTATGTTAGTTCCTGGCCATCGTTAACCCGCTTCTGTCCCTTTTTCTCCCACATCTCCAGGCCTTGGAGTACCTTTTCAAGTTCATCGTGCAGTCGAGGATCCTGTACTCACGAGCTACCTGTGGGATGGAAGAGGAGCAGTTCCGGTCGAGCATCCAGGAACTTTTCCAGTCCATTCGGTTTGTGCTCAGCCTGGACAGCAGAAACTCGGAAACGCTCCTGTTCACGCAGGTCTGTCAGCTGCCGGATTCTTGTCTGTCTTAGCAGGTGGTTTCTTTGTCCTCTGGCTTCCAGAGTCGAAGAAGCCCTGCCAGGCGCCTGTATGTGGGGTAAGGGTTGGTTTACAAGGAAACACCTAAGAGAACAAAAGGCTGCTTTTACCTCAAAGCCAGCTGTGTCCCAGCCACCAAATATAAAATGGCCCAGTGGCTTTATGGCCAAGAAGAGGCCCAACTTTGTTCTCGGGAGCCTTCCTTAGGCCAGATTTGTTTAGCAACCATACCTCAGTTGCTGATGAAGATCGTATTTACGGAGGAAGTTCAGAACGTGTAGAGACTTTCACCTCCGAGTTACTGTGCTAATTTAAAAAGCTTTAGATTAGTACTTGTCCGTTCCAGCAGCTTAGCGTGAAATAGGTTGGAAAACAGCAGAAATAAGTAGAAAACTTTGGTTGAGAATTAGGACTCGATTCTATTAGAAATGTCAGTGCGGGAAGGAAATTTACTTTCTTGTATTAAAATGTCAGCCAGCTGATCTATTACCTTTTCCATGCAACCTCACCCTAGAAAGGATCGAGAATGTTGGCCATTGCCCCAGTTACAGGGGGCTATTTTCTCTTATAAGTAAATGTCAGAATTGGATCTAATGAATTGCACTTCTCAGATTTTTCGAAGCCAATTATTACATCAAAACCGCCAGCAAAGACCAGATAACCTCTCTCATGTCCATTCATTCAGTCACTGCCAGGACTGTCAGGACGGCGAATGTCTTTACCAACGTCGCATTTACGATGAGAACAGTCTGTCTTTTGTTTTCCACTTGAGTCCGTGTTGCCCTTCGTGGCCATTTGTGTTTAGGCCCCTTGGCCCAAAGGATGGCAGAGTAATTGGGAGCTGGACTTCATAACGAGTGGGAATTCTGCAGGGCTGCCAGCGCCTTCGTAGAAAGGCTCCTTCTATGGTGCGCCCTCCTAAGCACCCAGACAGCTCAGCTTCCTCTTCCCTTCCCTCCCCCATCCCATCTGTTTCTGCCAGCAGAGGCCCAGGACTCCTCCCTGTGGCCTGCAGAGAAACGGGACATTGGGGGGGGGGGGGAAGATGCTCAGAGGTAACAGGCAGAGCAAGGCAGATGCGCATTCTGAGAACTCAGCGATGCCCTGTAAACAACAGCGCGCTCCTGCCACACTAGGAAATAGCTCAGATCTAGTCTCGGCTCAGACCTGAGTGAGGATCAGACCTGCTTCTCCGGTGCCAGGCTCACGTTTCGTGAGTTTCCGAAGTCTCACCAGGTGTATTCTTCAGCATATTTCCTGTCTTTGATTTGATTCTGACCACCAAGAGAGAGCAGGGTGCAAGTGGCCTTCTGTCCTGGTGCCTAAGTGTAGGGAATTTAGTTATTCAGGAGAGCAAATCAGCTTCTGTTTGTCATTGATTATGAGGTGTCTGCTTTTCCCCCCTTTCCAGCTACTTATGATAATGTTTTTGTGCTGGTTCTAATTACTGCGAAGTAACCTTCTTGATATCCCAGGGAGTTATAAATCTTCAGATAGAATTCACGTAGTCCTGTCCCAGGGCCTGGCCTGAGCATAGCCAGGGGTATGACAGACCTGTTTCCCTGTGGCATTAATTTTCCCCTCAGTCTGAGCCAGTGTCTAGTGCCTGATGAAGCCATCAGGAAAAACAGCCCCCTCCATCCCCGGCCGCTTTGGAAGAGCACACTCTCACCTTCTCGTCTCACGGCGACACTCGTTTCCCTGGACGGATCTTAGGTTCATAGTGTAAGAGGACTGAGGAGTGGAGAAAGCCTCCTTCACGCTGCTTCCATTGAGACGAGGGAGAAGAGTGAGAACCAGCACGCACCGAAGGCCTGCTGGGTGCCAGGCGCTCCATTGGACACGAACTTTAAGCCCCTAATTTTATTCCACATACTAATGGCAGGAGAGGATAGCATCGTCCCCACTTTATAGATGAGAAAACTGAGGATTAGGCTGTAACTCACCCGAGGTTCTGTGGCAGATAAGTGGGAAAGCTGGAATTTGAAATCATGTCTGTCTTAATTCCAAAACTCGTTCTCTTTCTCTTATACTACTCTGCCTCCCAAAGGCCCTGGAATTCTTATCATCAGACTGTCCTCAAGGGGCTATCTGATGGGCCTACCGGAGTGGAGCCCCCAGGTGTCTCCAAGCACACACACTCCTGGGCCATCCAGGTGGCTGAACGCTATGCCAGCGTCATTGAAAGTCCTCAAGAGTCATGGCTGACTAAATCCACACGTTCTCCATCCTTTGGATTTACCCCAGAGACCACCAGGCATCAGATTTCATGGTTTCAAATAAATGTCTCTATCCGGGGAAAATGGTCCAGCTCTCAGCTGGATCGTTGGCTGCAGGGCTCTGAGCGGAGTGCAGCTAGTGCTGCTTGGAGGTGCTCGGCTCTCTCTGCCATGCTTGCTTTGAGAAGCCCTTGGCTTGAGTTTGGGAACAAAATTGGAAAGTCAAGAGCTTGAGCATAGAGATAGACAAAAAAAAAATTTAAATCCATTTTATGAGCAAAAACAGCTATGAATATTAAGGCCTGTTGAGCTGATTTCTCTCTATATTTCTTCCTCTTGCCAGCAGAAGCCTTGGCAAGTTACGAAAGGCACAAGTGGCCCGGACCCCAGTCAGTTCCCTTGTTTTGATTCCCTCGTTTCTCCCTGCTCTCTGTCCCAAGAGTGTGACAGGGGCAGGTGGAATCAGAGGCCAGGGAGGAGCCCACCACAGGCAGGGCACTTGCAAAGCCTTCTGCCTCTCACCTTGTATCTTTGTCTGAGCTCGCAAGACACCTGAGCTCACCACAGCTTCACTTGCTTCTGCAGGCCGCACTCCTCAATTCCTTCCCAACCATCTTTGACGAGCTGCTGCAGATGTTCACCGTGCAGGAGGTGGCAGAGTTCGTGAGAGGGACTCTGGGAAGCATGCCCAGCACTGTCCACATCGGGCAGTCGATGGACGTGGTGAAGCTGCAGTCCATCGCCAGGACTGTGGACAGCCGCCTGTTTTCCTTCTCAGGTAACTCAGGTTGGGATGAGAGTCAGACTCACCTTTCTACCTTTTCAGGATGTTAGCCAAGCGGTGATCAAAGGATCGGGTTTATCCATCATCATGCAAGAAGCCAGTAGCCTTGACAACGCAGAGAGCTTTTGGTAAACTGGGTTAGAGGACGCAGGCCCTAGGCCTGCTGCCTGACTCACAGTGTGTTCATACGGGCACGCACGGGGCGGCCTGCGGAGCAGTGTGCAGTCCCACAGGGCTAGCCAGCTGCCAGGATTGGGGCCTGCCACACCCCCAGCAGAGGGAAAGGACGGGGAGCCAGAGGGGAGGGTCTAGCCCGAGGGGATAAGGAGAGTCAGGAATGAAAGAGACCCTGAAGGTGCACCCTGAGGACCCACCTGCTTTTGGCTCCTTGTCTCACCAGTCAGATAGATGGCGTCTCTTCCCTCTGAAGGAGCCTCTAAGGGTTGGACAGAGATGGGCAGGGAACCCTCCCCACCCCCGGAGAGCTCAGAGAGAACCTCCGATTCAACCCTGAAACCACAATGAACGTGACCAGCCTGTGGTCATGATGCTCCCTATGAGCCTGATTCTTTAACCGGAATATCACTATCATCGAATAAATTTCTAGGGCACAGGAATCAATCTGGCAAACAATTACTATTAGAAATTTTGGTAGAAAAAATTTTCAAGTTTGACTTTTGAAGTAGCAACAATAATTTCTCAGCCTGGCGCTACACACATTTGCAGTGCTAAAAGGATGTTCTCTTTGACTGAATTCTGCCAGTGTAAGGTATCATGGATGGTACTGGTACAGTGGCCACCACGACAATCAGCTTTTCTCTGCCGGTAACTGTTGACAGTAGCATTCCTTCCTTCAGCAGCCCCTGGAATGACGCTTCAGCAGTGGTTTGGATGCACGACCCCTGAGGCCACCGCCCACACTCAGTTTGTGCACTGCTCTGCAAAGATGCTCTCTGAATGTATGGCAAGGAGGAGAGCGGACCGCTCCCACTGACATCCTTTATTTCTAATATTTTTACATGTGTTTGCTGCTTTCCGTAATTACATAAAGCAGATTACTCTTAAGTAAACTTTATGTGGCAGTGGAACTATGTGACTGGGTTTTGAGATGACAAGCCCAGCACATTTTCATTCGTAGCTCTCTCATTGAATGCCTAAAGCAGGAGGGTTTTGACCAGTGGTGTCCTTCCTCCAGCACGTACGTTCTGGGAACACACTGATCTCTCCTCCAGCAGATTCTAGTAACAGGCCACTTACTATTTCATCCACAGCTGGTGATTGTTACAAATCCCGCTATGTTGATATTTTGGTCTGCAAAATAAACTGTGAACTCCTCTTTCAGCCACGCATCTTTTTAAAGATAAAATAGCTATCGATGTATTTTATTAGAACATATTCTAAGTATTTGATGAGGTAGTTCCAAAATCTCTCCTGTGTCATATAATTAGTCTTCAGCTGAAAAAGATTTTCTTTCTGAATTTTATCGGAAACTCTTAACTGTGGTCAAATATGAACAATAAATCCCAAATGCCACGGCTGGTGTGTGTTACTAGTGATCTGACTGCATCGTGCTGGCCAGGTGTGAAGGTGGCTGCAGGCCTCCAGACTCATGCTTACACTTGTGTTCACCTGGCCTTCTTACCACACCCGTGAGTAAATGCAGACAAGGTGTTAGCACCTCATTCTACGGATGGGGAATATCAAGCCCAGAGCAGCAATCAGCCTGCCTGAGGTCTTGGAGTGAGTTAATAAATTAGCTGGAACTCTGGATTCAGCCTTCCTGAATTCAGGGTTCTAAACAGAGTCACCTCCTGGTGACAATGCTATTTTGGTAACACTGAGGAGATGAGAAAAGTGGAATTGGCAATAAGCGTTAGCTAATTATCAAAGGCTTCTGACAAGACAAAAGTCTTACTGTTGTTATAGTCTTTGCTGTGGACACACCCAGTGTCCCACAAGCCTTAGGGGGAAATGAGGCAGGCCTAATGGCTGCCACAAAGGAAATGGGGGCTGGGGGAGGGGGTGGAAGTACCTGGCCACCTAGCTAAGGCATCTTAAAGAGGGACCCTTTGTAATCCATATTAAGTGTGCAAGTTCAATCAGTGCAGCTCACAAACCATGTGTGTCATTTAAGTGGCATTTTCACTGTAGGCTAAACTTTTCAGTTGGAGTCTAGTCCTTAAAGAGATTTCGATTGGATGCAATGTCCTAGCATTCATCCCCCACAAAATGCCACAGATACTAAGGCTCAAAATGAGAAGGAAGGAAAGAGAGATGGAAGGATGATGCCCAGGAAGTGGGCTTCTGGGCCCACAGAAGGGAGGGGGGTGGCCTCCAGCTTGGCTTCAGTCTCAGCCCCGCCTGCTACAGTGCCACTGGCTCCCTGAGGCAGGCAGTCCCCCTCTGGAGGGCTTCTTCCTCTCTGTGTTCTCTCCCCCAGAATCCCGCCGCATCCTGCTTCCCGTGGTTCTCCATCACATTCACCTCCACCTGCGGCAGCAGAAAGAGCTGCTCATCTGCTCAGGGATCCTTGGCAGCATCTTCTCCATCGTCAAGACCAGCTCTCTGGTAGTGGCCCCGTACCCGCTCCCACCCCCGCAGCTCTGCCCCAGTCTCGTGTTACCTAAGCCAGAGGCTTTGTGCGCTTCTCTGTCAGGGACGCTTTCATCAGTGGCAGGAAGGTGCCCGAGTGAATGGAGGCCCGTGTGTGCCCAGCAGGCTTCTCGGCACAACACAGCGTTGCTATTTTTAAAAGTTTTGCTACGATACATCCACCCAGAAATGTAGTTATCTATAGTACCAGAGAGCCCGATCCTGTGCCATGCTCTGCTTCTATCAAAAGGTGTTAATTCTGCATTCCTGGGAGTGTCCTGAGGGTGCCTGGGCACGGGGACGGGGAGCCGGGCGGGCTGAGCGGCAGCTTGCTCATTCAGACGTTTCTGTCAGTTTCCTGGCAGCCCGATTCCACCCATATGGCATTGCTGTACTGTGCCAGCGGAGGGCAGGACGTGGGAGAGAGAACTGCTGCCCACAGGCGCTCTGAGCCCCGTGGCACGGTAGAATTGTGCTTTAGCAGTGAGATTTCAACCACGAGTGCTTTTGCCTGTTTTCTTTCTTCTCTACATTTTCTTTTTTAAAAAAAGATCTATGATGGGAGGGAGGACAGGAAAGACAAGTATCAGGCGTGGATAAGGGTAGGACATTATTTTAACGATATTTATTTAATATATTTATGACAGAAGACATGCATATTTCCTATGGAAAATGTAGAAACTGTAGGAGAGTATAAAGAAATTAGGAACAAGAACGCGTTTTTTTTAATAATACTACCTTATGAAGTTGAGAGAAGCTTTCTAGAGAAGAAAATTTCCAGTACATTTAAACCGAAGGCTGGTAGCCAGGTGATAAGAACCTTCGAGGCTGGGCTATCCACGTGGAGCAGGACAGGTGCCAAAAAGCGAGTGTGCTTGGTTTGTGCAGGACACAGGGCCCCAGGAGGGTGCGCTGGTGTCCAGACTGAACAGACCATCTGGCGTTGGGGCCCGGCTTGGCAGAGTGGCTGTGACGGCTGTAGTGGGCCTATTGTTTGCTCTTGGCTCCAGGCAAGGTTGGCAGCTCTCCTTCCCACCAGGCCTCAGAGGCAACACACTGCTAGTAACCTGAGGTCAGACTGGAGGGGTAGGCGGCTTTTTGCTTAAAAACAAACAAACAAACAAACAAAAAAGAAGGATAAAAGAAATGGAAGAAGAGGAATGGGAACAGGTTACAACCTGAAGGAGATGGTCTGGTTTTATTTGTCCATTGCAAGTGGTTGCTTACAACTCCTGGGAGAGATGTCACCAGTGAGAGTGTCACTGCCAGTCCAACAGAGGAGAGGGACAACTTTGGCCCCAAAGACTCTCCCTATGGAATGGAGCCCGGCGCAGCGGCACTGAGTGCCCGGGTATCTCTGTGAGAGCAGGATACCGTCTTCCTCGTTCATCTCTGTACGCTCAGGTTCTCAAACAATGACCGACACATGCTGGGGGACAGACTGATGGGTAGATGGACAGATGGACATTCGGACCAGTACTATAGAGAGGCTGGAGAAGGGGCAGTGGGAATCTCTTTGTGAGATGATTCAAACGAGCTGCAGGATTTGAGACTGGACGTGGGAGGTCTCTCTGTAGGAGGAGCGCGTGGCCGCTTCACCTGTGCAGAGCCCGGTGGCGGGGGAGCAGCCCTTAGCGCTTGGTGAGGAGGCCTGCTCTTCCCTCTGTGCGGCTGCCTGGAAGGACACACGGAGACCAGGGTCCTTCAGGTGGACCGGCGACCCCAAGCAAGGGTGCCGGGGAGCTCGAGGTGGGACCAGGCGTGTGGGCAGCTCTGGGGTCTGGCAAAGGCTGAGATCACCCCCCGGGGGAAATAGCCTTCGGAAAGGCTAGGATCCGTCTGCGTGCGTTAGCGGTGGAGAGGGTGCCGCCCGCACCCCGGGGTGCGAACGGTCAGCCGTGTCGTGCTTTCTCCTGACACTTCTAAGGAAATCAGAGAAAGTCTTTAACTTGGGGCCTTTACTTCTGTCATATGTACAAGATTAACGCACCTGCCTGTGTTCAGAAGCGTGGGCGTCACAGCGATGCTGGGCGAGGGTAAGGCCCCCGCTATCGTGCCGCGGCCTCAGCGGCGGGGGTTCCTCCCCTCCCGTCAGAGCTGTCGCCCGGGTTCCTTGACACTGCAGGCTCGTGGGGCCGCGACCGTGCTGACGTGGCCGACGTAGCAAGTCCTGCCGGCTGCACGCCAGCCGGGCCCGGCGCTAACCGTGTGCTCTCTTGCTGCTCGCTCCAGGAGGCAGATGTCATGGAGGAGGTAGAAATGATGGTGGAGAGCCTCCTGGACGTGCTCTTGCAGACTCTGCTCACCATCATGAGCAAATCGCACGCTCAGGAGGCGGTAAGAGGGCAGCGGTGCCCGCAGTGCACAGCCGAGATCACTGTTAGTAACTAACGTTCAGGTTTTCTGGCCTTCTTTTCTAACCCGGGGCTCCTCCACCGACCCCCACCTCACCATCGCACCGCCCCCGTCTCGGCCTCCCTTCCCGCACGGCTGTCAGCATGCTGCCCTCTCCCCCCGCGACTCCGACCCCCGGCCCCACTCGGAGGCTCCGGCCTCGCGCTCTGCGAGGCCTCCCTTCGGGCCGATTCGGGCGGCGGGTCTCGTGCTCCATCCCGCGCTGCCTTCGCTGGTTGCCTCCGAGCCAGGTCATTGTCTGTGACGCAGAATGAACTAGAGAAGCCGTTAGAAGGTGAGGAAGAGACTGCTCCCTCTAGCAGCAGGCCCTCCGGAGTGACATGCCTGGCAGAATAGTTTTCTCAGAGTTGGCTCGAGTCCCCGCATCAGTCGCTCTCGCCCACAGTGTCAGGGAAAAGGTGATGAGGTGGACTTGCCCCGGCATCCCGGGCGGTGCTGTCCACGGTCCTGCGAGACGAGAAGCAGACTGGGGCAGCTTTGGGAGGAGCAGAGAGGTGGCCCCGGCACCGGGAGCGGGCTTCTCAGCCCTCGTGTCGGAACATGATGAACACATTGCGTGGAGTCTTCCAGTCGCCAGGCGGGAGATTGCAGGGATCTCTTGCAGAAAACCCTCTGTGGGAGCCAGCCAAGCTCCAGCGTGGCGGGCGAGCGGGGAGAGCAGAGACGGGCCTGTGCTACGGGCTGCGCTCAGAGAGGGGTCTGCACCCCGAGGAGCGCCTGCGGAGGGTGCTCTCAGCCCAGGTGGAAAAGCCCCCTGGCACCCCGTAACCATCCTGCTACCCGGGGCCGGACCCCGCTCTGTGCCCTTTACAAATCTTAACTCACTTAGCAACACTAACCAAGTGATTCATTTTCGTAGATTTAATGAAGATGATAACTAGAGTTTAGCGAGCGCTTCTTTACGTCCTGGACTTTTGACTCAAATGCTTCATGTGTGTTAATTCATCAGACCCTCATGTGAATTATGACTTATGATGCCCATTTTTCAGATAAAGCTGAGGTCCACGTACATGTATATATTTTACATATCTATATGCATAATAATTTCGTGGGTCTTGAAGGGATTTGAGAGTCTAAAAAACTGTTGTCAAATTCCGATAAGTTTAAAAACATTTGAAAATTGTCCAAAGGAAGTCGGTTTCCTCCATTCCTTCTGAGGACCCCGTCCTGTAAGAGGAGGCCGTGCTCGGCCGCCACCAGCCGTGAGAGGGTGGAAGGCTTCGGCGTCCCTCAGGCAGGGTTTTCTTCCATGTTACCCCAGCTGGAACTTGAAGAAAGTTTAAAGACTCGTTTTTATCTTTAAATTTTCTTTGTCTTAACGGCCAGAGCTTGTCTTCTCATTCAGGTCAGTTTTGACTTCTCTGCTCTGCAGACAGTTGTGTCGATGTGTATCCCATCTGCCTGGTCCAGTAACCACAGGGAAGCTCTGGGCGGTCCCCAGAGAGATCCTTGTAGAAGGACCCAGCAGGACGGGCGCAGAGTCCAAATTCTGTCCAGAGAAGGCCAAGCACTCTGATCCACGTAGCCGCTCTAGACTTTAGTTCAGTGCCCTGGCCACACAGAGTGACAAAGGACGATGTAGCCGAAGCTCTCTTAGGAAAGTGACTGGAATATCCGTCTCACTTAGCCGTGCTTCTTTGTTGTAGATTAAGGTTTTCCCACTAGACCCACAGTGCAGAGGCCTTGCTAAGACCCCCAAGCCTCCCCTAGCAGAAGAGAAAACTCATTCCCAGAGCCTCAGTTGTCACCTTCCCTTCCATGGTCATCGGGGCCATCTCAGACCCTTCCTGCTGTCCTTGCCCTCTGTGGACGGGGGGGACACAGCCCTTGTGATTATGTGTGCTAAATGTTTTTGGGGTTGGTCCTCAGGGTGAGTACGTGTCCTGCCTTCTCTCGCTGCTCCGCCAGATGTGTGACACCCACTACCAGCACCTCCTGGACAACTTCCAGAGCAAAGATGAACTCAAGGTGGGCAGAAAAGCGCTGGCTGACCTTCCAGCCAGGAAGGGAAGCATGTGGCTAAGACTCCCCAGGGGCTTTCCCCTGCCGGGGCCAGCGCAGGTGACCAGAGCTGCTGAGGGTGGCGGAGTCACCAGCCCCACTCTACAGCTGGCATGTGGCTTCCAGAAGCGGAAAGCCGGCAGTGTTCCCATACAGCCAGACCCTGGTGACACGGGCAGGTTTTCCCTGACTGAAAGCAGCCCTGTGACCACGTGCCTCTGGGAAGAGCTGCTCAGCCACACTGGTGGCTTCCTTCTGTGTAAATACTGCCGTCAGTCACCTGAGATTCTGCCCCTGCAAACCAGGCTTCACTGTTTAACTACTATAATTATAGTAATAATGGTGGCAACTTGCCTTCATTAAAACGTCTTTATGTAAAATACCTGTAGAGAGCAGAAGTGAGCGCAGCCCACTGGCTGCCAGACTCTGGGTCCAGACTGGGAACCTGAGAACAATCCCAAACCTCACGTGGCGTCAGCGGCTGCCACACCCCTGGGGCTTGTGCCTTGGCATTGAAACGTGCTGCTCGGGTCATCCCTGGCTGAAGGAGCTACTGCAGACTCTAGGTCCATGCTCTGCCTTGTTCAGAGCCATCACTTTTGTTTTGGAGTAACGCATCACACTGTTTTTTGTTTGTGTGATCTTCAGGAACCGTACTGCATCCGTTAATAAGTGTCAGTTGTCACTTCCTGTATCTGGTCCTGCCTGCCTTTCCACAGACATGGCTCTCTGCAAACTGTTGTCGTTAACTCTTGCAGTGAGGCCAGCCTATCTTCTCGGAGAGATGAGCTGGACAATCCTTGACGCGAACCAACAGTTAGCCAGAGCCCAGAGCTCACGTCTGTCTGGGTCAAGCAGTGCTTGAGCTGGGCTGTGGAGCCTGACAATCCAGCCTTGGCCCCTCTAGACCATTTTCATCGTGTGTGTGTGTGTGCATGTGTGCACACGCGTGCTCCTGATGCTCAGGTCAGACCAGCGTCATCCCCTCACTTTTTAATTAAATGTTTATTTTTATCACAGCAACACGTATACGTAATTTTAAAAGCCAAAGCATTTTGCAAAGCTTAGAGCGTAAAGCAGGGGTTCCCTGGTTCTCCCTGACCCACGTCCAGTCACTGCTCCCCAAAGGCAGCCACTCTGAGCTCTCGCCATTCAAGTAGCTTCTACTGCCACTTTAAAAATTCCAATGGTTAGTTATTACCTATTTTCTTCTTCTCATGGAAAATGAGGATTCCCCTGAATGATTCCTTTCTCACACATGCATGTCCTTCCTCTCATTCTTCCAATATAATTTGCATGTTTTTGTTTAATTTGTAATCTACTCTCCTTTTTTACAGCCAGGTAAGTACTGTGGCGAGCCAAGAGCTGTACTGTGACACTTCCTTTCTTGTAAACTTCTTGTTTTTCTCCTAGATTAGTTGCCTCTTTTGTTATTTGCTTGGCTTTGTTTTCTTTTGGTCTTCAGATCTGGCTAGGACTTCCTACTTTCTTTGTTATTTACTTGGTTTTATTTTCTTGTGGCTTCAAGTCGGGCTAGGACTTCTATTTTCTCTGTCATCTCTGTAACATACCTCTTCTTCCAACTTTCCTTTTGGTCAAATCTGTCACATACTGTCAGGTCACTTTTTTCCCTGGAGACTTGCCCTGTTTTCACTGTCTTTCGTGTTAGAGACTTTCCTCCTACATGTGGAGACTTTTGGATATCAGTTTGTGTCTTCAGGTGAGGTCCTTTGGTGTGATTAGCTCTGTGTGTGCAGGGCTTGTCTCCAGCAGGCTTCCCTGTCCATGGCTGAAGACAGGCCATTTGGTCCCAACATCCCCTAACTCCTGTGTCTGCCGGCCTTTCTCAGAGGAATCCTTTACCCTTCTCACGGATAGAGTAGCCCGCGAATATTTTGAGAACCAAATAGGAAAAGGGGGTTGGGAGTCTTCCAGTTCAGCAGCTAAACTTTCTGTCACTGCCTGTTTTCATCTTGGCACCGCAGTGATCAACAACTCCAGAGAGCCGTCCTCCGTCTTAAGGCAGGCTGGGGAAACGTGAGATGGCAGAAGGGATCGTAGAAAGACTGGAAACCAGTCCTTCTGTGTTTAGCCCTCGTGCTGCAGTCCCTCAGCGGTGCCTGCTGAGCCCTCCAGTGTCTCAGCTTCTTGTTTCCTGCTGCCATCACTCCCAGAGGCTCTTGGCCATCAGCTTTCTCAGGTGTACTCAATCAGTCACCATGAAAGCTTTCAAAATGTGTTGACCTCTCGTGTTCTCTTCTGTTTCTTTGTCTCTGCGAGCCTGTGTATTTCTGCAGCTCCACTGTTATTCTAGAGAATTTGAGGAACAAAAGAGATGAGGGAAACACGTTCACTCCACTACCTTGAATGTAGAGTTCTATTCACGGGTTCTTTCTTTATGACATCATTATCTAGATGTAATTTACATACCATAAAATTCACACTTTTAAACTATAATTCAGTCTCTGATTATATCCATCTTAAAAGACTTACAAGTAATGAAATGCAGTTAATAATTCAAAACCTCCCACAAAGAAAAGCACAAGATGAGAAGTCTTAATAGATCAATTCTACCAAATTTTTAATGAGGTATTAATATCAATTATTCACAAACTCTTCAAAAAATAAAAGAGGAAGAATACTTTCCAACTCATTTTATAAGGTCAGTATTACCCTGCTATGAAAACCAAAGACATTGCAAGAAAAACAAACCACATGCCAATATCCCTTATGAACATAAATGCAAAAATCCAGAGCAAAATACTAGTAAATGTAATCCAGCAACGTATTAAAAAAAAAATTATACACCACATGATCACGTGGGATTAATCACAGAAATGCAAGGTTGGCTTAACCTAGGACAATCAATCAATGTAATATACCATTAAATAAAATAAAGGACAAAAACATATCTTAAGAATGTAAAAAAGGCTTTTAAAAAAAATCTTCAAATTTTTCATGATAAAATCATTTAACAAAATATAAATAAAAGAGTACTTCTTTAAACTGATAAAGAGCATCTATGAAAAACCCACAGCTAGCATCATACTTAACAACAAAAAAATGGAATAACCGAATGCCTTCCTGTTAGGATGAGGAACAAGAGAAACATGTATAATCTAAGCACTTGCATTCATTATATTGGAGGATCTAGCTGGGGCGTTCAGGCACAAAAGAAAGAAAAGGCATCCAGATTAGAAAGAAAGAATTAAAACTATGTCCTCAAATGATAAGATTTTGTATACAGAAAATCCTAAGGCATCAATAAAAACACTATCAGAAGTAATAAGTTCAGCAACTTTGCAGGATACATGATCAATAGACAAAAATCAGTTCTATTTCTTTTCAGTAGCAATGAACAAAAAAAAGAAAAATAGTTCCATTTACAATAGCATCAAAAATAATTAAAAATTAAGAAAAGAAATTTAAAAAGACCTAAATAAATGGAAAAACACCCAAGTTCATGGATAGGAATACTTAATATTAAGATGACTCTTAATATTAAGAGTGATCTACAGGTTTGATACAACACCGGTTGCCTTTTTACAGAGGTTGACAATCTAATCCATAATTCATAGGAAAATGTAAGGGACTCAGAATGGTCAAACAATCTTAAAAAAAATTATTGGATTCACACTTCTCAGTTTCAAAACTTACAACAAAATAACAGTAACTAAGATTAGTACTGGCATAAAGATAGGCATATAGATCAATGTAAGTGGATCAAGAATCCAGAAATACACTTATGTTTATGTCAGTTGATTTTCAATAATGGTGCCAGGACAACTCGATGAGAAAGACGAGTTTTTTCAACAAATGGTGCTGGGATAACTTGATACCTACGTGCAAAAGAATGAAATTGTACCCCTACCTCACACCATATAAAAAATTCACTCAGAAGGGATCATAGACCTAAGTAAGGGCTAAACTATAAACTTCTAAGAAGAAAACATAGGAGTATATTTTTATACCCTTAGGTTTAACAGTGGTTTTTAGATATGATACCTAAAGCACAGCAACAAAATAAAAAATAGGTAAGTTAGACGTCATCAGAATTTAAAACTTCTGTATTCCAGAGAACACCATCAAGAATGTGAAAGAAAACCTACAGAATGAAAGAAAATATTGACAAATCATATATCTAATAAAGGACTTGTGTCTAAAATGCATAAAGAACTCTTACGATTCAACAATAAAAAGACAACCCAATTAAACAAATAGATAACAGATTTTAATAGACATTTCTCTGAAGAAGTACACATGAGACATGTTCGGCATCATTAGTCATTAGGAAAATGCAAATCAAAATCACAATGAGACAACCACTTCATTGAAAGTAGATAAAAAGACACATATTGGTATTAATTTTAATTAATTTGGTTGAATTCACCAGTGAAGCCATCCATCTGGTCCTGTACTTTTCTTTGCGCAAAGCTTTTTATTAATTTGATCTCTTCACTTATGATAGATCTATTCACATTATCTGTTTCTTCTTAAATGAATTTTGGCAGTTTGTATCTTTCTAAGAATTTGTCCATCTCACTGAGATTATGTAATTTATTGACATGCATTTATTCCTAGTAGTCTCATAATCCTTTATAATGCTATAACATTGATAAGAATGAATGTCCCTTCTTTCATTCTTAATTTTAGTAATTTGAGTTTTCTCTGTCTCTTTTTTTTTTCTTGGTCAGTCCAGCTAAATGTGACAATTTTGCTGATCTTTTCAAAAAAACAACTTTTGTTTTCATTTTTTCCTCTGTTTTTCTATTCTCTATTTAATGTATTTATGCTCTAGTTTATATTCTCTGCTTCCTGCTTGTGTTAGGCTTAGTTTGCTCTTTTTCTAGTGTCTTAAGGTGTAAGCAAGGCTATTGATTTGAGATCTTTTCAGTAAAGGTTTTAGCTTTATCTCATCACTTTTGATTTGATGTGTTTTCATTTTTATTCATCTCAAAGTGTTTTCTCATTTCTCTCATGGTTTCTTCTTTGACTTACTGGGTATTTGTGAATGAACTGTTTATTTCCACAGAGTTTTTATTTCCCCAAAGTTCCTCATGACTGATTTCTAACTTTCTTTCATCGTGGTTGGAGAACTTGCTTTATGTGTTTTAATTATTTTAAGTTTATTGAGGCTTTCTCTGTGGCCTAGCATATGGTCTGTCCTAGAGAAGAAAATGCCCAAACCCTCTGAGCATTTGAGAAGAATGTGTGTATTCTGCTGTTATTGGATGCAGTGTTTTGTGGACGCCTGTTAGGTCTAGTTATAACATTGTTCAAGATTTCTTTTTCCTCACTAATCCTTCTATTTAGGTGTTCTATACACTATTCAAAGTGGTATATTGAGGTCTCCAGCTATCACTGTTGAATTGTCAGTTTTTTCTTTCAGTTCTGTTGGGTCTTGCTTCACATGTTTCGAGGCTCTATTTTATGTGATATGTGTATAACATTGTCTTCTGGATATATCGACCCTTTTATCATAATAAAATGTTCTTTCTGAACATGGCGGGGAAATGGCATAGATAGAGGCTTCGTTCATCCCTCCGACCACACTGAAGTTGTGACTGAAACAAAGAGCAAGCAAAGTCGCCCGGGATCTAGATGAACAGAAGCACTAAAACCAGGGGGAGAAATAAGAGACCACCCTGCAAAAGTAGAAGGTAGGAGGGGGCGAGGACGTGAGGCTGCCCGGTCCCCAGCAGCTGAGTGGGACAGAAGCTATGGCAGCGGCCGCCACAGCTGCCTCTTAAAGGAGCCATGTCCATGAGTGGACTTTCATAACGATGGACCTGCTCACTCTGAGCACCGGGTCAGCACTGGGTCAGCTGCTCAGGGGGCACCAGGGGGACACTGTGTTGTCGGAGTGAGGGCTGGAGGTGAGGCTTTCTGCCAGGCAGAAGTGTGGGTGGCATCCATTGTTCCTCTGTTGAGCCCTCCCCTTCCCCCCAGTGTGGGGACTCAGCACTGCCATAGATGGGATGTCATCAAACCAGATAACAGAGGTCGCTTTGCCCAGAGGATTCCCTGAAACTCCGCCTTCCCTGAAACTCATGGCCCTACCCAAGCCACATCCAGGTGTGTCCTTGCTCAGTCAGGTGCCCCTTGATGAGCGCGCCTAGACTCACGCTAGTGGCAGCTGACCTCAATTTTTGGCATGGCCTCTTGAGGCAGCTATAAATTCAGCATCTGTGGATTGCTTGCTGAATCTTAACGGTGGCCCCAGAGGGGCACAGGCTGGGGCTAAACTTGGCCTAAGCTGAACCCCTCTTAGGACTGTGCCACTGGACACCTACTTCACAAAGCCATGCTAATAAGACCGGGAGACAGGAGCTTTGCTTAGTTCATAGAAAGAGACACAGAGAGGCAGCCAAAATGGTAAGACAAAGAAGCAGAAACCATATGAGAGAACAGAACAGAGCTCCAAGAATAACGGAGTCAAGCAATCTCACAGATGAAGAGTTCAAAACACTGGTTATAAAGATGCTCAATGAACTTAAGAGAAGTGTAGATGAATTCAGTGAGAACTTTAGCAAAGAGATAAAATATATAAAAATGGAAATGGAAATTATAAAAGGGAACCAGTCAGAAAGAAGAACACATTATCTGAAATGAAGAGTATATTAGAGGGAATCAACAGAGTGGATAAAGAAGAGGATCAAACTACCAATATAGAGGATGGGGAAGCCAAGGACACTCAATCAGAACAGCAAGAAAAAGAAGCCAAGACTATAACAATCATTTAAGGGGCCAATGGGACACAATTCAATGTAAGAATATCT
>PVKZ01002318.1:0-239379 GCA_004027375.1 Macroglossus sobrinus | reverse complement strand
ATATATATATATATATATATATATATATATATATATATATATATATATATATATATATATTTATACATTCTTTCTGGCACTCAGTGGTGGTAATATTTTTATTTCAGCCATTCTAATAGGTGAATAATAGTGTCTCATTGTGGTTTTAATTTGTATTTTCTTAATGACTAATGATGTCAAGTATCTTTTCATGTTTCTTTACCATTTATCTTCTTGGTGAATTGTCTGTTCAACATTTTTGCTGATTTTTTTAAAAATGAATTTTTTTATGATGACATTGGTTAATGAAATCCAATAAGTTTCAGCTGTACACTTTTAACAGTAAGGTATATAGAGATTTACACTTAATGTTCACCTCCCATAGATAGATTTCTTTCTGTCACCACATATTTGACCCCCTTCACCGTCTACCTCCCCATTCCTTCCTACCCCCTGCTCTCTGGTAACCACTAGTCTAGTCCATGTCCATGAGTCTCTTGTTTGCTTGTCCTGCTCATTTGGTGCTTTTAGGTTTATATCCTACATAATAAGTGATAACATGTGATTTTCAACTTTTCCTATCTGGCTTATTTTGCTTAGCATGGTCCATCCACGTTGTTGCAAATGGCAGTATTTCATATCTTCTTACGGCTGAATAATATTCCATTGTATAGCTGTACCACAGCTTCTTTAGCCAATCAACTATTGTAGGACACTTGGGTTCTTTCCATGTCCTGGCTTCTGTGAATAATGCTGCTAGGAATATCGGTGTGCAAATATCTTTTCGGATGTGGGTTTTCAAGTCTTTGGGATAAATACCCAGTAGAGGGATTGCTGGATCATATGATAGATCAATTCTTAGTTTTTTGAGGAATCTCCATACTGTTTTCCATAGAGGCTGTACCAATTTGCAGTTTCACCAGCAGTGTATGAGGTTTCTTTTTTTTTTAATTGGATTTTTTCCCCCTTATTGAGTTTTGAGAACTTTTTATATATATCCGGATTCAAGTTCTTTGTTCGTTATGTGTTCTATAAACATTTTCTCAGTATTTTCATCTAAGAGTGTCCTTCGTAGAGCAAAAGTTTTAAATCTTGGATGAAGTTCAATTTATCAGAAACTTTTTAATGGATCATAATTTTGGTGTCTTACATAAGAACTATTTGTCTAACCTAAAGTCATAAAGATTTCTTCCATTTTTTTCCCTTCAGATTGTTGTGAACTTATGTTTTATACTTATCTATTTGAGTTAATTTTGTATATGGTATGCGGTATAGGCTGAGATTCTTTTTTGAATTTACTGAAGAGACTTTTTTTCACATTTAAGTTGCTTTTTATCTTTAAGATGGTTTTAATCAGAGCTTTAAAAAGCTATTGAGACCTTGTTACCATTTCAAATTAATAAAATTATGACTTGTGAAAGATGGATTTTAGAATTAGTATTTTTAATTTTAGAATGATTTTAGATTTACAGGAAAATTGCAATAGTAATTCAGAATTCTCATATACCCCACAACCTTTCCCCTGTTATTAGCATCTTACATCAGTATGGTATAATGGTTATAATGAATGACTCAATAATGATCCATTAATATTAACTAAACTTCATATATGCTTTATTCAGATTTACTCAGTTATTACCTAATGTTTCTTTACTATTCTAGTGTTCTATCAAGAGTACTATATTGCCTTGAGTTGTCATGTCTCCTTGGTCTCCTGTGCCTCTGACACTTCTTCAGACTTTAATTATTATTATTATTGTTGTTGTTGTTGTTGTTGTTGTTGTTGTTATTATTATTATTATTATTTTGGTGACCTTGACAGTTTTGAGGGTTAAAACTCAAGTTTTGTATAATGTCTAAATTGGGATTGGTGTGATGTTTTTCTCAGGATTAGATTGGGGTTATGTGTGTTTGAGAGGAAGACCCAGAGGTAAAATGCTCTTCTCTTCACATTGTGTCTAGGGTTCACACTATCTGGGTGGCTCATCACTGTGGATCTTGACCTTGATCACCCAGCCAGCTTGTCAGGTTACTCCATTGCATAGTACTCTTCCATCCCTTTCTATACTCTTGGGAAGGGAGCCACTGCACTGTGCAGTCCATGCTTAAGGACTGGGTGTTAAGTTTTATCCATCTCCATGAGGGGAGAGTATCTATGTAAATATTTTAGCTTTTATTTTTTTAAAAATTTCTGTGGGATTCGTGGTAATGTCCCTTTCATTCCTAAATTTGTATCTTTTGTTTTTCTTGGTCACAAATTTATGAATATCAATTCTATTAATTTTTTTTAAGAACTAGCTTTTTGTTTTACTGAATTTTTCCCTCCATTTTTGTTTTAAGTTTCATTAATTTCTCCTTTTATTTTTATTATTCCTTGATGCTTGCTTTGAATTTTGTTTGCTTTTCTTATTCTAGATTTTATTGTATGAGCTGAGATTGATTTGAGACCCATCTTCCTTTTCAGTAAAAACATTTTATACTACCAAGTTTCCTCTAAACTCTACTTTTGCTGTATCCAACACATTTTAATGTTTTGTATTTTCATTTTCATTCAGTTCAAGCTATTCAAATTTCTTTTGAGACTTTCTTTGGCCAATGTATTATGTAGTAATGTGTTGATTGACTTCCAAATATTTGAGAATTTTTCAGATATTCTGTTCCTGATTTTTAGTTTAATTCTATTATTGATAGAGAATATACTTTCAATAATTTAAATTATTTTATATTTAATAAGGCTTATTTTGTGGAAAGGTGTAGGGTTGCTGCATTTGGCTAGTTCCCTGGTGTAAAAATTTTGACTCCCAGTATCTGGGAGGTGAGGCTGGGTCTTTAAGTTCAGTCTTCCACTTTTACTTCATATTCTTTGCTGTCCTGGTGTTCCATCCAGACTCTCTTTAGTTTACTTGAGTGGGCAATTAGCATTGTCTGGTTGTGTGAGATGGTGTAGGACCCAGGAGTCTGGTTTCCATCTAGATTTCCAGCCAGTCCTTGTTCTTCTTCACTACTTCATCCACATCTTCTAAGGTACCAAGTTTCCAAGTTTTTTGGAGCCTCTCTAGGCTTCTGCAGTGGGCATTGTATTTCTTCTTGGCCTTTGTCTGCCAGTCCTCTTACCCCAGAAGGCATGGAAGTTCAGGTTTCACTGTCCTCTTGAATCACTTCCCACCAATCCATTTGTTTTCCAGCTTCTCAGATTTTTGCCTTCTTTTTGGTGGTATTTATGCCTTGTTGGTTTGCCCTTGTTGGTTTATGCCCCCCCCCCCTTTAACATTTATTCTCAATTTGGTAGGTTTTATAAAGGGAGTTGAGGCAAACATCTGGTTTAAATCATCATCTTTATCTAGAAATGCAAACACAGTTTGTAAATTAATTGTCTATTTTGATGGCTTCACTGCCCACTTCTGGTTTTTTGTATTTGTTGACTTGAGCCTTGCAGCTTCTCAGAGGCTGTGTTTGAGCAGGCTTACTTTTCATGCATCATGTTTTGGGCTGTGACTTTTCCTGCTCATTTTCTGTGATTAGCAATTCAATTTGTTTTCTGTCTCTTAGGATTTTTCAGATATTCTGACCTGTTGCTATCTCTCTCTCTTATAGAACTGTTATTTCATTCATTTGTTCATTTATTTTGTTTTGATTTTGCAATAGCTTTTTCATTCTCTTTGGGGTGGCAGAAGGTAGATGCATGTGCTCAGTCCACTATTTTGAACTAGAAGCTTCAGGTGATTAAAACTTAACCTCATTCACATTAATTTGCATCCTCTTGTTTACCTTCCAGCTGATGTAGCCCAACAGTTCCAGTATGCTGTGCGAGTTATTGGCAGCAACTTTGCCCCAACTGTTGAAAGAGATGAATTTCTAGTAGCTGAAAAAATCAAGAAGGAACGTACGTATTTTTCTTAAATGTTGTCCTGTGTTAGATTCTTAAACTTGTCAAAGCTTAAAAAAGTATATACACACACATATATGCATATATACAACACATACACACACACACACACATATATATATACATACATATATATATACGTATAGTGTATAAATGTACATATGTAGTTCCCAAGATCATTTTAATTATAGGTAATGTTACATATATATAAAAATAAGGACAACTCAATTCTGTCTTTTGTTAAAGCACAGTGCAAGATTGTTTTAAATACTATTGTTAACAATTTGATTTAAGAGCGTGAGGAAGATAAAAGGGCTTAATATATAACTTCCTGTTTATCTTGTGATTTGCAGTATTTAATATTATGCAATATTTGACCAGAAAGCATAAACTGCTTACTATCTTGGTAGTAAACAACTCTTAGTGAGTCAAATATTGCTTCTACTGATTGTCAGTATCCAAATTTATAGTACTTTAGAACTTACCATGTGAACATTTTTTAATTCTTAGATGATACTGAAAGCTTTCTTAAACTTTGTTGTCTTAGAGAAGATAGCTTTTCATTTATTAGCAACTGGTTACTACCACATTTTGTGTAAGGTGGAGTTCTGCTGCCCTTTTATAACCTAGGAGTGTCTAAGGAAGGGAGGTTTTGAGCATAGGGACCCATGAATGAGAATTGCTCTTGTTTTAGTTGTAGAGTTGTTTTTCTCCAGTGGCCAGTTACATGCTTTGTACAGTTTTTAGGCTGTATGAACCCAGGTTCAGCTGCCTGAAAAACAGCCTTGCCATGAAGGTCAGTGATCTTCCTGCTGGGGCCTAACAATTAAACTGCCCAAATGAAATGGGCTTTGGCTTTATTTCTGTATTGGAAAACTGGTAATGACACCTTCTGGGAGATCTCTTCTTCATGGCACAGTTTCCCACCTCCAGCTGTTACATTATTAATTATATTTGGCCAGTGGTCAGTGTGGATGTCTTGTTTCAGAGCTGTGTAACTGAGCTGGATAGTGACATAGCCAGTGATAGAGTTGAGGCTGTGGCATGAGAATTACTGGATCTGGCTGTGGCTACACCTGCATGTTAAAAAAAAAAAAAAAATAGAGTCTGATGAGCAAACCAAGTCTGAAATGATGCATCTGCTGATGTGAGTCAGATCTTGGTGTTACTTAGTGTGTATGTCTTATTTAAGGTAGAGGGGCAAAAATGCCGTGTTTATCCTAATAACTTTTTTTCCTTTCTTGCCTGTAAAACTGAACATAAGAATACAGTACTCTCTTCTTGAACTCTGATAATTACAATTCAGATTAATTTTACATTTTAGAGTTTAGATTATTTTACATTTTAGATTATTAGTGAGAACCCCAACTATTAGGTACTATATTAACAAACCATTCTCTTTATAGATTTACATTTCAAGGCCTACTGGTGAACATATTACACATATATATAGTAGCTAAAAACAAAGTTTGTCTAAATTTAGAGTAAAAAAAAACAAAAACAAAAACCCAAACTGGCAACTATATCATTGCAGTGAATATTATTGCAAGGAAATATTTAAAATAATAATAAAATTTCTTGTTTTAAGAAGAAAACTATAACCATGTATAGTCTTTTTCCTGTGTATCGTCTTTGTTTTTGAAACAAGACTTGCTGTGTATATTGACGCAGTTTGCCTCTTCTGCCTGTTCTTACCAAGTGTCCGCACCTTCTTTTGGGTACCCCTACCAGCACATCTCCCAGATTCTCCAGTTCTGATGTGGTCCAGCTCTAGTAGGTAGAGTGTTATTTATGGTCCTCTCATATAATGGTCACCATTGATCTATCAGTTTTCAGTAATGCTTAGACATAGTTTTTATATTTTAATATTTTTGAAATTCAGTTACAGTTTTGGGTAGATTAGTTGAGTTATGGTAGTTCTCTGCCCTCTTGAATAACACACAAAAGTTAATTTTCTATTTTATATGACTGACTTCAGGTATAAAATGCTAGCATGTTTTACATGAAACAAATTGCAAAACCTATTAGTTTCTTAATTTCTCACATCAGTGATTGGGGTACATTGTAACTCAAGATTTATTTTGTTTTCTTTAGCAATCTATTAGATGAAACCTTTTTTTAGTAAATGTTCTATGTTCATTTTTATTGATATTATTTATTATTGTTCTGTCCTATGACTAACTTTGTATCAGTCTCATTCTATAGAAAAAAATTTCATGGTTGTGTTTATTTGTAGTATTTTTATATAAGCTTTAAAAGACAGTAAAGTATATTACATTTTAATTGCATTCGTTTTGTTGAATGCATTTTGTAATTATACCTTTTAAAGATAGCATTACCTTTCTGCATAGGAAGACCTGAAAGTGCAGATCTGATTAGGATGTAATCTCTGGTACATGCGTCATGAGTCAGTACGTAATAATACCAGTACTCTTACCTAGCTGATAAATATGAAAAAGTGTTAGCCATCAAGTCACTCATTGTCTTTCTACAAACACATTTGTACATTTAAAGCTAAATGAGCTTGGCTGATGAAATTTTAATAAAGCAGTCCAATTAAATTGGGATAAACACAAAGATTCCTTGGAGACTGCTGAAAATGTAAGCTAGCTTTTAAAAGTGATGCCTCGTCTCATGGGTGTAATGGTTTATATGAGAGATGCTTGTGCACAGGTGGTATGTGCAGTGTTGTAGATGTAGGTGAGTGGGGTCTCCTCTCTCAGGGGACCTCAGTCCTGTGTATGTCTTCTTCATGGGACAGAGCAGAGCATGGATTCTCATTGGTAAATGGGGTTTTCTGAAAACTTGTCAGTGTAGCGGCAAGCATCTGAAAATGTTTACCAGTGAATGAATTAGTGGATGAAACGAGATAAGCTGTTTTGATTTTGGTTTTGAAACAGTTATTGACTATTAATTTTGTTGTATGAGTTATCAAAAATGCTTGGAATGTGTAGTTTTAAGCCATACTATTATGAATGGTATACTTTTTTGTTATTCCTCTTTGAATTTATCCAAAGGCATTTTCACTTTCTGTCCCTCCCTCCAAGTAGCCATTATTAACTAAATTGTTGATAGTGTACCTCACTGGGCTGTTTATTAATATTTGTAGATAGAATCTGAAAGATCTCATCATTTCTATTACTTTAGCTAATTATCTCATAAACTATTTGCTTGCAGCCTAAAGTTGTTCATATTTTACAGATGTCAGAGAGATTACATGAATTGACCAAATTCATGGAGCTGAAATGGCACTCATTGCCTGAGTGGCACTCATTCTTTTGTTCTTAAGCTCAGGATTCTTTTCAGACTTCAGAGTTGTCTGTTGCTGTAGGTAAAATAGTATCATCAAAATGAATTTTTATGTATGTTATTAACATGCTTATTTTCTTTTCTGACTTTACAGTTATTCGACAAAGAAGAGAAGCAGATGCTGCATTGTTTTCAGAACTCCATAGAAAACTTCATTCACAGGTATCATACAAGAATTCTGAATCCATTCCAGTAATGGTGAGGCTGTTGAGTGATCTGGGAACATTTGAACATTTTTCTGTGGTAAACTTTGCTATGTTGAGTAATGGCTTTTAATTATAGGTAGTGTTAATCTTTTTTAAAGATTTTCAATATTAGAAGTAAGTTTTAGCTATATTTAATGCTCAATTGCTTATCAAGTTGAATGAAACTCCATTGGGAAAGTAATCGGACTTATATACACAATAAATGTGTATAATAGAAGCCTTAATTCCATGACTGCAAGGAAGCACATTGATATAATAGCCAAAACTTACTTGTTGATAAACTTTATTGTTTCATGAGGTCCTAATTTGTACTGTTATATAAATTGAGTCATAGAGTGAGATTTTTGTGATTCTGACTATGAAGGAACTTCGTCTTGCTCTCTCCCACCTTTTATAGAGACAAAAGTGAAATCCAGAGGAGTATAATACTTTTGTTTTTTGAAACAGCTAGGGATCTAACCCAGGACTCTTGTGCACAGATAGAATGTCTGCTTTCTTCCTGATCTCTACTGGGCAGTTTAACCCAGACATCCATTAGGAAACTGTCACAGGGGCTTGTAACTCAACATCCTGGGAACTGAAAAGAGCATACTTTTTAAATTTTATACCTCTAGGCATCCATTCACATCCACCCACATATAACTTACTTTTTCTTCTATGTTCTCTCTTTCGGTGAATGATAACACTGTTCATGTATTGCCAAAGACTAGAAACCTGATGTCCCCTCTCTCCTCAGATTCACTCTGTGCCAAGTCATAATGATTGTTCCTTTTTAGGTATGCCTCTTATCTGTTCCTTTGGAGTCAAACAGACCTTGGTTTGAATCCTGGCCTATATCTTTGGATTAATTATTTAGGTTTCATCTCTTTCATTTATGGAATGGAAAGAATAAAGCTTGTGCTGTAGTTTGGTTGTGATGATTGTGGGAGATGATGTAGGTAAAGACTCGGCCCAGCAGGCCTCCTTTAAATGGTAGCTGCTGCTGCTGCTGCTGCTGACTGACTGACTACTCTCTAATGTATAAGTGAAATAGAATTGGAAGAGAGCAGATTTTTGGAGACAAGCAGACAGGGTTTGTCTCCTTAGTCCTTAGCCCCAGAGACCCAGCTTACAGAGGGAAGTCAAGGTTACCTTGGCAGATACTCAGTCACTGAATCCTAGCTCAGCCCATAGTCATTTCCCCTCCAAATGAGTGCAGTGACCCTCTGTGTCTTGTTTTATCTCCCATGTTGTCCATCCTCTGTTGGACTGTCAGTGAGTCCAGTCACTCTCCTGGCTGCCTGTTGTCTTCAGCTTAAAATTCAAATTTCTTGGTATAGCATACAAGGCCCACTTTGATCTGATCCTTCATTCCATTTTCAGTTTCCATGCCCATGCCTCCTTTTAGCCAAATTTATCTATCTTCAATTCCTTGAGGCCATGCCTGTTTCCCCTTTTTTGCCTTTGTATCACCCCTCTTTCTAAGAGACATCTTCTCTGGGAGTCCTTTCCTAAGCCTAGAGCATTTGAGTGATCCTCTTATGTCTGAAATGTAATCTATCGCATCAGAGTGTTTTGCCTATTTATCTACTTAACCACTGGACTGAGTACTCTGTCAAGGGTGGGCCTTTTTTTTTTTTGCCTTTGTTGCCCCAGGTGGAGAGTTTGTTGTTTCTGCAAAATTCTTTTTAAACTAGTTTTTTAAGTTAGATAATACATATCTGGGATGAGCTTATTCTTAAAAAAAAAAAAAAAACTTTAAAGGAATATTTTATATAGCAAAGAACTTTTTAGTTGTGCATCCAAATGGTAAGGCCATCTGAATAGAGTAGAATGCTCTGTAACTTTGGAATGAAACGTATTGAGGGTGGGCTGCTGTCAATGGTTGTGAATCAGGGCAGAGTGATAGGTAATTGGAAATAAATGAAATCTGTAGGATAATCTTACATAGAAACCTAGGGATTAGTTATTCTGACAACAAAAAGCTTTAGAACTTTTAGGTATGCATGATGCTGAGGCTTACATCTTGCACTTTAGACTTTTTTTTTTTTTTAATAATACTCTATTTTGTGGATGAAAAGGGGACCTTGATAAAGGAGGAAGAAGCATCGCATATTTTATTATGGCATTTTTCTTATAATCACTGGTAAGTTGGTTATTATAAGAAGTATTTCAAGAGAGAAATACTGTTATTCAAGGATAGAGAGTAATATAAAAAGCATATTCTTATTAGGAACTTTGGAGTTAGTTTTCAGGGCGTTGGTTTGAAGGTTTCAAGAGCATTAACGTCTTGAGAACTTTATCTTTAGCCTTCTGATGGATAGTGCTATTTGTAATGTCTAAAGAACAAACAAATTTAGATTTCATGTTACCATATGAATTTTAAAATGCAATTCTGTTTTGGAATTGAGCATAATTTAGAAGAGAGGAGGATAAAACTGGGGAGTAGTACAAAGTTGTTTTATTAATGTTTTCTTTCTAAACAGGGAGTTCTGAAAAATAAATGGTCTATTCTCTACCTCTTGCTAAGCCTTAGTGAAGATCCACGCAAGCAGCCAAACAAGGTGAGAGGCTGTTTTAGCAGCTCAGTGCCTTTTTAAAGGACATGTTGCATCTTTTGTTGGTACAGGTATACCTAATTTTGGTATTAATTGGCTTCTATATTTAAAATAACATGAATAAAACAAAGAATCTGATCTAGTTTTCTGGGCAGTCATGGAAGGCTAAAAATTCTTTTAAGGGCAATTTTAGTCAGTGTGCTGTTTCTTTAAGGTGTTTTTCAGAATTATGTTATTCAAATATAACAGTGTTCAGTTAAATAGAACATAAACTATCAGTTTTTGAGTTAGAAGACCTTTTAGGATTTTCCTGTGTTTTCAGATATCCTTTTGAACATTATTAATTACTGTTATACCAGTGAAATTTTGTTGTCACCTGAGTTCAATTTTTGACCGGTGCAGTTTTTGAAAAAGCAATTTGGCTGCTCCATGTGCCAGAGTCTGTTATAATAAAACACTCTACTACAGAAATTTGAATGCTTAAAAAGTTGAAGAATGTAGGTGAAAGTCATATTTATCTCTAAAGCCTTGTTCTGAGTAATGAGCATTCTTTCATTATTAAGGATGCCACACTTTTAAAATGTTTGATTAATTGAGTTTTAGTTTGCATGAATTCTGAATCAAGATTTAGTTATTAGACCATGTGAGAGTTCTGGGGGTCAGAAAACTTCCTAAAATTTTATCATTTCTGATATATTTAAAAGTATAATAACTAATTTATTTAATAAATGCAAAATTCAATTACAGAAATAGAAGTAAAATCTGAATATAGATTATCTTTGTTGATCTGTGAAAGTGTTCTGTAATTTTACATCTATATTCTTAATACATTTTAATTTATTCTCAGGTTTCTAGCTATGCCACGTTATTTGCTCAGGCATTACCAAGAGATGCTCACTCCACTCCCTATTACTACGCCAGGCCTCAGACTCTCCCGTTGAACTACCAGGATCGCAGCACCCAGTCAGCACAGAGCTCTGGCAGTATGGGAAGCAGTGGCATCAGCAGTATAAATATGTATGCTCTGAATGGCCCGACTCCCACACAACAGTCTCTCCTTCCAGGGTAAATCAAGCTTATATGCAAAGAATCCTGAAATAGTAAAAACAGGAAAATTTTCAGGCTTTTAATTAGGCATTTTGTGTTCACCGAACTATCTTTAGAGGCTTGTGTGTGCCAGGAAAGTTCTAGATATGCTGTGTCTGATATGCTTTCTCTTTGGATTTTGTTCTTTGTAAAAACTGTTTCAGATAGGAATTCATTCTGCTTCTAATTTTAGTTAACTGTAGATTTTTGGACAACTCTCAACCTGTTAATGCAAATAGGACTAAGTTCATCATGTTGTACAGAGCCTTTCACTTTGAGGTAACTGATTGATATTTCTCTTGCTATATTTTCATATTTATCTCTCAATGACTATTGCCTCTTCATTGATATATGCTTCTCTCTTCCTTGAATTACTTTTGTTTAAAAAAACAAAATAAAGCTCTCTTATCCTTAGATACTGAGGTCTTTAAGAATTATAGCATCTATGTGCAAGTGAATTAATACAAGGAACTATAGGGACACACAACCAAGATGTTACATACTTTGCAGTTCAGCCTGCTATCAAATATATTACATTTTGAGGAAATAGAGAATTTATGATTACAAATAAAGCAGGTGCAAATCACTGCATTAATGGACTTAGAACTTTGTTTTTCTTTATTTTTTTTTATATACACATTTGTGTGTATAGTTAATTCTCAGAAATCACATTAAAGCACATTATTATAAAGTAGTTATTTTTCCAAAATAGTGAACAAGGATTCACCGACAAATGTTGTTTTCTCCATGAGCATAATATAATTTAAATCAAGTGTGATGTAAGAAAATTATGTTTGTTATTAGAAAGTAGAATGTGTATACCACACACATGGATTATAAATGGAGTCTAGAGTTTTAGAAAGACATCATAATACATTCTACAAATTTAATCTCAAAACTTGTATTCTAAGAGTAAACAAACCTTCTCATTTTCATCTTAAAATTTGAAATGATTATTGTCATATGAAAAAAGCTATATAGAAAACTTTGAATTGTAGCGGTCTTTTAGAATTTTTCTTTTAAATTTAGAACCGTATTCAAAGACAGTTTCAGTAGTTGTTGTTGATAATTTTTTTCCCCATTGAAAATAGGAAAAAATAAGGGTAGTTTCAGGTTTTTGCTTTCCTCTCTTCCATTCAGTGGATTATATAGGTGGACCCACCAGTATTATACCAGTAAGAAATCAGAACTCTGCCATTTGGAAACAATAGTGATGTGGAGATTCTTGATTTTGCATTTTGCAGTTCCAGGAGGTGATAGTTTTGTTATAGTTGTCAAAACGTATGTCATTAGAAATCAGCTATCAGGTTCTTAGATCTTCAAAGAGCATCTTTAACGTTGTCTCCAAATTATTAAAAGCTAACTTGACCTTAGATGTGCTTTTTTTTGCGTTAAGTCTTGTTTCTACATTTTTTAAATTAATTACAAATTAGGTATTTCTTTTCGTATTGAGCACCATAAATGCTAAGAGATAAGTGAGGACAGGGAAGGGATGATATTTCCAGATTTTCTAACTCCTATGCTCAACAGATGTTGACTGAATTAAAGGTGTTAATATTGAAATTAAAATTATTAGTGAATTTCAAAGTGGTTTTAGATGTGTAGGGTATATTTTGTGTTTGTAAAGAAAAGTCAAATAGATTTTGATTTTTATGATAAGAAATATGTGTGGAGGTGGCAATAAAAGCCCGAATGCCAGCTTTGACTGATCGTTGTCGATATATTTGGGTATAATTAAGTCATTAACCTATCTCAGATTTATAAGATTATATAATTTAATGTAGTAATATAAGAAAAATTTCTGGAAGTAGTTTTGTCTCTTCAGTAAATAACCTGGGTATTTGGTGATATAAAATGCTTCTTTCTTTTTTTAGACAGTCTCATCAAGCAGCAGGAATAGGAGACTGTCTTCGACAGCAGTTGGGGTCACGTCTCGCATGGACTTTAACTGCAAGCCAGCCTTCTCTACAAACCACTACCTCAAAAGGTATTCCTAGCACTGTTTCTCGCAATGTGACAAGGCCAAGGAAAGAAGGGGATGCAAGTGGTGAGTAAGATTATATTTTAATGTAGCTTTTCTTTGAACAATTAGAATTTATACTTTCTTTATTTTAAAATATACATCAGGAATCCTCCCTTATAACTTTAACTAAGTAGTTTCTCATGATAAGGTTTAGAATCCTAAATATGGTCTGTGTTGCCTTGGGAATTCTGGCTTTTATCACCTCATGTTACCCTGACTGTGTATTCCCCAGCACCATTCATTTTTCAGGTCCTTGTCTAAATGATTTCCTCCATCAGGATCTCTCTTCCTTGTCACATGTACATTCTCTTTTTTATTCTGCCTTCTTCTTGGGAAAGTCTCCAGACTGGATCAGGCTCCCTTAGACTGTCTTCTACCACAGACTAAGTTCCACAAAGGATAGGCCATTTCTGTCTTTTTCCACTGTGCTAGTTACTAGCTTAGTGCTTAGAACATTGAAGAAACTCACTGAGGATTTGATGGTTAATGAATGTCTCATTGAGAGTTTTAAAATTCTGTTAGATTCCAAAGAACTTTTGTTTTTTTTTCATGGGAACACTGAATAGCAGTGTTTGGAGCATGAGTATCCTTAAAATAGAAGAATAGGCTTTATTGTTGCTTCATAATCTACTGGTTTTGAAATTCCTCTACCTATTTTCTATCCTCACATAGAACGAGAGGTGTCTTTCAGACTTGTGAGGACATCTCAGACATAGCTTTACCTGCCTCCATGTAGCCATACTTACCAGCCTCTGTCTGTAGGTGACATGTGATAGCTGTGTGCTCTTGGGCTTAGAAGCTAGTTTCTATATGGAATCAGAGTGCTATTCTCTGCTTTTTTTCTTTTTGTTTGCTGTGACGCCTGATCCCTAATCACTGCATTCAAACGTGTGTTCTGTACAAAGCTAAGAGATAAAAGGACTTAAAAATATACTCAATTATTCCAAAAGAGCAAGAGAATTACAAAGGAAGAATAAACAGTGATATAATTAAAAAACATACTGGAATAAGGTAAATTTAAATCCAAACATATTGATAATTACATTAAATTTATAAGAAAAGATACTTTGTTTAAAAGATTTTTTTTAATGCTATTTTGACAATTATATGTTCCTCGCAAGGGACACATTTTAAATAGGGACATATATAGGTTGAAAGAAAATTGTTGGAAAAAATACCTTTTTTAAACACTAACCATAAGAATGATGGGTGACTAAATTAATAGAAAAATATACAGTGGCAGGAGTATTACCAAAGACAGAGACATTTAATAACAAAAAGAGCAGTTCTTTGGGAAGAGCTAATACTCCTAAATATATATTCACCTACTGACAGAGCTTCAAATGAAGTACATAAAAATGGTCAATAATGATAGGTAAGAGTTGAATGATACTACTAGCAAACTGATATAATTGATATTTACAGAATAATATCCCCATAACTGAAGTACAAATCTGTTTTTGCCTTCTGACTTTGCTGGCCTGGTTCTCAGAGTGCTGATCTCTGACTGAATACACTGACTCTGCTGTCTGGGTTCTGAGAGTGCTGATCACCAACTGTATACTCTGATTGTTCCTCCTCTCACTGATACATTGGATTGCTAGTCATTGCCTTCTCATCATTATTTTGAGTAACACCTAAAATTCTGACTTAGATTTTGTTCCAAGGTTTATGGTAATTATCAATAACTTTTCCGCTGTATTAACTCTTTTTATTGTGGTGCTGGGAATGGACCAAAGTTTATATGCTTGCTTAGTAGTGAGCCAGTTTTTCCAGATACCATTCATGAAATAATTATCCATCCCTTTGTGAATGATTTGTGCTACTCTTCTGTTATATGTTCAGTTTCCACTGCATTGTCTTTTAGAAATATTTTTTTGTGTGAAAAATTCCATGATCTCCATATCCTTTTCAAAAAATTTTTGTTTCTAGTAACATCATACTTAAACTCATTTAGTTTTTAAATTTTGTTCTGGTTGCAGATATATAATATGAAACTAATTGTGTCATAAAATTAATTTCATCTTCAAATGTGATGTTCAGTTATTACTTTCTTATAAAAACCATTTTCCAGGTACTATGGAAGTTACTGAGGCGGCCCTTGTCAGAGACATTTTGTACGTATTCCAAGGCATAGATGGCAAAAACATCAAGATGAGCAACACTGAGAACTGCTACAGAGTGGAGGGGAAGGTACAGCAGCTAAAACCTCATCTAAAATATTCAGAAAGAAAAGATAAATGTGATTAAGACCAAATAGGAGCTATTAATTTGTGAGGTGTTGTTGGGATAATGAGGGCTGGATTTACAAAATTGTGTGTACCAATCAAGTCGCACTATTAAATTTTGGTTTTATATTTCCTTGTGTAGTTTGTGACTAGTGTAATCTTGTTATGGGGGCCCTTTGTCAGCCTTTTCCATACTTTTTCTTGCTTTCTTTCCTGTTTTTACTGATGCCGCTACCCCATTTAGCTGATTTTTGCATCCAGTCATAGTAATGTCAGAGGTTATCTGAGGGACTGGTATGGGTTGGCATGTTTGCTATTGATACAGGATTCTAGATGAGGTTCATTCGCTCGGTTTTGCTTTCATCTAGAATCTGCCTTTCCTACAGCCCCTTGTTGTTGATGTTGTGTCCTTCTGAGATTCTCAGCTGTTTCACAAGGTTACTGACATCATAGATTGTCTCTGCCATTTTGGGAGACCGTAGCCAATCTCTTGGAGGTGATGCTACTCGAGCTTAACATTTACTTGGAGGTGTTTTGCTTCCCTGTCTGTCACCTGATGCTTTTTGTTTCCCAGAATCTCATTGTTTTCACTTTCTTTAATTATGATATATTAGTTATTTTTTGGTTTTATGTGTTGAAGCCTTAGACTTAAAATATTAAAAGTACAAATGGTTGAGAAAAATAATAATTAACATTCTAGTGTTAATTTTTAACTCGATGTATTTTCTTTTTAGGCAAACCTAAATAAATCTTTGAGGGATACGACAGTCAGACTTGCTGAGTTGGGTTGGTTACATAATAAAATCAGAAAATACACAGACCAGCGGAGTCTAGACCGTTCATTTGGACTTGTAGGTCAGGTATGTTCATTATTACTAGAACATTTGGGGTGCTATTCACTTTGGGAAATGCTTAGTTTGCTTAAAATCTCATGAAAATAATTCTTAAGAGGGTTCTTTCTTAAATAAAGAAGTTTTGATAATGACATTGTATAAGTTATGATCCCCCAAGAAAATAGAAACCACAGTAGGTATAGACAAAGATAATCAAATATAGGAAATTGTTTACATAGCTGTTGGAGGATTATAAAAGCAAAAGAATACAAACAGTTATTAAAACAGAGGTAAAATTGGGGAGCAGAGAAGGCATTTGGTTATCAGAATCCAGTAGGTCAAAAGAGGGGCTCCCAGCAGACATAGCCTTCTGAGCAGGGGCTGTTTGGGATGCAGGCCTGTAAGCAGGGACATTTCCGGCTGCTGTGGTACCCCTTGTACCTGAGACTGGATTTGGGAATGCTGCAGAAGCTAGAAACAAGAACCAACTGCTGCTGTTGGACTGAATGGCCACAGCTGGGGCAGTGCCTAACTGGTCCTTTGCCTCCTCTTGCCTCTAGAACCTAACAGGAAGCAGCTGACAAAGAAAAAGTGAAGTTTACAGATCCCAGCTCTTTAATGGTTTAGCAGCATAGGATTCTGCCCTCATGTTGATTCTTGCGCAATGATTCTTATGAAATCTTCAAAAAATTATTGAGGTGGGGAGAGAAAGATTTAAAAGTAAATTACACCGTAAGCACTGCACAGCACAGCAGCATGGCTGATGATTAGTAGCATGGCTTTGAAGTGAGACCACGCAGGGTTCTCATTTTGGCTTCACCTTTTAATGGTATGTTAAACTTGCATTAGTTACCTCCTCTTGGCCTTTGTTTCTGTGTATACAGAATGGAGGTGATGATAATATGCAAGATGATATTCATCTCCAAGGTGGCGAGCATGAGGAGACAGTGCTTAGAAAGCTGCTGTCCCAAACCTAGCACTGCTGTTAATACCATTCACCAGTATAGCTGGGTCAGTGACCCCTCCCTCTCACTGTAATGCAGATAGGGAGGAGCAAGGCCTTCAGGACTCCACATGGCATTAAAGATTCATGGAGCTTGCAAGCCAGGTGAGCTCATTGGTCTTCCCTCTCAGCAGCATGTTATGATTTCTGTGAGTTCCTACACTTTTTTCAAAAAGGACCATTTTATTATGTCTTTGTATCATTTTCTCATGAATGCAAATTTACTGATATGTCCTAGTCACTTTTTAGATATGAAGCAAAATAAACACAAAGTAATTAAAGGAAAACTAAATAAGTATTGTATAGATATTTTATTCCAACAAGTTGATTGATAATCATTATAGTAGTGTCATATAGTATTTTATAGTACTAGATTTTAAAGTCTGTTCTCTCATATTTGATTCTAATAACAGCCCTCTGAAATTAGCAAGGTAGATGTAATTGTCCCCATTTTGCAGGTATTAAAATTTTAACCTCAGAAGTTTAATCAGTTTGTTCATGTTGCCCTGACTAGTAGTCAAACCAAAGTTTCCAGAATATAACATGTAATTTCTACTTTGTTGTTCTTTCTATCCTGCTCTTATTTTTTGCTTTTTAAAAATCATTGCTCTGTACTGTCTAGTTACTGAAAAAGGAGTGTTTTAAAACACTTATTAGAAGAATCATTGAGTGCTGTCATTGGAGCGATCATAGGTAGCAGTTAGCGTACTACTGATTATCCCTGTTTTACTCTCAGAAGTGTATTGTCTCTAGACATAATAAATGGAACAAAATCTTATTTCTAAAGGATGACATTGTTTCCTAAGTCTGAAACTTATATTTGCTTTTTAATAAACCAAGGTGAGAATAGTGTCAGGTAACTGAAGGTCTTTCATGTTGAATACACAGGATGCTGAAATACTCAGATTGGAATTCTGTTATTTTGGTGGGAGACTACTTATAGGTTGGCTTGTATACTCCTGTGTGTGTGTACACAGATATATATGTTTTACGTAATAGCTTATAATACTAATATAATAGATTATAGATTATATTTTACGTAATAGATTATTTCTACTGATTAGCAGTTTGGTTTTTAACTTCTATGTGTTTGCGTGTCTGCTGTGGGCACTGTATTGTGGTTTTTGTAAAAACTGATGCAGTGCCTAAAAAGATGTCATGTTGTTTTCTCTGTGAATATTAAGAAAACTGACTTGAGATATTCCTTGGACTCTGCAAAATTAGTAGGTTTTGTGTGCCTTTTTATAGTTTATAAGGAGGAAAATGTTTGTATTGGATCAATCCACAAAACATAAATAAATACAGTAAAAATAAACCTGTAGATGAATGATTACATATTCCCTTAACATGAGCAGAAAAATGTGGAGCCTGATACTTAGAGAAAACGGGTTTTATCCTTTCCAGGTTCTATGTGTTATAGGCTTTCTCAGAAACCAAAGTTTCCTACTGAGTAGCTCTGGGTTTATATCTAAGTGCTCAGAAATTCTTATCACAGGACTATGTGAAAGTCCTTCTTACAGCTTCTGATTTGACACCTTTTTAGCATTTAAGGTAGGAGAGTTACTAAGAAGTTTTTAATAATTTGGATAAGAAAATGAGCAATGCAAACCAAAAAATAATTGGTGGGGTACAGGGGGAATTGGCATATAGTTGCTAATTAAAAATTTTTTTCAAGTACGAACATTAAAGAAAATTACACTTTAACTCTAAAAATTTAGAAGGAACATAATTTTAAATAATACTTTTCTGAAATGAATATACTTTTAGCTTCATGAAAAACATACTTTTTTTTCTCCTTTTCTCTTCTGCAAAGTTTATGCTAAGACAACACTTCCCTACCATTAAATATATATTGTAGTGGTTAAAATCTGCTAGAAGACCATTGACAGAATTTAAATCACATAGGACTTTGTTTTAAAGCATTATGCCTATGCAGTTCAAATGAGTTGCTGTGTAATGACTGTGTTGTGCTTTAATTATACTTACTCTTTTCTACACAGAGCTTTTGTGCTGCCTTGCACCAAGAACTCAAAGAGTACTACCGATTACTCTCTGTTTTGCATTCCCAGGTAAAAACCTTGTTTTTATTTTATTTCTTCATGATGTGAAGTGTTACAAAATTGCAGCTATATAGAATTTTAAAGCTTTTTCATATATCATTTTTAAAAGATAAAAATCTATTTGATAATACTGTTCATAATGTCTGGATATCTATAAAGTTTCAGTGTATCCTAGAGCCAATTAATTGCTCATTTTTAGGGTCCTGTCTACCATTTATACAGATCACTTATAACTTGTTCTCTCAGAAGGTTTTGCTTCATTTTTATGAGACTTAAATCCCTTCTCCATATTCACTTTACATGGATTAAGAAATGATTGACATATTTAGTGACTTATACTTACACATTATATTTTTATTGTTTTTCAGCTACAGTTAGAGGATGATCAGGGTGTAAATTTGGGCCTTGAGAGTAGCTTAACACTCCGGCGCCTCTTGGTTTGGACATATGATCCCAAGATAAGACTGAAGACCCTTGCAGCCCTGGTGGATCACTGCCAAGGTCATTTTGCATCTCATGTACTTGCTTTATTTCAAAGCAGATTTTAGGGAGTATCATCTAGGCTTATTTTTGTCCCTGTTCTTTTGTATCCTTAATATCTATAAGTCTGCTGATTAAATACAAATTAATAGATATGAACTTAGAGGAGAAATAACCAGTTACCAATTTGGCCAAATATTTATAGTTGTAGAAGCTCAGGATTTTATTGAAATGAAGGAAGCAAGGAGGAAGTTTTTAAAGATTCTTTTATTATTATTTGTTTTACTTCTTGGTGTTATTGCTGTTTATCTATATTTATCTTTTACTTGTCTCTTAACCAATAGCCTTCCCTAAAGTTTCACTCCTCGAGATTATGGTCCATGTCTGGGTTCACCCGCCATACGCTACAAGTTCCCATGTTTGCATGTCTGGCTTAGGGCTCTCCTGGACTTTCAGTCTGTATTTCTAGTTGCCTTTATAACTTTGGGACACTAATAGTCTATACTTCTTAGGATTATTGGCACCAAGTGAGAGGTGAGAAGTCAGTGTTCTGCTCATTTCATGGCTCAGTGGTAAATGCTGTCCTCCTGTTGGATAATTCATAAGGATCAGAGCTTTAGCGTGTTTGAATCTGAGTTCATCATGTCATCTGTGCCTTGTCTCCCTCACTTCCTGAAACTTCCCCTTAAGAAAAGGAAGAAGTCAAATCCAATGAATAAATATCTCCTTTTCCTCCAATTACCAGCACTCCCCCAGTAATTACCAGTAGTTAGATTCCTATCAGACTCCTCCTTTATATTTCTCCCAGTCCTATGTTTCTCCCCTACCCCCTGCCAGTCTCTTTTCAGTGTCCAATTAGCCACCGATGTCCTGGTACTTGTAACTCCTTCATATGTTTCAAATCACTGCCTCTCTCTAATCAGTGTCCACAAACTGGACACTTTGAATCCTCTCTATATTCTCTATGTGCTGTTGCAATAACCTGCTCACTGACACTCTCTTCAGTCTTACTCACCTCTCTTTTTGTGCATACATGCCACAAGAATCAGATCACATTAGTTCTTTTCTTAAAATCTTTAAGCAGTTTAATAAAATCCTGAGTTCTTAACATAAATTCTTCATGTGCTTATATTTTTGGACTTGATTTTTGCCATTCCCAGTACATCCTACTGAGCAGTGTTTTTCAAGCTAAGTTGCAACCAATTAATGGGTTATGAATTCAGATTAGTAAATTGAAACTAGCATTTTATGTCAAAAGAAAAAAAGGAAGAAAATAGAAAATATTAAAGTATAAGTATTGTTTTGTAAAACTTTTACTTTATATACATATTTATTTGTATACCAGATTGCAGTATAAAGTGTGAATCTTAATGTGTGTCTTAATCAAAAGTGTGAAAAGTCATATTCTAGGTCATATAGGAAGTCAAGGTTTTTGCTACTGAAAAAGTCCGTAGTGGTCATGAAAAGATGGGTAACTTGCTCTGAAACATAAAGCCAGGGGTAGACTCTTGCTCTCTTAGCTCCTAATCCATGACACATTTATTGCTTCTTGTATGTCCAAAGTGGTATTGAGAAAATTAACATACTTTATCTTGATTACTTGGCCATTTTGGTTAGTGTTAAGTTATTGCTTTCTACTGACTCTAAATCATTTTTTTTTTCATGTATTCTCCTTCAGGAAGGAAAGGAGGTGAGCTGGCCTCAGCCGTCCATGCCTACACAAAAACGGGAGACCCTTACATGAGGTCTTTGGTGCAGCACATTCTCAGCTTAGTGTCACATCCTGTCCTGAGCTTCCTATACCGTTGGATATACGACGGGGAGCTTGAGGACACTTACCATGAAGTAAGGAATGCTACTCAATTCTCAGACTCGGATTTAAGAAGCATGGGCACTCAATTACCCTTTTTGTTTTTGTTTTTTTTTTCATGATTACTATTTTTTCTTAACAATAATGAATGCCACCATACCTTATTTGAATGCCATACATATTTTGTACAGTGCTTTGAAAGCCAGTTATCTCATTGAAAGCTGCTGAGAACTATATATGGTTAGGAGAAAATGTTATCCCATTTTTAATAATGGAGATCTCAGCAAGGTCAAATCACTTGTCTGCATTTACTAACAATAGTAAGTTGACGGCAAAGGCTAGAACTAGTTCTCCTAAGTCAGTCCAGTTTTCCATGCAGAACAACATTACGTGTTCTGTTGCTTTGCATGATAACTGTATAAACTAAACTCACTTCGATTAACTACGGTGCTGATGATTATATTGAAACAAGTTATTTGTAGATATACCTATTGAAGTACACTTCTATAACACAATGTATGTGTTCCTACAAAATCACTGTATTATGTGAAATTACAGAGTAGAAACCACAGGACTTTTGACAAAAAGTAGAGTGTAAGGGCACCACACTCATAATCCTGTCAGTGACATTAAATTTAAAAATATGAGAACTTACTATAAGCTGTACCACAATTTTAAACACATCAAATTATTAAGAAATATGGAAATTCTAGAATAAATATGGCATTTACCTTGAAAAAGCCCTATGTTGGCTTTTGGACATTGGTCAAAGGAGGCTTATCTAAAGTGGAACAGAAGGTTGTGGCTGCTGACATACACGATGGGTTAAGGTAGCTGGTGGGTCTGAGCTGTGTCTGTGTGTGCACTTGTGGATTCTCATGCGGCTGGGTTGTTGTTTTCACCTGGTTCCTCATGGTTGAAATTGCACTTAAGCAATAATGAAATTTGTGTTATGCTCAAATTATTTCTTCATTATCAGTTGTCCTGAAACAAATTCTTTTAAAAACAAGCATATATACCATACCGTATATGGTATTGTTTGTGGGTGTTTTCTGAAACACATAAATGGTATTCGGTGTGTGCATATATATTGTGCAAGTTGCTCAATGTCTTATAGCTCCTTCCATGACAGTATTATAGTTGTACTTCATTACTGCCTATCATTTCACTGTATCGATATATATTTTATTTAGCAACTCTCCTATTGATGATAATGTTCTTTGTAGTTTTAAACCTTATGAACATTATTAAAATGAACATCCTTATATGTGCCTCTCTTGCAAATTTATGAGTTTCTCTAAGGTAAGTAGTAGGAGGTGGGATTGCTGCATTGTGGGGAATGCATACTTTAAATTTTGATTCTGCCATTTGATCTCTGGATTGGCTTTACCAGTTTTCCTGACAGTCAGCTTTCTCTTATGTATGGTTCTTATTCCTCTATCTTTGTCAGCACTCCCTATTACCCAACTTTAAAGAAAGTGTTTTTAATTTAATGTATGAGATGTGGCATCTCCTATGGTATTTATTTGCATTTCAGTGGTTACTAGTGAGATTGACTAGCTTTTCATGTTTCTTGGTTAGTTTTATTTCTTCTGCTAATTGCCATTCATATCCTTTGTCCAGTTTTTATTTGTGTTTGGATTTGTCTGTCTTTTGGAATTGAATCATAGAATGGTTTTATATGTTTGAATATCTTGTATCTGTAATTGCACCTTTTTTCTTTAATTATTTTTCTTTTAACTATTTATTTTCACATTATTTCAGATTTAGAGTAGTACAGAGAATCATAACCTTGACCGAGACTCCCTAGATGTTTTGCCACATTTTATCGTGAATTCCTGCATACATCTAAGTCTGCTTCTGGACTTTATTTTTTTCTGATTTTTATATTTTGCTATTTATTTGTAAATATTATTTAAATAACCATAGCTTATGGTTTCATAGCTGATAGGAGCAATTTGTTTCACAATTTTTCTTGCTGTTTTTGCATATTTCTACTTAGATATGAATTTAGAATCAGTTTGTCAGTTCTGCCAAAAATTCTTTTTTTATATTTATAGGCATCACACATTGAATTTAAAGATTAAGTAGAAATGTTTTTATGCTTTCTATGTTTCTTTTGTTAAATGAACTATTTTTAAAAAACATGAATTGAAAGCTTTGAAAGGTATTATGTTTTTATTTTACTAAGGTTACCTTTAAATTTTTCAGAACTTTCTTTCACCTGTATTTTTCTAAATGCTAATGTCAAGAATAAACCAGTTTATTTAATCTGCTGTTTATCTTCCATTAAGATAAAGAATTTTGTACCTTCCCCAGGTGCTTTTCTGCCAGGCATTAATCTCTATAGCTTTTGCTACATTACTTTATTATTTTGTTATTTTCAATTTTTTATATGCAATTTGTAAAAATTGCCTCATCTTTCAAGATTTTCATTTGTTTTACTTTGCCTTTAGATTTGTATCAAATATTTAGATGTATATCTCTTATGTTTAACTGGTATTCCTTACCACCAAGCTCATTTATAATTCCTGTTATTGAGATATACATGTGGAAAAGTACACAAGTCAAAAGAGTAATTAATGCTCGATGCCTTATTACAAAATGAGCCACCATCCTGGTCAGGATGGTACCTTATCACTCCCATTGTCTGTCCCCTCACTCCAGTCACTATCTTCGTTATTATTCCTAAAGGTAAACAGTTTCCTCACTTCAAACACCACACTTAATTTTGCCTTATTTTAATTCAATTTTTGTAAGTGGAGTCAGATTTTGTATATGCTAAAATACACATTACATGCCATCTGATGGGAAGCGTTCTTTGTATTCATCGTAGTTATGTATGAATCTTTAATTTTAGGTGCTCCTTCTGGAAAGTGCCATAAAGTTGTTTATTTAATTAGAACTTTAAATCAGACTTAATTGTTCAAGATGGAGATTTTAATTCTTGTACAATTCAGTTTTTATTTATCACTTTTGTGATAATGAAACTTGGGTAATGCTTTTTTCTTGGTAGAGTGAAACTTCTTATTTTTTAATTCATTTGAGGCCTGTTATTCTATAATTACAGGATGGGGTAAATTTTGGAAGCTGTGTCAAAACCCATTTAATTGATTATTTACAATGCTTATTCAGTCTCCTGACCATTATTACAATAAGAAAAATAATCTGAGTTTTAGAAATTTGTCATTTATGAGCTTAAGAGAGTCTAAATGATCTATTTTGTGCTTAAGAAAATGAAAAAATAAATGTTCTTTTTAGGATGTATGTTCTTTTTATATTATAATTTGTGTATGAAGAGCCATGCTTACTATGTAAATTTATGAGAAATAGCTTGACCAACTTGTGAAACCAAAAATAAAAGGCTCTGTGTATTATTTTCAGTTCTGAGGCTTACCTGTTTATCTCCCATTAAAATTGTACCTATAATATTGAAAAAGATTTTCAAGACAGCCTTTAAAAATTAAAATTATTAGAAGATGAAAAGTTGTATCTTTTTATTTAAGAAAATATCTGTATTCCAATTCCTCCCTCATCCAATTATTAGTATGCTAATTATAATATGAATTTAGGTGATATGAACTTTTTTAATAACTGCTGATCAGTTGACTCGATAAACCCCGTTTTCCTTAGAGGTTGGGGTGGGAATTACTCTGAGATATATATTGCTACCAATTAAAACAAAAATTAAAGCACAAACTGGCTAATTATCTTTTTAAAATTTAATACCTGATTTTTACTTTTGACTTTTGTCTTGAGAACAGTTTGCATTTTCTAGCAACCAGTTTTTTAAAGTAGTCCTTAAGTATACCACTTGTTCCCTAGAGGCACCTGTGTTTTTAAAATAGTTTTAAAAGTACCGCCAATTCTTTATTATTTGTCTGCCTTGTACGTTATTCAGGATTGCTTGCTTATTTATTTATTTATTTATTTGATATTTTGTTATAATTATGAGATTCAAGAATTGATGGGAAATGTAGAGAGAATTGAGCAGAAACTTCAAAACTGATTTTCATCCAGACTTTTTTCTTTACTGTTTTTGAACACTGATTCACTGAGATAAAACAAAAGCGAACTCTTTAATATATCTTAAATTTGGGATACTTTTTTTGGAAAAACTCTTGTTTCATAGAATAAGTATAAAGCAAATTTTTAAGTTGTATTTATTTAAAGATAAAATACTAAAGTATTCATATCTGTTGAATACAATATTAGCATTAGTAGCTCAAATGATCACTTAACAACTTATCTCAGATCTTGCTTCATTGGTAAAGTTATTTTTAAATGCTTTTATTTAATTTTAGATTTCTGAAAAATTTGAAAGAATTATACAAAACATTCCCAGGTACTCTTTCCTCAGATTACCTGAATGCTAACATTTTACTACAATAAATTTATCCTTTTAAAAATATATCTATATTCTATATTTTAAAGGTTCTATGATAGTCATGTTTAAGGTCTGAATTTAGATGGGGCTTTAGAAAATTAAAGATTCGTAAATTTTTTATTTGCTAGTATTTTGCTCAAATGATTTCTTTATACCCAGATGTTCTTATTTGCTTCATTAGTTTTGCTTGATGGATTTTTCAGAAATGCACTGTGATCAGTAGAGGTAAAATTAATCCTTCTGGACATAATATATTTTATGTTCTTTGTCATGGGCTTGCCATGTTTAGTACTGCTATGCCAGTGGGCTTATACCAATTAACAGTGTGTCTTATAACTCATCTGCTTTATCTCCGTGGGGTAGAGCTTAAGAGCTCAGATTCTGGAATGACATGACTTCGGCTTGACTCTTGGCTTCAGTTTCTAATGACTCTATATACTGAGCAAATAATTTAGCCTATATTAGCCTTACCTTCTGCATCTTTCATATGTGCAGAATAGAAGTGCCTGTTTTATGGGATTTTGCGTACGTGTGAGGATTGAGTCAGGTAAATAGTAAGCATGCAGTATGTTATCTGCTGTTAATATAAGAACATTGCATAAAATTTGAATATCCAGTGGTCCTAAGATATCTGTGGCCTTTCTCTTATTCGAGTTGTTTTCTGACTTCACTTCTCTGTTCTCTGTTGAACCCTAAATTTATAAATATTTAAGTCTTTGATTAATTTTGGGAGATTCTCTTTTATTTTATTCTGAATAATATATTTACCATAAGAATTTTGTAGACAATTACATTGTGTAATTGTCATGTTTATGGAATTAAAATTTGGGAATTTTTGTCTCTTCAGCTTTTACATAAGTTAATTTTTTCTCAATTTGAATAATCAGTTATAACTTGGTTGTAAAACTATTTCTTTAAGTGTGTGTATAGTTAACAGTGACTAGCTATACATGAGCTTTGTAACCACTCATTTAATAATAGTTTATTAAATATCTGCATAAGGAAATGCTACTTTCTATAATCAAAAGAAAGCATAAAATATGAATAAACAGAAATTGTAAAAATGAACCAAATAGAATTTCTGGAGTTGAAAAAGTACAATAATTGAAATGAAAAAAAGTACTAGTGGGGCTCAACACCAGATTTGTAAAGAGGAAAATAAGCAACTTGAAAATACATCAGTTGAGATTATCCAGTCCTAGGAACAGCAAAACAGGAAGAAAAAAAGAGTCTGAGAGACCTGTGGTAATCAAATTTGATGAAAACCATTAAGCTACAGATTCAATGGGCTTACTAAGCTCAAAGTAGATTAAACTAAAAGGGATCACAGCAAGACACTTTATAATCAAACTGGAAAGACAAAGAGAAAATCTTGAAAGCATCAAGTGAAGGGATCCTCAATTAGATTAACAGCTAATTTCTCATTAGAAACCCTGAAGGCCAGAAGGCAGTAGGATGATGTATTTAAAATGCTGAAAGAAAAAGGCTTTATCATTCAGGACTTTATGTTCTGTAAAAACTACTTCAGAAATTATGAAGGAGAAATAAAGATATTTCCAGATAAATAAAGCCTGAGAGAATTCCTGGAAACACAAACCATCAAAACTGACTCATGAAGAAACAGAAAATCTGAATAGACCTAACAAGAAATTGAACCAGTAATCTAAAAAACTTGCAGTAAAGAAGAACCCAGGACCAGATGGCTTTACTGGTGAATTCTACCAAACATTTAAAGAACTAACACTAATCCTCCTCAAACTAAAAAAAAAATAGAAGAGGAAGGAACAGTTCTTAACTTGTTTTATTAGGCTAGTGTTACTCAGATACCAAAGTGAGACAAAGACAACACAGGAAAACTATAGATTAGTACAAAAGGGCATCTATGAAACACAAGTAACATACGTAATGGGAAAGAATGCATGCTTTCTTGCGTAGATCAGGACCAAGACAAGGGTGTCCATTTTTATCACTTCTGTTCAGCATTATACTGGATGTTGTAGCCAGAGCAATTACACAAGGCAAACAATTAAAAGACACATTCAGATAGGAAAGGAAGTAAAATCATCTCTATTCACAGATGACATCAACTTATATATAGAAAATTAAGTATCTGCAATATATATCTAATAAACAAGTTTGCAAGATTAACTGCGTATAAGATCGGTTGTATTTTTATACACTTGTAATAAATAATCTAAAATTAAGAAAATAATTTCATGTACAGTAATATCAAAGCCAATAAAACACTTAAGAATAACCAAGGAGGTATAAGACTTGTACACTGAAAACTATAAAATGTTGAAAGAAATGAAAAATTATCTAAACAAATGGAAAGACTTCCTGACTTTAGATTTAATGTAATCTCTTTCAGAATTCTAGTGGGTTTTTTTGTGTATGGAAATGGAAAAGCTGATCCTCAAATTGATATGGAAGTGCACAGTGCCCCAAATAGCTAAAATACTCTTTTAAAAAAGGGACAAGTTAGAAGCCTCACTATTCTGATTTCAGAACATATTAAAGTGCAAAGTAATCAGAACAGTGTGCTGCTGGCAGAAGTATAGACTAGTAGATCGACAGAGTAGAAATAGAGTTCAGAAATAAATGAATTCATTTTTCTTCAGTTGATTTTCAACAAATGTCCAAGACCACTCAATGGAGAAAGAATTGTCTTTTCAACAGATCGTCGTGGGGCAATTGGATATTCACATTAAAAGAATGGATTTGGACTTTAATTGTATACTATATGTAAAATTAAAATACATCATACACCTAAAGCCATAAACAAAGTTTATCTTATTTAAAAATAAACAAATATATAAATTTTTGTTGTTATGAGTCAGTGGTTTCTTAGATATGTCACCAAAAGCATGAGCAACAAAAGAAAAAAAATACTGTTTTATTATCATTAAAGTGTTATGTTTATTAGAGGACACTATTGAGAAAGTACAAAGACAACCCTAGAATGGAAGAAAATATTTGCAAATGTGCTAAGGGTCTAGTATCCAGAATATATATAAAGAACTATCGTGACTTAAAAAGATAAACAGCCCAATTAAAATATAGGCAAAGTACTTGAGTAGATATTTTTCCAAAGAAATACAAATGTCCAGTAAGCATAGAAAAAGATTCTGATCATTATTAGTCCTCAGTTAACTGTTACTTCAAAACCACAGGTAGATACCACATCACACACGCACTGGAGTGGTATTAAAAAAAAAAAAAAACTAAGTGTTGGTGAGGATTTGGAGAAATTGGAACCCTCATACATTGCTGGTGAGAATATAGAACGGTGTAGCCACTGAGGAAAATAGTTTGGCAGTTCCACAAAAAGTTAAATGTAGACCCAACAGTTCGAGGTATATACTCAATATATACATGCATATAAAAACTTGTTTATAGGTATTTATAGCAGCATATTGTTTCATAATCATAATAGTCAAAAATTGGAAATAACACCAATGCTCATCTACTGTCAAATGGATACACAAAATATGGTCTATCTGTATAATGGAATATTATTGAATATTTATGAATATTTCATCCAGAAAGTAATAAAATTCTGACATGTGCAACATGGATGAATCTTGAAAACATTAGGCTAAGTGCAATAAGCCAGGTCACATGTCGTGTGATTTCATTTATGTGAAATGTGCAGAACAGGCAAATTCATAGAGACAGAAAGCAGACTTAATGAGCGTAGAGTTTCTCTTTGGATGATGAAAATGTTCTGGAATTAGTGGTGATGGTTGCACAACCATATTGTGAATAATACTAAAAACCACTGAGTTGCACATTTTAAAATAGTTAAATTGGTGACATTTTATGTGAGGGGGTGCCAGCTACATCTGGCTCTTCAGATTTAACTTACTTCCTGGTTCATTTGCTCAGTCTTCTGCCTCATTGCTGGTTTAGGGAGTTGTTGCTATCCACCGCGTATCTACCGTGCCTAAATAGAGCCCGGTGGTTCTCCATCTTCATATCCCTGTGAATGCAGTTGGGAACTTCGTAGGAAGATGTAACATGGAATGTGACAAGGGCATGAGGTGTTTGTGATGTGCAGCAATGTTTGAAGACCCCTGATATGCCCAAAGTCTGATCCCCTGTACCACCAACCAGTTTCAGGTGGGATATCTGCAGAGTTTGACTCTTAAAGGTTGGAGGTGATGAAGGGGAGATGAATTCAGAGTGCCTCTTTACTCCATACCAGTAATTCTTTGTAGAATATTTGTTTGGGAGTTTTTCTGTAAGGAAAAAAAAAGTTTAATATTCAATTAAGAATAAGAAATACTGCACACTAGAGATAGTCTAAGGTAAAGAACTCTGCTTTTATCTAGTGTTTCCAAACTTAATGTTAAATTTGTAATATAGTAATACACATGTTTTTATTAACATTCACTAAGAAGGATTAGTGGCTGTTTCAAGATAGTGCGACAACGTGAAGTGAAAATACAGGAATTGGTGACAAAGTCACAGGAGTAACAAACTGTGGTTTGTTATTTACTTTTATAATGGAAGGAAAAGCTAAATCTTAGATAGAGGATAGTGCAAATAAAGATATTATTACCTTCTTTCCAAGTTCACAGACCCCTCCACTTTTTGTGCTTGTAGACCCCAGGTCAGGAAACCCCTAGTTAGAACAAAAACCTACAAGAAAAGTCATGAACTGGTCCTGACACTGGAATGGAATTAGTTTTCTGTGGTTATCACAAGAATGAATGTGAACATCCATCTCAGGTTTTCCTGCCTCAGAATTGGTGGAATTCAAGTCAGACGTGGGACTGGGAACCATTGCTGTCCTTATTGGGGTTCTTGGACCTTCTTTGTAATTCATCTGTGGGCTCCTTCTGAGTCACTTTCCTGAATTAGACTCTGTGTGGATGGCCACTCAGAGCTCACTTTAGGTGTAAAGTAGCTTTATTCTGCTGTCCTTCTAGGAAGCTCTTTTAAATGCGCAAGTTTGCCTGTTTCCAGAAAAGGCTTTTCTCCCTCTCCAGATGCTGAGCAATGCTCGGTGTCCTGCTTTCTCTGTCTCTGGGCTTGGTTAACTTGCAACCTAAGAATGAGTTTTTACTCCTTTTGTCTGAAATAACTTGCATGTGGCCTCTGAGTGTTGTTATTCTGGCGTGGCATCATTAAAATCTGCCTCTGGATCCACTGGTTTTGATTTTATTTTAAATGTTAAAAAGATATCTCCTATCCCAGTGGTGCAGGTTCTGGTATCCCAACTTTTATTTTATCTTGTATTATGAACTGCAAAGGCAAGCAAAAATACAGGACTATACGAATTTACAGATATTCTGAACAATGAGTGCAGAAAGTACTTTCAACACTGGGGAAGAGGTTTCTAATTATTTTTGGCTCTTAAAAAGTACTATAAAAGAAAACTAAATGTTTATATTTTGTTACTATCTAGAGAAATTGTATCATTAGGCTTTTTAGTAGCTCACATGTGTTCTTTCCCAGATAAACTGAGTGAGATAAATTATTCCTAATGTTCAATGTTAGAACAGTATAGGCCAAAGTTTACTTTACTTATTTGCCTTTTGGATAAACTTGCCAGAGCTGTAAAGGATAGGGGCTACAAGCAGGAGCATAAAAAGAAGGGAAAAATTAAAAGTAAATTATCTTGCTTTCAAAATTTGGAACATTTCAGGCTTGCTTCAGATACTTACTTAAATGCACTAGTAATGCCCTAAAAATCTACATCCTTGAATTGGATAGTCAGTGAACTAGAGATAATTCAGAGACTGCTTTTGGGAGAATTACTAAAATTTAAGTTTACCTTATAAATATTATGTTGCTTAGAATTTTTATGTTCATACTTTTGCTGAGAATTATTGAAATTTAAAAGTTTACCTTACAAATATTTTATTGTTTTGATATTTTGTGCCCCACACATGGTAATCTGTCACGTTACCTGGTCAGTTTCTTTTCACCCATTCCTCTGGTCCAGAACCATTTCAGCTTCTCTAGGTGTGGATCTCTTGGTATTTACCTGTAGGATTGACAGGTTGAAGTTGGGGTCTTTTGTGGTATGCATTAATGGATCTGGTTCTTAGAAACTAAATTGCTTGCTAAGAAAATTACCCTCTTCATTTCTGTTATTAGTAGTGAGACCTTGGCATTTGTCCAACAGTTAATGAGAAATCATTGTACAATTATGTTTTATTTTTTCCTCAGTTCTTTCTGTGTTTGACATAATGGTGAAAATTAAAGAACCTTGAGTGGAAAATGCATCAATAAAATGAAAGCATATTGCATTTATATTCTGACCTTGGTTTTTTTCCTCCATAACTATTTTTCACAGGATTAATTAAATTCTAAGATGTACCTATTACTCTCAGTGTTTGTTACTAGATGTTTGCTAGTGGAGTAATTGCATGCTACTTTGCCCTCAGATGAAGTGATCCTTTCATAACTTCTAAAGACAGAATTGTCAGATTTTTATCTTTTAAATTATATTTTCTTATTGTTTATACTGATAAAAAATTCAGCTATATTCCATCTATCAGGATAAATTGGTGTTTCGTCTATAGAAACTAGCTCTTCTGTTGAAGCAAATAACTACTAAATACAATTTATATGCCTCTAATCTAATCGGTTGAATGGCAAGCTCCAGAGTAGTCATAGCATGGTGATTGAATAAACTTTTAGTGTAGTACTCCTGGTGTGCTTATAACATGTTTTTATTTCTATCAGGGATAACTTAAGTATATGTTAAAAGTGATGCTAGTCTCATTAGAGTAGTACTGTTTATCCCTCAAAGCAGTCATTAGTTACGTGTTTAAAATTAGAAAGGGAATGTAAATCAAAAACTAAAAAGATTGATAAATACTTCAGTAACTTAAATTGATACCTAAAGATAAGAAATTTGAATTGAAAATAAATGTAAGATCTCATGCTAATGGTCATAAAAATGTTGGCATTTATTCAAATATCTCCTTATAAAGGAGACTGTACATAATTGATATCATCTAGTCCTGACTTATACAAAGATCATTTTTGACATTTTTATTTCCTTAAATATTTACCCTTTGTAGTAAGTTTCTGTGAACAGAAGAAAAATATTTTTAGTTGGTTGCCCTGGGAAAATAATGTTACTAAAAAATTTCTTATTGATATATCTCCCTTGTTTAGTGTATTCTGTATTTTGGTGTGTCCTACCATGCATAGTATTTTGTAACCTTTTATTTATTTTTTTTACATGAAGTAAATAATGAAAATAATTTCATGTCAATAAACATTATTCTTTTATACCAATTCTTTAATGTGATCTTTTACACCCCTGAATAGTACATAAAACTTTGAATTTGTGGATGTGTGCAGTTTCCTGGGAAAAGATCTGTACTTTTCATCAGATTCTCAGAAGGGTTTGTGACTATTAAGAACAAACTTTATTTTTAATGACTACATGATAATATTTTATAATTCATTCAATATTCTCTTGCTTTTAGACATTTAGTAGTGTATTAGAAGTTTAGTGGGCCCTGACCAAATATATTTTATCCAAGTAATGCAGGAGTAATATTTATTCAGAATTTTTTCATCTATATTTACAAATGAAATTGGCTTATAGTTTCCATTTGTGATACTATTGTCAGATTTTGCTAGTATTATATTAGACATGAAATACACTATATATCTTTCTGTGGTCTAGAATACTTTAACATAAGAATGATCTATTTTTTAAGTTAAGCCCTTAATTTGTTTTTATTATATTTTGGTTTTAAAAGTCTGGGTTTTAAATGCCTTAGTGATAGCATTTTACATTTCTGATTTCTTCTACATATACTGCTCTTTTTAGAGTCCCCTCTCTTTTCTTGGGTTAGTTTTGGTTATTTACGTTTTATTTGGAAACCATTAATTTTGTTTTGCTATATAAATACTAACAATATTTTTTTTAAGTTCTTTAAATCCATTTTATCTGTAATCACACTTTCATAATCAGGGTTTTGCATTGTTTACCTGTTGATGATTTGGATTTATGTAGGAGGCACCAAAAAAGCACTTTAGGTATGTTATGACTTAATGGGTTTTATAGTCTGACTGGTGAACCTTTTGCCGTGCTCAACATAGTCAATGCTGAACGTCCAGCTTCTAACTGAAAATACTATCAAGTACTGAGGTTCAAGTAGTATTGTGGTTCAAATACTATTTCTCCCTAAAAGGAACTAGAGCTCCTTGGAGAACTGGCTGATTCTGGGTCTGGAAGAGAAATGAACAAGATGAGTATAGAGCACCTTCCATATCAGAAGCAAGGAAGGCAACTCAGGTGAAGTTTGAAGGACTCAAGAGCCAGTTTGAAGACACTCCTATCATCCCAGAATAGGAAACCTGGAGCTCCAATAAGGATAATTCCTCACAAATTGAAATAGTAGATGTACTTAAAACGATGGTCATTAATGATAAAACAAAAACTGGTCACCATTGGAGGATAATAAAGAAAAAAATTATCAAATACATCCTCTTGATTTCTTGATATAGTCAAAATTTCCTCCTTTAATTTATTAATATAATGAATTATAATAATAGTTTTTGATGAGGCATTTATCTCAGAAAAGGACGGTGTGTTAAGTAAAGGTGCTGACCTGGCCAGTAAAGAGAAAATGCTGTCCAAAGAGAAACATAGATAACCCCCCCGCCCATATCATACTATAGCCAACATAAATTCTAGAGGGATGAAAGATCTAAGTAATAAAAATAATGTAAATACTAAAAGAAAATTATGGAAAATATTCCTATAGTCTAGGAATGGAAAGATCTTAAGAAAGAAACTCAAGGCATAAAGGAAGATGTTTACCTACATAACCAAAAATAGAACAAAACATAAACATGGAACGTACTATAAACAGTGGCAAATGAATAACTTGGAAATACTCAGTTTGTAATAATTCATAAGTTGTCGCAATCCCTAATATAACAAACACTAGATAAGAAAAAGGCAAACTCAGTAGAGAGATGGGTTGAATATATGGAAAGACAATTCACAGAAGAAAAATGGCAATTAGTGTTATAAAAATAGGCCCAACTTCCTTTGTCATCCATAAAATAGTACAAACAACCATTTCACCTAACTGGCAAAATCTAAAATGAGCAAAGATGTAGAATATAGAGCTGGTAGGAATATCAATTGATATAGCTATTTGGAAAGGAAATCGGGCATTTCTATTAAAAAAAAAACTACTTTGATTCAGCAGTTCTGCTATTAGAAGTTGAGTTTATAGAAATAAAAGCACACAGTCTGTTAGGGCATATAACTGAAAAATGATAATGGCCTCATTGGAATAGCAAATTAACAGTAAAGAATAGCAATTTAGTTTTTATCATGTTCTTTCAGATTTCAGTGATCAAGCTGGTTGGTGGGAACAGCAAAGATGAGAAGCACAGTAGACAAAGGAGAAACTTTTAGCACAGGTGGTTCTTACGGAGGGCCACTAAGAAAAGCTCATTTTCTGCAGGGCCTCTTGGTAGACTGGTACATGCCATTCTTCTATCATGGTCTACTTGTAGCCAACAGTCTGTGAGCAGAGTACAAGTCTTGCAGACTTGAGGTTCTGCAAAAGAGAGCCTGCAGGGTTGGGGGACATGCTGATAGAAGGAGACACAGCTAAGTAGATGGAAGTAATGTAGACAGAAAAGGTCTATGCAGCAGGCACCTCTAGAAGTTGGTATGTTTTTACTAAAGTCCAAAGTAGATTAGGCAGCCCTTACACTTATATCATTGATGTTACACAGCAGAAGCTATAATTGATATTCATAACAAAGACCATAAGTCTTCAAGAAAACTTGTTTTTGTTATATTTTGGTTTTAAAAGTCTGGAGAATATGCTATTACATTAAAAGAGATTTATCCAAAACATTTTTTAAAAAGTTTTATTGTACAAATGGTAAGTTTGTATTTGGAGAACTTTGCTTTACAGAGTAACTTATTCTTTGATGTTACTGTTAGCTCATATTTTGCCATGAATATCACTTATAAATCTTTCAATGCCTTTTTGTTTTTCAGTTTTTTGTAGCATCAGATCCAACAGTTAAAACAGATCGACTGTGGCATGATAAGTATACTTTAAGGAAATCGATGATTCCTTCATTCATTACAATGGATCAATCTAGGAAGGTAAGGTTAGGAGAGATTTTTGTGATTTTGATGTTTTAATGCTATATTGAGTTGGATCATATGACAAATTAATCTTCAGTTAAACAAAATTGTGTTGCATTTTAGGATTGACATTCTTGAGGTTAAGTTTAAATTGAATACATCGACATTAATATTTGTTTGTTAATAACATCTTCTCAGCTTTTAGAATTCACTTCATCCTTTCCCACATGTTCTTTTGTTTAGTTTTTGATCAGTAGTTAGTTAATTTGTTGCTTATGAATATTTGTAGTAGTTGGATGATGGATCATTTTAATTTTATAAGGTAACTCTAGGGTATTTTCTCTTTTTTTAGGTTCTTTTGATAGGAAAATCAATAAATTTCCTGCACCAGGTTTGTCATGACCAGACACCCACTACAAAGATGATAGCTGTGACCAAGTCTGCAGACTCACCTCAAGATGGTATGATAATGGTGATAATGATGATGACAGTAGTGGTGGTGGTAGTTTGAAGTATTTTCCGTTCAACAGGACTGACCCATTTTCTAAATTATTATCCAAAAATACCTGAATACACAGTGTGATATGTATAAAACATCCATTAGTATATAAATTTCAAATTCTCATTTTTATACAGAGTTAAACAATAAGCATTAAAATAAGTAGAGCCAAAATAAGAAAATAAACGAAAAAATGTTGCTAATGATAGCCATACTTCGGAACTCAGAGGCTCATTCAGATATCAACAAGGATTCACAAGAGTTTATTGTATTCAAAATGCTGCGTAAATTTATACCTGTATTAAATGATTTATGTTTTTTCCTCATTCACTGCCATCTTTTACTTTTTCCATTTGCTACCTGCCCAGCCTCAATAATTTCATAGTATTTTTTTGTGTGGCCAACTTAACATGTCTAGCTTTCTGGTCTTGAGTATATTCGTTATTTAGTAATGTCATCTTGGTTCATTCAAGTGTACTTTGCATAGGATGTTGTGGTAGCTATAGGGGAAATAATATGAATTCACCATGGTTGTGCAATTAATGAATTTATAATCTAGGTATGGAGATAAGATGTACAATAACAATGAAGAATAGAAAATGATAAATGAAATAAGATTTATGAATAATGAGTGGTTTAAGTATATATTATAGTTTCCTGTAGGCAGTATGTGTATAGAATATCACCAGAACTTATTTATATAGCCAAGAATTTTTATCCTTTGACCTATATCACTTATTTATATAGCCAAGAATTTTTATCCTTTGACCTATATCACCCCATTTCCTCATTTCCCCAGGCCCTGTAACACCATTCTACTGTCCACTTCTATGAGTTTAACTATATAAGTGATATCATACATTATTTGTCTTTTGTGTCTGGCTTATTACACTTAGTATAAATGTACTCCAGATCTAATTATGTTGTCACAAATGACAGAATTGCTTTCTTTTTTAAGACTGATTCTATTGTATGTATATACCACATTTTCTTTATCCATTCATCAGTGAATGGACATTTAGATTGTTTCCGTATCTTGGCTGTTGTGAATAAGGCTACAGTGAACGTGGAAGTGCAGATCTCTCTCTGAGATACTGATTTCAGTTCCTTTGGATAAATATCTAGAAATGGAATTGCTGGATCCAGTGGTAGTTCTGTCTAATTTTTTCAGAAACCTCCATACTGTTTTCCAAAGTGACTCAACCAATTTACATTCCCACCAATAGTGCACAAAGGTTCCCTTTTCTCTACATCCTTACCATAACTTGTTATTTCTTGTCTTTTTGGTAATAGATATTTTAACAAGTGTAAACTGATAATCTCCTTGTAGTTTGATTTCCATTTTCTTAATGATTAATGATGTTGAGCATCAATTCATGTACCTGTTATCCCAATTTGATGTTTAGTATCTGAGAGAACTCACTAGAGATTTCCAAAATGTATTCGAAATGTACTGAAAATCCATACAAGGTCAGGGCCAGTTGTAGAGAATTGGGAAGTGCCTGTATCACCATGCTGCTTTAGGAGAGGGCTCCATGGCATAACAGTAGGTCCCGCTGTCCACATCAGACACCTCTCCCTCTTTCCTTTCCCACTTACCTCCCCAAGTGCACTTAGCACGCCCAACTTTGTATATACATTTTTAGAGATCCATAGACCTCAGATTAGTTCCTATAACAGAGAGATGTGATTCACGTAGAAAGTTTTTGGAAATACCTATGTTTAAGAGTTAGAAGAAGCAAGAAGAGCCAGGAGAAGACTTGTATTGATGGATTTTGACCTTTTCTTACTTAGTGCCAAGAAAAGAAGATCAGCCTGAGAGGTCAGGTAATGTGTGCCTCTACTCACTGTGGAGACTCACGGGCACGGATTGTGCTGGTGAGTTAAAATAACATTGTAAAGCAACCAGTAAAGGCCTGCTGTGCAGGAGGCCTCCATGGAGATGGCTGCTGTGATTAAATTATCGCCACAACGTTTTCTCAGTTACAGCGACTACTGCTATGCCTGTCATTCTGTCTACTGCTGCAGTCTGCAGAAGGTTTATTTTGCCATTAAGCTTATGGTACAGTTGGGAAAATAAAAGATGCAAACCCTGAAGAATTGCTAGTAATAAAAAAAAAAACAATGAAAGATATCAAATATATACTTTTTATAAGTGGAAACATTTTGATGGTTTAAACATGTGACTAAAGAAGAAATAGTAAATTTTTGCAAAGGGGAGCATGACATATGCCTAAATCATTAAGGAATAAGAGTGTACAAGGAAGCTCTGAATCGTGTTGTCTTCTGGTATGCCACTTTGGGCTAAAACTGGTTAATTTTAAACCTTTGGAATGAAAATCCTGTATGACGCAATCAATGATATTGTAAAAACATTTCTGGAGAAAAAATATTTACCTTTTTACAACTACCTAGATCAACAGAAATATACACTTTCTCCCCTTAAAATATGACTGTGGTACAGTTCACTGAGTTTTATCCTCATGTTACTGCATCATGAGACTTCCCCTTCTACAAAAAATGATGTGTTTCCCTTACTATGGACGCCCTGGTTTTCCCATATTAATGTGTAATTGGACTAGCAGCAATACTTAACTAGATTTTTCATAATGGGACTATATTCTGAAAAACAAACAAAAAGCAAAGTTTTCTTATGTTTTCAAATTGGTAATAGGTAGTGGGAAAGACTTAAACTGGACTTTAAAAACCTTACTTCTTGCTTAACCTTAAATAAGTATTCTACCTTTTCTCAGTTCTAGATTGTTTCTTGGCATTGAGGTTATTTTCTAGCACAAGTGTTACTATGGTTTTTAAATAAAATCAAGTATTTAGATATATTTTATGAACAGTTTTGTGCTATACAAATGTAAATTAGTATTAAAAAGCTCTATTAATCTCTGCATGCTTTTTCAATATAAAGCTATGGAAATGCTTTTTTTTTTTTTTTTTTTTAATGTTACTGCTCTGAATTAGGCTTCTTTGTTAGCAACAACCTGCTCTTATTACATGTCCCCTGAAAAATGTCCAAATCTTTCCCTAGAGTTTACTCTGTTATGGCTGCATGATAACATAACAGTACTTAACCTTTACACTAAGTTTCACAATTCACAAAGCTCATTACATGTGCCGTTTTGGTTTTATTCTTGAAACTGGTTTTGAAAATGTCGTATAGGTATGTGCAGGCGATTCCACATTAACCTGCTGTATTTTCTTTGCACTTTTCACCAAAGTGTTTTAGTGAGATTTTAATTTAATTACATTGTTGGGCTGTTAGGTATTCCTCCACTAGGTCACATTGCAGATGTCTGCTGTTTCCTGACTGCACACATAATCTATTCGGGCTGTCACTGATGCCATTTGTAGGCATTGGCGATGATTTTTGTACATGTGCACCTTTAATATAACCTTTGTTAAAATAAAAATTAGGTATGTATGTATACTTTTCTCTTTTGTTCTTTACAGCTGCAGATTTATTCACAGATTTGGAAAATGCATTTCAGGGGAAAATCGATGCGGCTTATTTTGAGACCAGCAAATATCTATTGGACGTTCTCAATAAGAAGTATAGCTTGCTGGACCACATGCAGGCCATGAGGCGATACTTGCTTCTTGGTCAAGGAGACTTTATAAGGCACTTAATGGATTTGCTCAAGTAAGAAAACTTATTTTTATAAATATACAGTAGATTTCAACATGATAAAATGCCTTACAATGATTGTTTATAGAATAAATGGCATTAGAGGATAATTTGTTGACTTCTTAATAGAACATATTGGTAAGATAAAATTTGAACAGATAAAATTGTCACATTGTCATGTTAAAATTTCTTTATTTTTACTTGTTCTGTCCTTTGTTCATAGGAGAAACTTGTGTGCTTTACGAATACTGTAGCACTGATAGTCTAGTGTATAAGGAGCACACAGCGTAATCACAATTAACTTAGCTTCAGTGTGAAAATAGTCAAGAAATTAAAATGTATATTTTAAAACAACTTTTTAGTTTACATTGTTTCTTGTTTAAAAAAAAAACTAAAAAAAAACAACTACTCTTTTGTTCCATGATGTTAATTATATGTGTGTCTTTCCCTTCCATCCATAGAGATGCAGACAGCTCTGTACCAGAGCCTGTCATCTCTTGGCTCTAGAATAGACCAGGGGTGCCCAACAACTGGTCCGTAGCCTGATAAGAACCAGGCTGCACAGCAGGAGAAGAATGGTGGCAAGTGAGCAAAGCTTTATCTGTATTTGCAGCCACTCCCCAGCACTAGCATCACCACCTCAGCTCCATGTCAGGTCATTAGGCATTAGATCTTTATAGGGGCACCAGACACTGGTGCCAAAAAGGTTGGGGACCACTGGAGTAGACAGACCCTTGGAATACAAATCTAGGGTTCCTAGGCAGCACTGGTGAGAGTATGGGCCATAACATGGAACTAGTGATTTTCACGAAGACATATAAAAATGAAACTTACTTTTTTGGTGTTTCTTTTAGGACACTTAAAATAGTATATTACCTTCCAATCATATCTGTGCTAATTGAGCAATTGTTTTCGGCCTTTGGTCCTCAGACTTCATTATGTGTCAGAATTCCTTAGAGAGCTTGTTGAAATGGATTGCCGGGCCCACTTGTAAAGTTTGGTTCAGTAGATCTCGGGCAGAGCCCAAGAATGTACATTTATACTAAGGGCCCAGCTGAAGGTGATGCTACTGGTGTGAGGACTATGTTTTGAGGACCCCTATTTCAGACACATAAGCTCATGTAGCCCCACCTCTAACTAGAAGTCAGTTTTCAATATAAAAAGTAATTTAGTTTTTTTTGGGCACACATAGCAATAACTGACCTTCTGCATGCTCATGGGTGACATTGATTAATTAGTTCACGAAAGAGTTGATTATCTGCTGAACATAAATTTTTTTTTACCGAAGTAGCATTTCTGCACTCTAACAAGGGATTTGCTACTTAAATATTGGTCTTGAGGTCAGCGTCTGTTGGAAGTGTAAGTGGTGATGAGTTTTTAAAGGGGAAATGTTTTTTAAATGCCATAGGACTGAAATAGGAGTACATGTGAGGATGTGGGATGAGCAGATCCATAGGTGTAGATGTGCAGGTTGATGCAGGTAGAGATTAGCAAGGTTTATCTTACAATTTAAAGATAAAACAAAATTTAGAGGTCCATGGCAAAATTATAGATCAGATCATTTAGCTGACTTAACGTATTAAAACTTTATGTTAGGGTTTAATATTTAGAGTGCCTCATTTTTGCTATTAAATGAAAAATTTATTCTTTAAGGCATATTTTAAATTTCTGTCTTTAAAGGGGAATGCCATCAATCTCTTGCTTGTCTCAGATTTATTTGGGTGACAGTGATGTTGTGGGTCCCTTTTCACTTGTCTCTGCCCGATATTTTACTGACTTGAAGGTAGAATTTGTATGCACACCTGGGGATGATTGGCTGTATTCTTAACTTGGTCAGCTCTTTGTCACAGAAATGTTAGCTTTATATTTAGAAACCCATTCAGGAATGTTTGCTCATAATGCAGTAGTAGTTTTTAGCCTTTATAATCATGATATCCATGGATATGATTATTTTGATTTAATGAAGATCTATCTTCCCATTGGATCTATGTAGGAAATTATAATACTTCATGCTGCTATAGGCTAGTCTTAAGTTGGAGAACTTCATTTGTTAACATGCTGGCACATTTAAGTATTTTTATTTTTTGATAATTTTTTATTTTTCAATTAAAGTTGGCATGTAATATATTAGTTTCAGGTGTACAACATAGTGATTAGACATTTGTATAACTTATGAAGTGGTCACGCCAATACATTTGTGCCCATATGACAACCTACAAAATTATTACAATATTTACTATATTCCTTATATTATACTTTACATCCCCATGACTATTTCATAACTACCAATTTGTATATCTTAATTCCTTCCCCATTTTCACTTACCTCCAACCCCCTTCCCATCTGGCAACCATCAAAATGTTCTCTGTATCTGTGAGTTCATTTCTGTTTTGTTTGTTCCTTTATTTTGTTCTTTAGATTCCACTTGTAAGTGAAATCATATGGCATTTGTCTTTTCCTGTCTGATTTACTTCACTCAGCATAATACCCTCTAGGTCTATCCATGTTCTTGCAGGTGACAAGATTTCATTCTTTTTTTTTATGTTGAGTGATATTCCATTGTATATATGTACCACCTCTTCTTTATTCATTGATGGACACCAAGTTTGTTTCTATATCTTGACTATTATAAATAATGCAGTGAACATATGAATTCACATGTCCCTTCAAAATAGTGTTTTGGAGTTTTCGGATAAATAACCAGAGGTGGGATAACTGGGTCATGTTTTGTCTCTTGTCATAGCCTTTGTTTTAAAGTTTGTTTTTAAAGTCTGTTTTTAAAGTCTGGTGTAAGTATTGCTACCCCAGCATATTTGCTTGTTCCTATTTTCATTAAATACATTTTCTACCTTTTTACTTTTAGTCTATATGTGTCTTTCATTCTGAAGTGAGTCCTGTAGTTAATGTATGTAAGGGTCTTATTTTCTTGCCCATTCAGCCATTCTGCCTTTTGTTTGGCACATTTAATCCATTTCATCCAAAGCAAATTTGAGAGATATGTAGTTATTGACATTTTATTATTCATATTTTCATCTTTTTTATTAAAGAAATCTCTCTAACATTTCTTGTAATACTGATTTGACGTTGATGAACTCCTTTAGCTTTTTCTTGTCTTAGAAGCTCATATCTGTCCTTTGATTCTAAACGATAACTTTGCTGGATAGAGTAATCTTGATTGTATATTCTTGCTTTTCATCATTTTGAATATTTTGTGCCAGTCCCTCTGGCCTGCAAAGTTTCTGTTTAGAAGTTAGCTGACAGTCTCATGGGAGCTCCCGTGTAGGTTACTAACTGCTTTTCTCTTGCTATTTTTAAGATTCTCCCTTTCCTTTAACCATTGGTGTTTTAATTATGATGTGTCTTGTTGTGGGCCTCTTTGGATTTATCTTGTTTGAGATTCTCTGTACTTCCTTCATCACATTAGGGAAGTTTTCAGTCATTATTTCTTCAAATAGGTTTTTAATTTCTTGCTCTTTCTCTTCTTCTGGTACACCTATAATGTGAATGTTGGTAGGGTTGTCTTTTTTGTTTTTATAATTTGAACTCTTTTTATAACTAAGATTTTATACAGCTCATTAAGAATTCAAGTAATATTTTCTTTTATTTTTAAAATATCTGTTAAGACCAGAACTTGTCCGTCCAGCTACAACTTTGTATCAACACAATTTGACTGGAATTCTTGAAACTGCTGTCAGGGCTACCAACGCCCAGTTTGACAGTCCTGAGATCCTCAAAAGACTGGATGTGAGGCTGCTGGAGGTACTGCAACTCTTAGTTCTTCTGTACAATCTACACAAAGCAGTGAGCAATCTACACAAAGCACTGAGACTAGTGCATTCATTCTTGCCTGATGTTTTCTATGTTGTTTATGGCACAACTCATCTAGTCTAATGGGTTAGAGTTATTACTGAAAGACTGGACAATCTGAGCTTGAATCTCTACTCTGTTACTTGTTATGGTGTGATCTTAGATATAACACTCACTGTACCTCTAAACCATACTAGGTTTCAGTTCTCACCTTACAATGGGGGCCTATCACAGGGCTGTCGGACAGAGAACATGCAACCCTTGTTACAGTGCTTGGTGGCACATCATAAATGCCTAGTATATTATATAGGTCATGTTAATGGTAATGTTTATAGAAGGCATAGAGATAATAAATAGTAATAACATTGATCAAAAATAGATGTTTTTAGTTTGTTTGATAAAAGATGACTTTTCTTAGGAGAATGAGTATTATAAATAGCAGACACTGTTTGCTCAGTTATGAAGGACTAATAGCAGAACTTGTTGGGGGTTCTTTAAAATGTTGACTTTTAACATAAGGCTATGAGTTTCGTCATAGGGAAATGGTGATGAATTTTAAACACATTTTACAATAGTCATTTAAAAATTTGCCATTCATCCCAAAATATTTTAGAGCACCTACCATGTGTCTGTCATTGTCTGAATGCTGAGAATCCAGGATATGACAAAAAGATGTAATTCTCTGCTCTCAAGTAGCTAACACTCAAAACTGTTGAGTGGTTTTTAAAAATTGGGCATCATTTTACTGCCTGTTCTTTGAGAATTAGACAAGTTGTTCTATAATAAGCTTAACACTGGTGGAAAGTCCTGCAGTTATTTGCTTTTGCTCTTAGGTGTCTCCAGGTGACACTGGGTGGGATGTCTTCAGCCTGGATTACCATGTCGATGGACCGATTGCAACCGTAAGATCATTTTTATAATAGTCATAGCTATTTAGATTGCTAAACATTTTGTTGTTTTAGAATTGGCTTTCTTCTCTAAGAAATTCTAATTAAAGTGATCATTTGACATCTAGGACATACCCATTGAATAAATACTTCAGATAACGTTGTTTGTATTTTTTAAATACTCATTAATGAGAGCTGAAATGCTCTATTATTTTAAGAATACTTAAAAATATCATTTGTTCTATCATAGATTTCAGCAAGTATTTAAATGGATTATTCATTTTGTTCCATTATTCTTAGACTGCAGCAACTAATTTAGGATAATATGAAAGGAACTATAAAGTGTATTTTAGGAAAGTCATATTTTTACTACTTAGATAAAATTTGATTTTTAGTATTCACTTTAACTGACGAGAAATAGTTGTACTATTGTTCCTAATGTTTTTACCATTCATAAGGAGAAGTACTATTTCTTTGAACAGTTACCAGATCATAAAAGATTGACCAGCAGAGTTGACTTTTTTTGTGTCTACCATTAGAACTCCCCCCCTTAAGTGCTCATTCTTTTATTCAGACTCTTTGAATTTGTTTCAGTTATTTTTATATCTGAAATATTGAGGAAGGACATGCATTTCTTTTAATTATTGAGAAAAAATACTCTGTTAAAAATTAATATAATTTGGGTGTAAATTTCTCCTTAGCGTTTCTTAAAGAGTTTGACTCCATGGTCGTTCCTGCCTCTCAGGGTGTAAGTCATATCCCTGGCTAGAATAGTTTTATCGAAGCCATATTCTCTCTTTTCACTTTTAGGTTAATAGATTTGCTATTATCTACTGTGAAATGGTAGCTAGCTGAAATGGTGAAGTTAGTTTTACAGATAAATGTTCAGACTTGACCAGATCAAAACTACCATATTTTAAATGTGTAACTACTCTCAAATTTAATTTTTGGTTATACTCACATTAGTTTTTTCACTTTTGACTTGTATCCTAAACAGTTTTAAATAATTATAATGTACAAAACAGGATATTTGAACAACTCTTTAAATTAGAAAATTTTATATTATCTACCTTGTTAATATTGTATATATTACATATTATTGTTTTTATAGTGGTATCTTTTATCAAAAGATGCCATAGTTTGTATCAATTACTTCACAAAATATAAGTGCCTTGAATTATAGACAAACTGAACACGGTCTATATATACAATTACTTAATTATTTCATAATATTGCAAATCCTCCTAGAACTATTAGTCATGCATTATGTACCTTATAAACAATTGATCATACAATATTATATTTTTAAACTTATAGATTTTTAAAAGCTCTAGTAGAAAGAGTCAAGAAAGGAAGTTTATAGTATACATTTATTTGAAAAAACAAATTTAGGATATGTTTCTATCGATGGCTAATTGGTGTCAGTTTGTATGCCAATCCCAGTGAGTTGATGGTACAACCTGGGGTGCTGAATTGAGAAATAGTAAAGGATATTATAATTGATTAGCAGAATTTTTCAGGGACATCATATGGGAAATGATCTCTTGCATTTCTGATTATTACTGTTCCAGTCTTAGGGTTAGTTTATATCCTGGGTTGGTATAGTTTTAGCTAAATGATGATACCTATAGCCATATTATTGTACAGCTGCAGGTATTCAGACTCATATTAGACATTGAAATCATTTTTACCTGTCAGATTAAATTTTATGCAGTTGTATGCGAAGTCACTAGAAAGATACAAAAAGAACTATTACATGTAAAAATATACTTTTAGAGTCAAATTTTGGAAGAATGTGGATTTTCTGTGTTTCCCTGTTTATTATATTATCTTTTCCCTTTCTATTGTCATTAATTGAAATTATCATTCTTATACATAATTTAATTATAATGGATATATATATTAGATATATAATTTTATATAATGTATAATTTTAGTCTCTTATTAACTATAAAGAAAGGTTATGGAAAGATTATCTTTTTGACAATGAGCAGGAAAAAATCTATTTATTTCTGACGTTGATCTTCAGGATGTTAGATGAGGTGTCAGAAGCTTATTTGTCTAATTTTATCTGAACTTTATTCTGTCATAGGCAGTGAACTAAAATTCCATATAGATAGCAAAACTAAAATATGGAGCATGTTTTCCCCTATATAAATGCAGTGGAACATGAGTGTCTTCTTCTTAAACAGTTAATAATTCTAGAGAATTGTGATTAAACTGAATTTTTGTAAATCAAGTCATGTTAAATGTACTTTGAGAACTTGGTACTTAAAAAATTCCTATGAGATATCATTTGTATAGCAAAGATTCCTTTAATTTATTTGTAAAATTATTTAATTTGGTCACCATTTCTATAATTACAAGAAGGTTAATAGTTTACGCAGCACAGCAACATGCTCCTATAAAACATTCATAGTTGATTTTGGAGTCCCTTCAAAGTGGCTCCTAACCACTTTTTTTAGACATGTAATCATCAGTATTGAGCACCTACCAAATACTGGCATAAAAAGGTATACAGAAGAAGTCCTTGTAACAGGTGAGAAGTGCCAAGAATATATGGAGTAAGATGGGGCAAAGCGTTCTATAATTAAATGCTGTGGGTCAAGCTTATAAATATCTTAACTGCCTAAAGAGAGAAATTAGTGAGACCAGGGAAAGGTGGTCTTTGGCTCTGAGGAATAGATGGGATTTGGGCAGAAGAGAAGGGTGGACTAGGGCATACAACAGTACAAGACAGTAACATGAGTCAGTGCCTAAGGGTGTGAACAAACAAGGCTGGGCTCAAGTGAGCAGCAAGCTTTGTAGGATGTGCTCCTGGATGCCCAGCTTAGACCTGCTTCTGAGTGTGCAGGCCCTGCTTGGACTGGCTATTTTCAGTAGTAAATGTAAATGGATTCTCTGCTGGAAGCATACAGAAAGGGATGAAAATGTCCCTATGTCTGTGCTGCACACGCATGTGTCAGAAAAGTGTTTGAAGTCTGCAAAAAAACCCTATTACCTGTATGCATGGGACATACTTATACTAGAAGATTATTTGTGGTTTATCTGACATACAAATTTAGGTGGATGTCCTGTGTTTTTATTTGCTACATCTGGCCCACGTAAGAGAGAGGCATAGAAAATCAGACATTGCACACTTCCTCCCCACAGGGCTCATTTTCCCTAGTTGTGAAACTGCTATCCATTTGTGAAGTCATCTTCCAAAGCGATAAATACATGTATTAAAATAACCTGGAGACTTTTTTTTCAGACTGGAGATTCTTCTAGGCCCTCCTTTCATGAGAATCATCACCCTCTCTCATCGGATTAGGGTAGAAGATACTGCTACACATTTGGAGTTGTAGTAAAGAGGCCACATTTTAGACTAGGATTAAGCTAGGTTTGAAAATCCTAGTACATCATTTACTAGCTATGTAACCTGCGACCTTTGTTTCCCCCCCTGTAAAAGTAGCATAAAAATATCTACCTTCTATTATTGTGGTTTGCTTGACATGTTGTTTAGCACATAAATAATTAATGCAGTTGTTATATAATGACACTTTCCTAAAATGTACCATATTAATTGCTTACATACTATTTAGAGTCTATTAGAGTTGATTGTGTGATTTTTGGCTTTTTGTTAAAAAAAGGAAGGAAAAAAAAGATTGAGACCTGTCCTGGGAAAGTCCTTATGTCACAGAATACTGTTAGCCTGTTTTCTGTTTTTTTTTTTTTTTTTCAGGTGTTTACTCGAGAATGTATGAGCCACTACTTAAGAGTATTTAACTTCCTCTGGAGGGCTAAGCGGATGGAATACATCCTTACTGATATACGGAAGGGACACATGTGCAATGCGAAGCTTCTGAGAAATATGCCAGGTAAACCTCCATCAGAAGGCAGTCAGGATGAACTGTATGTTCTAGCTTTGTGGTGTCCAGCATCTTCGCAAAAATGAAAATGTTCTTAAAAGTAGTTGAACTGAGAAGTGATTCATCATTTTGCTTTTGGATTGGACTTTTGTGATAAGGTTCATTTGTAATATTGCTTATCTTGACTTCAGTGAAAATAAGAAAAAAAATTGAGTCAAGTTGGATTTTTAGACCATGAAGTTTCTTTTAGAATCTCATTCATTTTTCACGCTGGTGTTCATATGTATTCTTTAATTTAAAAAAATATATATTTTAATATAAATATTTATGTTATATATATATTTGTAATACATATCAATATTTATATATATATTTACAATGTATATATTTCTTTTTAAGAAAGCCATTTAATAAATCACTGGCTCATTTAACATTCACTTAGTGTTTTAATTAAAGTTTAATTAAATTGAGAGAATTGCTTTAATGTTTCATTTTGGTTCATAAACCAGTACATAGAAATGTTTTACAATGTTATTTTACAATTAAAAACTATAGTCAAAATTCTCGTGTCAGATAGTCATTTTATTTTAATGTCATAATATTGAATGACTTTAATTAGGAAGAGTTTTGCAATCTTTATATTGAAATTGAGTTTGGTCAAACCTTTGAGAAAGTATTTCAACAAATACGTCTCTAAAGAAGAACTAAACTCTTATACTCTTAATCCTTTGACTGGTGAATATATTGAAAAGGGAGCAATTGTTTCAGGAAAGGCATATGTGGTCTTTGCTTGTTTTCTAGGTCAAGGCCTTGAGCAACTCCCAAAGTTTCAGAATAATGGCACCCCAGGAAGTTGGGGGCCTGGAGGATACCTGTCCATGTGTTGTCATGCAGAATTGGCAGTTTTTACTGAGCATCCATGTTTTCTGTATTCCCAGCAAATATTTTCCAGTGGATCATGATACTCTTATGTTCCTGGCCTAGCTTCCTTTGGACTCATTTTATAGAAAATTAATCATAGGATCCTCTGAAATAGCTGAGAAGGAAGTGAGAGGGGATAATTTTTTTAAATACTGTAATGGTTCAACATCCACTTTCCAGTAAGTGTGGGTTGACTAGCATGTTGGTGCCTCTTGAAAGGAGGAAAGTGGAAGAATCAGAGAGAACCTTAACACTGTCTCCTGGCTCTGCATCTGTTACTGTTTCCCATGATCTAATGAACCTCTCTCATGGTATACCAAGGATTTCTCTCTTATTTCACTGGGTGTGCACTTGTAAGGTATTCAGCTTGCCTGCAGTGCTCCTTCTCTGCATTCTTGGTAATACTATTGAGTAGAGCAGTTCTTAGCTGTCACTTCTCTGTGCCAGCATCTTTCTTATTGTCTGATTTAGATCAATGCAATATGATGCAAATACTTTGTTATTGTATCACTCTTCTCCTTTCAAAATAAGCATCTGTATTTTGTATAGCCTTGGGAAATCTGAGCTCTGTAACAATTTTAAATATTAGATGGTGGTGATACATTTTTCTGATTTGACTCAGCTTAGCAATGTCTATGTGAATTTGCTTTTCTCTTGTGTTGAGTAATTAGCAGTGAGTTTTGTTTTCTACCTGAAGATAACTAATACATTTGTTTGATCAATTTCCTATGTATGGGAAAAATATATATTTTATCTTTTATAAAATTAATAATTTTAACATAACTTGATCCTGTCATATAGACTTTAGTTTCAGCTTCTTTCACAATCTTGGTTTCCTGTCATTAAAACTTTTTCTAAAATATATTTAATATTATAATATTGCCTCATATGTGTATATCATTTTATCTTTTCTCTTTGGTTGAACATGTATAGTCTTTATTTATTTATTTTACTGTTTTTCCATTAATATAAATCATGCCATAAGCTTTTTGTAAATGTATATTTATATGCTTCTGGATATTTCTTTAGAGTAGATAAATTGGAAATGGAATTGCTAGGTTAACAGATATGAATTTTATAGTTTTATTTTATATTTACTAATACTTAGTATTTATATTATAACTCTGTTGGTACATATTGTCTGTTTACTTTCCAGGAAAGTTATACCAATTTTATTTACATACCCATAAGCACAGCTCAAACTTTCTGTTCTTTTGGATAACGTTGTATATTACATTCAAATAGTCAATTTGATAGGTAAAAATGGAAGTCTTTTAATTTTTTTAATACTTAAAATTATCGATCAGTGTAATCTCTTCTTTCTCGCTCTCTCCCTCTCTCTCTCCCCCCGCATTTGTATTTCTTCTGGAAAGAGTTATTTCCCCTCCTTGTTTTTGTTGGAGTGTAATGTTCTTTAGTTTATAAGGAAGTGTTTTAAAGTCATTAGTGGCCAGGCAACTTAAAGCACAGAAACCAACCACATAGTCTTGTTAATACAGCATATTTAGAAATGTTCCGTCAAATATAAATCTGAGGCAAAATATAAAAAGATTATCTAAAGTGCTCTTATAAACAACCTTTGGAGTTCTACACATATGCACAGTGTGTATGCGTATAGATTGGTTTGGTCGTATGTACAATATCAGTAATTAACACTCTAGAAATCATTTTAATAATATTCATCAAAATAAATAGGGTGGAGTAAATAGTTGCACTTTAAACTGATTTGCTTAGGACAAGGGTTTTTGATAATGGTCTACCCAGATGTTTATACTGGATTTTATATATTTGCCATTCAACTGGACAAAAAAACAGTTGTTAATAAAATGGTTTAAAGATTTATGTCCAGTGGTATGGATTTTTTTGTTTTTGTTGTTAGATTCAGTTAATCTAAAAAAGTGTCTTTATTAGTGTTAACTAAACTTGTATTTCAAATAATGTTTAACAAAATGAAAGATATAGATTAGTTTATATTCTTTCTCAATCTTTGCATATTTAGAAGAGGGAGTTAAAAGTGATATTTAAATAATCTCCTTTTTGGTCCTTACTAGAAATAAAATAGATCGTGGTGGAAGTGAGAGAGGTGGTCAGCTCCCTTGTAGGTGACATTTTGTCATGGGACTATTAATGACATTTTGTTAGTTTAATTGGAAGTTATTTTTCTTTCTCAATGATGAGTAGTGATGCATCTTACAATCGACAGTGTTCCAGATTTATTGAAATAGCTTAATGACAGGCAGACATTTTTCTCTTTAAAAGTTTCTTTTTGTGTCTCATTTTACTATGTATGGATGTGTAAGTAGTCTTCAGTAATTATACATTTATAAGAAGTTCTCTCTGCTGGACTTTTAAGTTGAATGATTAGTCAGCACCGTGGCTGGACTGCATTGCCTGGGTTAGTCCTCATTTCACCAGCATCGGGCTATGACCTCAGGCTGATTTTCTAATTTTCTGCCTTCGCTTCTTCATCTGGGGATGAGAATGATGACATTGCTCACCTCCTAGGGTTGTCAGGTTTAAATCTGTTTAGACTTGTGCTACCTTGGGACAGTAGCAGGTGCATGTACAGTTGTTACTACTTGCTTATATGGTGGATATCAGATGATGTCTGCAGGAGGACCTTAAGGGTGATTAGAGATTCTGAACCCAGGAGATATGGAAAATCCTTGTTCTTACCAATGTCCTTTGAATTTGTAGTCTTTAGAAATAAATCAGATGGATAATTTGATAAAGTCACTTTTAAATATAGTAGCATCAGCTATCTATATAGGTTGGAGATGATTATGAAATTGTGAAGAAATTGTTCTAGGGTGTTTTTTAAAAAGAAACTTTTATAATTTTTAGCAACACTTAATGCTGTTTTGGGTGCATCTCCACATGAGCAGATCTGACTGAAGCTGCATAAACATGGTCAAGTTCTTTAAAAGACATTTGGAAACTTGAAGTTCTTTTAACAACCTTTAGAGGGCAGTAAAGAATTATAAATGAGTCTAACACTTAGATGATCCTAAACAAACTAAAGAGTGGTCATTCTTGATGTTGTATATAAAAACTATTTACTGTTAAGTTAGCCTAGCGGGAGGTGTACTCTATTTATGTATTTATTGGACCTCAGTGCAAATGTTTCTTTGCTTTGGAGATTCCTAGAATATTTGTGGCTCAACCTAAAAACACAAATACTTATATTAACTTTGTTTTAAATATATTTTCAAGGTGTTGAGTAAAGAGATTCAAGGGGTATTTCAGGTGTAAGTTGTTGTTTTTTGTTGTTTGTTTGTTTAGAATTAAAGACCAAATCTTACCTGTGAATTCAGTCTCCTTCTGAATTGGGTTCATAGTTAGTCATTAGAGCCTTAATTGGGCAGTGAGAAATTCCAAAATACAGTATATAGCATTTGACTGATTCTTCACATGGGGAAGAGAAAGAATTGCAGCATTACAGAGATTTCAGACTCTTATTATGTGGGTTATCAGATTCCTTTAAGTAGGCAGTGTCCTCATAGCAACAACCATAGACCTCTTCATTCTCAGAGGCTTTAATTTAGCAGAGTGCCGTTAAAGATGCTATCCTCTGTACTCATTTTAGACACAGAAAAGATGACGATTTTTCTAGAAAGAAAATGTTATTTGGTAGTACTTTAAGAGTATAAAAGAAAAAAACTCATTTTAATATTGTTGTTAAATTTGCTTTGGTCATGGAAACCTCTTGAAAAAGATGTGAATTTAAATAGTCAAGACATGAAGAATGCAGACTATCTACTTTGATTTTGAGGACTGAAATCACTCAGTAAATAATTATTGAGAGCTTACTTTATGCTCCCTGTTTCTTGCTATCCAGTGACAGATATGACAAACAAGGCGGTCCTTGTGGTCAAGACGTTTATTGCCTGCTAGGGCATGATGGACATTTAAACAGGAACTTACTTTACACTGGGATAAGTTGTTTGATATGGGAAGCACCAGGTGCTATAGGAATACAAAGAGCAGACACCTGACAGATGTAGGTAGGATAAAAAGGCTTCCCAGAGGCAGTAGCATCCAAGTTGGCATCTAGAGGGGAATATGTTAGTCAAGGGAAAAATGTTGGAGTGAGGAGTAGGGCAGTGGTTTTATCAGAATAGTGTATTTAGGGAGCAGGTGAGGAGGACAGGGCAGGAGAGCTAAGCAGGCACCAGGTCTTGAGGACCTCAAATGCTGTTAGTCAGTTTGACTTTATGGCAGTGGGAGCCAATGAAGTGTTTATTTGGAAGTATGACATGCTTAGATTTGTATTTTCTAAAAGCCCCTCTGGCATCACTGAGAAAAACTGGGTGAGAATGGAGGTTGGCAGACCAATCATTTGTAATAATGTGTGACGGATGACATTGGCCTTGGCAAATACAGCAGCTGCGGGGTTGGGGAGAGTGGATAGATTTAAGAGAAATGTGGGAGGCGGAACTTGGTGATTCATTGTGAAGAGATGAGTAGTAGGGTGGCAGCCAAGGTTTCTGACTTGAGCTGGTGGGTAGTGGTATCATTCATTAGGCCAGAGAACGCTGGAGGAAGAGCATATTTAGGGGTAATACTTTGTTTCAGGTACATTAATTTGAGATATTTTTAAGGCTATATGCCATTCATCTGGTTAGATTGACCTGAAGCCCAGAATAGGTCTGAACTAGAAATACAAACTTTAGACATCATTAGCTTAGATACTTGAAGCCATAGAATTAACAAGGTTTTCTAAAAATAAAGCGAGAAGAGAAAATGTCTTGGAGTAGAGAGAAGTGGAACAGGATCTCCTAAAGGAGATGAGGAGAGACTACCAGGTAGGTGGGCAGAATACTAGAAGAGTATAATTTTCCTCTGAAGTGGAGGAAAGAAGTATTTCAGGGAGGAAGGAAAATGAAATATGGCTACAGTTGCAAGAAATCAACTAAGGCAGAAAACGTTTCCTGTCATTTGAGGGTGACTTTGGCTAGGGCAGATCAGTAGTACTGGCTTTGCAGTGAGAGACTAGTGGGGGTAAAAAAAGGAAGACAATGGGCCATAGTTAATCTTGCACAAAAGAAAGGGTGGTGGCTGGAGACCTTTGTTTGTCTAAAGTAGTTTTAAATGCTGTTGCAAAGAAGGAAGTAGAGATTGATAATTCCTAGAAGGAAAGGAAGAGAAGACATTCAGAGCACAGAGATCGGGCTGGGATTGGCTTTAAAGCTGGGCTGGTGATGAGAAAGTGGGCTTGATGGCCAGAGGGTGGAGAGGTTCCCACTGGAGGGAGGGCAGATTTCTTTATGACCTAGGAGGGAGAATGGAAGAAAGACAATGGATTAAGATTTGAGGATAGTGAGGGCTAAAACAGCTATTTCCAAGTAAGGGAGAGAAAGATAAATGGTTTCTCAGCACCATGGAGGACTAGTTGAGGTCAAATGCCATAATTTTAGGTTGACAACAACATTACATGATTTCTTTTTTTTCTTTTTGCTAAATGTTTTTGTCATGTAATTTAGTTGCATTTTTATTTCCAGATGTTAGTGAAATTAAAGACTCTAAAAGATTAATCAGTAGTGGAGAAATTGTACACTCAAGTAAATCAGAGATTATAAAGCATAATTAATGAATTAATTACTACATATCTATTTATTAAACTGTCGTAATGCCAGAGAAAAAGTCCAGCCTTATGAAGGAGCTCAAAAGTGAAGTGCTAAAGGTGTATAATCTGCTACCCCAAACCAGCATGTTATGTACTGCTGGGTATGTTGTTGGTGTGACTTCCAACAGCTAGAAAAACTAGCAGAGACCTAAAGAATTATAGACTTAAAAGAGACAATAAAATCTTGAGTTTTCATGGAATTGAGCTCCTTTCATTATGTATAGAAAATTGACTTAGAGCTAGACAATGGAGAGTAGCCATAAAAACTTTTTTTATATTCTGTAGTAAATGTAGCGTCCCACAGAGATAGTACTGAGGGTAGCATAGTTAACGTTTTCATAAGTCAATCATCAGTAGTATATGAAGAAATCTATAATTTGTCAGTGATGTTAAACTTTCTCTGGTAGAAGAATGTCAAGATATATTAAATGTAAACTGCATAGTTATTTCAGAAGGCTGGAAAATAAGTTGATGGCATTCACTGTGAATATGTGCAAAGCAGTACATTTTAGGAGACATTCAAAGTGCTCTGGAGGGTAGACCTGGGATATTGTATGTCACAGTGACACCTGAGTATAATTTTGTATGATTTATAAAGTCATTACACAATTTGTTTTCTGATGAAAAAGTCCACCCGAATTCTATGATAAAATTAAGAACATTAAAAAAAAAAAATTAAGAACACTAAACAAACCCAAACCTTCCACAAATGGTATCTAGACTGTTTATATAATTTTGTTTGCCACACTGCAAAAAAATCAAATCACACCCTAAAAAGATCTAGAGAACCAGTATGTATTGTGCAGGCCTGTACTCATGTCAAATGTTTTAAATATACACCGACAATGCCCCAGGTAAGACCACCTGGCTTCAGGGGAGAAGGTACAATCTCATCATTCCAGCTGTGGGTTAAAACCCCAAATAGAGTTATAAATGGTAGTTATTTCGCTGAGAAATTTACTTAAGCCATAATATGGATGAATATTACTTAAAACAGATTTTTATCATGCTCTTTTACGTTGAAAGGTAATTTTAGTCAAATCGCTATGAGTATTAGACTAGAAATCTTAGCCCCATTTGATAGTTTTAGTAGGAAAAAAGTACATCTTTATTCTAGGCTTACAGATGAAATGTGAAGCTTATAATCTGTTCTTCAGGGAGAATATTTACCATATTCATGGATTAGATTCCTAATGGTGTGGAAGACAGCAGGTGTATTTGGAGCACGTGCTGACCTTCTGAGGAGACAGTGCTGTTTCTTCACTGGCTAAAGAGTACATGTTAAACCAGGCTAGCAAAATCCCCATAGTGTCACTTAACCATTAACTTGCAGAAAGTATTTTTTAAAGTATATATTGTCACTGTTACTTTTTTCAAACCTGTTTATATATTTTACTTCCTCATTACTCTCCAAGAGTAATGAGTTCTTGAATAACTTCATGCAGCAATAAATTGTTTATCTAGGTAGCTAATTAAAGGCATTTGGAGCAGTAACAAGAACATGTCAAGTCTGACCCATACTGAAACATCTTTGTAGTCCTTCCTCTGATGGACCCATCTCTGATTGAGCCCTCATGTACAATAGGGTCCCGTCATACCCTGATATATTCTATGAATGAGAAATTAAAAGTGCGAGCAGAAAACGGCCACTCTGTGGTGACCTTCAAGCTTTTTGATGGTTTTATAATCTGATAAAGAATACTGGCAGAGTATGGGCTCAGGCTCACCTCCTTCCAAGGTTCATGTTTCTCTCAGGTTGCAAGGTCACATTTGGGTTCTTAAGGAAATGTCACTTTTGTCTCCAAATAGCTAGGGAATAGTAAATGGTTAATGTAGAGTAGGCAGACTTATTGTAAAGAAGCCATAAAATTGAGTTTATATTCAGTCAGGATATTGCATTATTATAAGAAATGTTTCTATTTAATTTTCAAATACAATTATTTTGTTTATGCCATTTCTTATTAGGTCCTTATGTTCTGTACAGTAATATAATGCTACTTGATTAGATAGCTATACCCTTGTTAAGTTTGAACAGCACAGAAATTGATTATGAAAAAGTTGTTTCCTGTTTTAATAGGGGTTTAAGCTACTAATTTTTTTTTTTTGAGAGATATAGAGTAGATATAAAGAAGAGAGAACATTGTGTTGGTTTTACATGTATTTCTCTGTGGTGTGTAGCATTGATTCTTTGACTCTCTTGCAGAATTCTCTGGGGTGCTGCATCACTGTCACATCCTGGCATCTGAGATGGTCCATTTCATTCATCAGATGCAGTATTACATTACATTTGAGGTACATTCTAATTATCTGTTGATATTAGTTTAAATAAGTCATGTCTTATGACTTCGGTGTTATTTATAAATGATACCAAACTGGGAAGAACACAACATTATCCGTAAATTTTGCATTGTTATATCTTAGGTGCTTGAATGTTCTTGGGATGAACTTTGGAACAAAGTGCAGCAGGCCCAAGATTTGGACCATATCATTGCAGCGCACGAGGTGTTCTTGGATACCATCATCTCCCGGTGTCTTCTGGACACTGACTCCAGAGTAAGGTCAATGTGTAGTTTAGAAATGAGAAGGAGGAATAATCATAGTCTTCTTTTCTTGGGTTCCTTTCAAATGGAGAATCTTAAAAATTGCCTCATGTCCACAATAGTAGTGATTCAGACAATTTTATTAATGGTTTAATATTCAAAGTACACTGTTTCTGAACAGAATTGTAACAATAGGGCCAAAACAAGAATGTGCTCTAAAATGGATAGAAAAATGGTGAAGAATATAATGCCCATTCATTTTCTAGGTTTAATAATAATATCTTCTTGCAGTTGTTCAAAAGAGAAAAAACAGCGATGGCTTTGAGTTATGGAGGGAAACTCTCTGAACAAAGTAAACCGAGCAAGGCAGTGTAAGAATGAAACAAATTGGTAACTTGTCTGAAAGTGAGGAGAATGGCATGAAGAAATGCAGGGCCCTCCGGGCTACACGTTCATTTTCTTAATCTGGGATAATGATCTTCTCTGTTTTGCCTTCATGTCAGTATCTGGCTCTATGAATTAGAGAATAGGCTCTTTGCCTAGAGAAATCCTAAGCATTTGTAGGGCCCCACGCTTGCTTTCACTTGAAATAACTGTATTGCGAAGTCAGAGGCAAAATTTCAAGTACAGTTTTGATATTAAAAATGTGACTTTAAAGGAATATTAGGCTTGCAGTGGGCTGCCTCTTACCAAACCTCCACTCTCTTCAAGGATTCTTTTGTGGGAATCGCAGTGCTTAAAAGGGCTTTCATGTTTAAATTTTCAGTATATCTGGGTAGCCAGTCATGGCTGGGAAAACATTTTGGTATGCCAAATTCCATTATTAAAGAGTTATCGAGTGTATGTGTAAAAAAATTGCTCAGATCAGAGATGATTCTGTATAGAATGTTTTTATAAATGTATTGAAATAATGGCCCAAAATTAATTTAAAATACTTGGAATATAATTAGTAATTTAAGAAATATACATCTCAAACCTTTAGCGTCTATTACTATTTCTAAACCTCATCTTTATCAGGCTGGGATCATAGAAAGTTACAGTTTCTGTGAATTCTGTCGGTTGATATATTTATTTTTCAGTAGATGTAGATGAGCATCCTCATACACTGTTGGGTGAGTTCAGGTAGTAACAAATAGGACATTTTTCCTGGCCTCAAGGCATTCGCTGTCATGTGTGTCCCAAGTGCTCTGGTCAGATAACACAGAGGCTCTGCAGTCAGATGAACTGAGGTCTCCATCCCTTTTCAGTTTTTGACCTCAGTGTTCTTGTGTTTTAAAAGGCCATGATACTCCTTTCTGTTTCATAGATTTGTGAGAATTAAATTATGTAATTAACTTAAATTGTTTCTCATAGTATATGGCTGTGTTAGTTGCTACTATTTTTAAACTATTAAAAGTCGTGTGTGTATTTTATAGAGATTTATGATCTTTAGATTTAATGTTTTTTAGAAAACCTGTGAACTACTGAAGATTATATTCACACTGAAGTCAGTCTAATTGTGGTAAATAAGGAGCACTCATGCAACTGATAAAATAGGAAGTTAGCCCATTTACATATATAAATGTTCTGTATGAAACAAGTTAAATAGTCATACTTCTTGCCTCTAGAAGATTTCCACTGATATGAACAGAATCCAAAGGAGAAAATGTTTTTTTCTGTAACATAATTTTCTTATGATAATGGATTGTTTATACCTGAGTTGTTCCCAGCTAACTTCATTGAAAGAGTCACTGTGCTGAAGGCTTAATAATCATTTCTAAAATTGTCCCTTGCTGATGATTTTACGGTTAATTTGATGGCTTGTTTAAAATAATCACAAAAGTTTTTTTAAGAAACCTAGTATATAAAACGGATTGAAACAATCTATTACTGACATAAATTAAGTATATTTTTATTATATCACTTAGAAGAATAAGGCTGTTAGATACACATTAGATTGAAGTTGGAGGTTGTGGCATGACAATTGCAGGTGTGTATGTACATTTTTGTAATTTTTGTGCATTGTTGAGAAAAATCCTGAGTCACACAGTAAATTGTCACAAACTAATGTCACCACAGAACACACTTTTGTAGTTATCTTATAAGAACGGATTCTTACAGAATCTCATATTACATCTTTGGCTTAAAGTTTAACAGTAAAACACCTAATAGATTAATTAATTGCTCTAAAAATAAGTTTTTTTATTACAATAAAGAAACAAATTAGAGGAAATAATCATTTTTAAAACAAAATATTATACCCTTTCATCTTTTGTTTTGCTTTTTTGTTATAAAATAATATTCCTCCAAAAGAAAATACAAATTTTAAGATGAGCAGTATTTACTGTACAAATCTGAGTTACCTAACTGGAAGAACGGGTACTTGGTTAGGTCCTTCTTTTAACCAAATCAGATCTGTATTGTTGTTGTTTCCCACAGGTGCATTGTAGTAAGTGAAGAAGAAAATGAATTGTCATTTTGCAGTATTTGAGTTCTCTTGAATTAGGTTGTGCTGGAAGTTATTTAGCAAATAGTAATTTCAGTTTTGTTTTACTTAAGTGTCAGACGTTAGCTCAAATGTTAATGGTGCTGCTACAACTTAGTAAATGAAATTTGGACCCATGTGTTACTTTTCCTTCACAAAAGGAAATATTTTAGCAGGGTAAAGCACACATCTATCAGATGATGGTTGTGGAAATGGCATTGCAAATGTTTTCAGTGACAGTGTTGAAAGGTGTCAATTTCTCCCCAGATCAGTTTTATTGCATCTTCCCATTTACTGCTCTAAAACTTGGAGCCTCTCCAGTTTTCTAAGTTTCTTTTATGTTTCTCAGTAAAATTATACCATTTTTATCCCATAAACATTTTACAAATCTTTTGTTAGATTACTATATTTGTGAACGTTGAATGTCTATAGGAATGCTATTAATTTTTTTACTTTAATCTTATATCCATTTTTAATTTCATTATTGTCTATATCTGCTTAGATCCTGTTTTTCACAAGGGAAAACAATTGGTTTCTTTCTATAGGGTATGCCTTTTGCTGCTTTTTCTTGCCTTGGGTATTAGCTTGGTTAACTAGGAACAAGATGGGACGTGTTAACTTGTTGTGGACATTGTAGAGATATTTTATTGTGTCGCCATTGACTGGGGTATTTGGCAACACTTCTGATAGGACCTTTATCAAATTAAGGAGGTTCCCTTCTAGTCCTAGTTTGTTAAGATGTTTTATACAAGTCACAAGTGGGTGTTAAGTTTTAACACAATTTTTTTACACTATTATAATTATCTTTTCCCCCCTGAAATTGTTAAAAAATTTTTTGTTTTTAATATGATGATAGAGGATAGAGTTAGTTAATTCTCTTCATTTATGGCACACTGTTGTCATCAGTCCATGAAAGACTTATCATGTTTATTGGGCTTAATGTTACCTCATTCACTAATTCCCCAGTTTTCCTCCTTCGACTCTTCCCCACTATTGGCACCAGTGTGTTTGCTATGTGATCTTGGGGGAATATGAATATATATATGTATATAGTATTTTGCATGGACATATTTTTTATTTACATAAATGATTTTGTGCTGTAAATCTCATTTTGTTTCCTCCTTTCTGTGCTTCACTAGGGAAAAATATAGTAGCTATGTACTGAAGAATGCTGTGCAACACTTATAAGCAATGAACTAAAGATATGTACTGTGACATTGATATGTTTTTAAAACATTTAGAATCCCCCCCCCATGTTAAAACATCCTTTAATTCCTGGTATAAATTAGGATACTTGTTTTTTTAAAACCTTGCTGAATTTGTTCTTTGTTTTAGTAAGAATTTTCTTTCTTATCGTCTTGATATTTGGTTTTAGTATGTGTCACAAAAAAGAAAGAAAAAAGAAAACAAGAAAAATCAAGACATGCTTTCCATTCCTTTTCTTTCTAATCCATGAATGGTTCCACTCCTGACTCAGCTACTTACTACTAGCTTTGAAACTTGGGGCAGCATTTTTAGTTTATAAGGTTGTTATGAGGATTAGAGGTAATTTGCAAAGAGAGCTTGGGGTATGTCTGACTGCCATCGCTATGGTGATGCAGAATTACATGATTTTGCCAGGACCTGGTACCGTGCTGCTGCACTGCAGGTGTTCAGTAAATGTTTGGTGAATGAACAAACAACTAATGAATATTTGAGAATGTGAGTTGATGTCTTGCTTTATGGTATCTTTTTATTATCAATATTTTATTTGAAAAACTTAGTAACGAGCATGGTGGGCTCTATTTATAAAATTGTCTTATCTCTTCAGACACTTTTAAACCAGCTTAGAGCAGTATTTGATCAAATCATTGAACTACAGAATACTCAAGATGCAATATACAGAGCTGCTCTGGAAGAGTTGCAGAGACGATTACAGTTTGAAGAGAAGAAGAAACAACGTGAAATTGAGGTATGGTTTTTATACTAGTGGATTTACCACTTTAAATAATGAATTTATTGCCATAATAATCATGAATACAAAAAATAATTTTTCTGCTGAAATATTTCTAAAGTTGAGCTTGCTCACATCTACAGTTGAAGTCCTGAGGAAGTGCTGTTTTAAAGGAAGTGGTCACCATCACTGTCATCATAAACAAACAAACAAAAAACACAACAATATTCACAAGAATCATGAATGTTTTACCACTTTTCATTAGTAGGTGTCAAGATGCTGATACCCATATGTATTGGTATTCTATCAGAGTGGTACCTCAATTCTGCATCACTTTATTATTTGAAGGTGGCAGATTCATATATACACATGGGAACCAAATCTCTGCACTAGTGGCTATTTTAAGTGACCTGATTAAAGTATTTTATGTCCTCCATGACCTCAAATCATGAAGATTTATTGAGCAAGTTTGGCTGTTTTGGGCATTTCTTGTATTTAATGTAATCTATATAACCTTATAATCTTTTATTTTTTTAAATACTTATTTGTGGAATGGTGACACAATTTTTTTCAGTTAATACATTTTGATTACTTTTATTTTGAGTGTCTTTTTCCTTAAAATTAGTGATAGAGGATCATATTTAGCTTGGAAAATTTACAACTTAGAGCACATTTGTTTCTTCAGGATATTGTGGAAACAAGAGTACTTCTCTGTTTGTATTGCCCAGAGAGATTGTTTGTAATTCTGAAATGCTAGAGCTTGCATACATAGGGAGTCACGCCTAGGTACCAGACATACTGAAGTTCAGCTGTGACTGTAACTCACACTGGCTTTGTGCCTTTTCGGTGACTTAATTTCTCTAAGAGGTAGTTTCCTTTTTGTAAAATAGGAGTGAGTAGTTTATGTCAGTTATTTAGCATTTAGTAAGTATTCAACAAATGCCATGCACTGCTATGATTTTTTAAACTGCCCAGATGCCTCAGAGAATCTGCCCTTTTGGAGAATTACTAAACTATATAAATCTACAAAAATCAGTCCTTAGGGTCTTTAGGATTTTCACACTCTGATAATAGCATGGCAGCCAGTTGTGTGGGAGTTGATGGTTCTCTCTTCAGACTGTTAACCATCAGCACCCGAATGGAACAGATCTACATAAGTCAGGTTTATTCAGTGTATTTTATTCAGATGTGCCTAGGGATACAATAGGAGATCTAAAAACTGAAACTGTATCTGAAAAATTATTTAAATTAGGTAGACAAAATAATTTACGAAGCAATCATTTAGACCTAAGGTCCACTGAAGTTTTAAAGAGATTCTGCAAGAAGACCCATAAAAAGATTTCAGAATCCTGAGAGTGCTGTGTGTAATGAATCCTAAGTGCGATGTAAGTTGGTTCTGCATATCTCACTCTCAGCATTTTGTCCTTTTTTTCTTCTCTTGTTGTTTTGGGGCAGAGATTTCCCCAAAGGTCCTCTTCCTCCCTCAGTCTCTGTTCTTAGTTTTCTGCTTTTTTTCGACTATTCTTCTCAAAAACTCTACATTTATTATGATATTTTCAATTCAAATTTAGTAATAAAGCACTTTCTTTCTTTTTGTGTTTTACATTGGAAGTCTTGGTTTCTAACATTGGCATACTCAGTTATTTGCTATTTACCAACAGTCACCACCACCCCCAACACGTACACACACACCTCTGTCAGAACAAGAACCTTGGTCCTACCACCAGCAGTATAGGCCTAGTACAGTTACCGAATAGTATGTACATCAGATTCCATGTTGTAGTGCCCCTTGAAATAGTTACTCCTATGCTTTTGCCACCAACTTAATACACAGATTAATTGGTTTTATTTTTGCTTTTAATTTTCAGGCATAGCTTTTATTTGTAAAACAAATTTATTCATGTAAAATAGTTACCAGTTTCCAAAGTCATATTTACAAAGCAGCACTTAGACAGGTCTGTTTTTGTTGCTCTCTGTTCTATACGAGTTTCTGTCTTGGACATGGTTGTAAATTTCAAACAGAATATTGCCACATTATCATATATCAAAGGATAGGAAGTGACAAACAAGTTTTAGTTCATTCTAAGATACAAAGCCTTTTTTATTATTCTAATAAAAATACTGTACTTCACATTTACAATTCAAGGAGAAAAATTATGATCATCTGAATAGATGGAGAAAATATTTTAATACCAAGTAAAATCTAAAAAAAATTTGTTTGAAAAATCTACAGGAAAACCTACTTAATGCTGTAGTATAAGAAGTGTGCCCCTGGTCCTACAAATGAGACGTGCTGTCACCACTTTGTGGTCCAACCAGTGTTACAAATCAAGAAAAAGAAATACAAAATTAAAGAAAGAAAGCTGTCCTGTTTTTCTTTTTCTTTTTTTTCTTTTTTTCTTTTTTCTCCAAAAATTATGGTTGTGGACATAGAAAATCCAAAATAATCTTTAGATAAATTACTAGAATTAGTAAGTGAATTTATCAAAGTAGCAGGAACAAGGTCAGTTTGCAAAAATCAATTGTATTTCTTCCTGTCAACAACAAACAAAATGAAATTTTAAAAGAACTGCCATTAAATGAACATTAAAATGTAATAAATATATGCAGGACCTCTATACAGAAAATTATAAAACAGGATTTGGCAACCTAAGGTTTGTAGGCCAAATTTGGTCTCCCATCCGTTTCTGTAAAGTTTTTATTGGGACAGCCATGTCCATTCATTTACATATTGTCTGTGGTTGCTTTTGTGTTATATTAGTAAAATTGAGTAATTGTAGAAAGATCATTGGCCCATAAACTCTAAAATACTGGTATTCCACCCTATACAGAAAAATTTTGTTGACCACTGTATCACTGAGAGATATTAAAGGGATTCTAAATAAAGAGATGAAAGTTTCAAGTTTATGGATTAGAGAGCTAATTTATAGATCCAGTGCAATCCTAGATCTAATCCCAACAGTTTATTTTATTTTATTTTTGGTAGAAAACGATAAGCTAATACTAAAATTTATGTGAAAATACATAAGGCTTTAACATAGTGAATAGAATATTGAATAAGAACAAAATTAGAAGATATAAATTTATAATTGAGTATACCTGTATATTCAAGACTTAAAATTACAGTAATTAATGGTGTTGGCTCAAGAAAGGACATATCAAACGTCCAGAAACAGTCTCATACAATTGCAGATCATTAATTTCTGACACAGATTGCACTGAGATCAATATGAAGTTGATAATAAATAGTGTTAGGTAACTATATCTTGATCCTACCTCAAACACACACATGAAACCACTACAAGATGGGTTGTATATATGAACATGAAAGGTACATCAGAAAGCATATCATATTTATGATGACAGAACTAAAATCAGACATATACATCCTATCAATAAAGGTAAATAGGTTAAAACCACCTAATAAAAGAAAAGGACTTTCCATAGTAAACAGTGTTTGGCTGGTCCCCCTTGGTAATTGGACTGGATTGCCCATCACTGAGGGTGGCTTGTTAGAGAACTAAAGTGCTCATTGTCTGGGCTGACCTACTAGTTGGGAAGTTCTCATATGGAAGAGATACTCAGAGTGACATAGAAGAGTGAGACAAAGCATACTAAGCAAATGAACTTTCTCAGAGGAAAGCAGGTTGTAGTCCCGGGCAAAAGCAACAAACAAGACCAAGGATACCTTGTGATGATAAAAGGTGCAAGTCACAATGAAGATAGAAACAATATAAAACAAAAAGTAGGAAATAGAAGAATGGATCAAAACCCATTAGTATTAGAAATATAATTCAGTTTTTCTCAGACCATGAAAACTCAAATGCACATAACTAAGTAGGACATAATTATGAAAATCCGTAATCCTCAATACACGTATTAATAAACTAGAAAGAATGACAGTAAGTAAACTAAGCATCCCATTTAAGGCATTAGGAAAGCAGCAGTAAAATAAACCTAAAGGAGGCCAGAGGAAATAGAAATGACAATAGCAAAAATTAATGAAATAGAAAACAAAAAAAGAATGAATAAAATCTAAGAGCTCATTCTTTCTGGGGGGTCTCAAGGTTGGTAGGAAATAAGCAATTAACTAACCTAATAGATAATAGGAGGAAAAAGCACAAATATACAGAATAAATTAGAAAAAAAAATCTATGATTTTCCTCAGTTCTATGGAAAAAAATTTAGATACCTAAAAGAAATTTGTGATTTCCTATAGATGTCCAAAATTGACTCTAGAAGAGAAAGCAGATTCTAACAAGAGCAACTGCTAAATAAGAAATAGCATAGTCGAGTAGTTCTGCCACCTAAAAAATATCAGGCCAGATGGCATCAGGAAATCCTACCAGCCACTCAGCAGTGATGAGCTCTAGTGCTCTATAAATTGTTCTAGTCATAGAAAAGGAAAGTTTCCAGATTCTATTTGTGAAGCATTATGAAATTGACATCAAAATGCAAAAAGACTAAATCTGAATTATAAATATTGATGGAAAAAAATCTTACATAAAATATTAGTGGAAAATATTTAACAGAATATTAAAAGAATAATTCACCAAGATGGGTTTCAGCAACTCAAGGGTTTAGGAAATCTATTAATTCACCATATCAGTTGGTGAAAAGAATCCTTTGATAATTTCTGTGCTGGCTGAAAAGATATTTAGTCAAATTCACCACTGATTGAGAACAGTCTTTTAAAAATAGTAAATAGATATATCTCTAGTACAAATAATACATAGTGCTTAGGGGAAATAGTAAGAAGCATTCCCATTAATGCAAGGTTTAAGGGATGCCAGTACTCTGAATCGTCTGGTTCTGTTTTTATGTGTATTTTCTGTATTAAAAATGTGTTCAAAATGGTGGAAAGATATAAGGCTGTTTATTATATCATTGTTTGTAATAGCAAAAGACTGGTTAGTTTGTAACAAACTAACTAAATTGTTACATGTTATATACAGTGTAATAGTATATGAAAAACAATGAGAGTTTTATCTTTACTCATATCTATTGATATAAAATATTTCCAGGTTCCTTTATTAATTGGAAAAGTAAGTTAGAGAATAATCTGGCATCAGAAAATTATAAAAGTTCTTAGCAGTACAGAGGGACATAGCAGATCTTCCCGCTCCTAACATTTCATCTCAGTCCCACTCTAACAGTTTCTTCCAACCTGATTTTAGGGCCAGTGGGGAGTGACAGCAGCAGAGGAAGAGGAGGAGAACAAGAGGATTCAAGAATTTCAAGAATCTATACCAAAAATGTGTTCCCAGTTGCGAATATTGACGCATTTCTACCAGGTGCACATCAGAGTACCAAAATGCTATTCAAATCACATTGCTCATTTTCTGTAACTGACTATGGCTGTCAAAATGATTAAAAAGGAATAATTTCCATCAGTGTAGTTGTGAATAACACCTACAGTGGTTCCTGGGACGATTCTGGTGTTAGTGGTGTGGCCAGCTCTGGCTAGACCGACCGGTGTGCATCTCTGCAGCTCAGACTTCTTTGTGAGCCCTGAGGTGAGGCAGCAATGTGTGACATGCTGGAGAGAGGAGTGCCCAAGGAGGTACGTTCAGGATCATAGTGCTAGGAGCTGCTTCTGGGAGAAGCTGAGTAGCCAAGGCAGCCAGGTGGTTAAGCTCAGGGAGAACAGACTTGAAGTTGCTGACAAGAAACTGATGGAGAATCTGTATGTTGTGTTCTTTGTTTCTATTTTGTAGTTTTGGTTTCTGATTTCATCTCTTTCTCGATGTGATTTTCATGTTAGAAATATAAATGAAAAGATTTTTATGAATTTTTCTATTCAGCTGCTAATAATTAATTAGACAAATCAAGGGTCTACACTCAGACTTTTAAAAATTATGTTTTTATGTTCTAGTGTATTCATGTAGTTCAAAATTTTAAATGAAACATCACCACGCTGTTCCATAGGTATATAGTTTGCTTCCTAGGATCCTGATGCTTTTTAATTTTACATTTTTCTTCAGCTTATCTAAGGGGAAAATTTGTCCCCTTTGCAAGTAGTCTTTGACCTACTGTTGTATTTTGTTGAAAACACGATTCATAAATGGTGGTAATGACTGGTTTATGTTCAGTGCAGAAATATCTTTATTAGATAGGTGTTTTGATAATAAAATATCTTCTCGACCCTGTGTTATAAAAAAGAGTTTGTTTATATTTCTTAAAAAGGTTACCTAATGGTTAATTCCATATTATTAAGATAGTTGTACAGCTAAAAAAGGAGTAATATATAACTTAAAAATGTGTCTGTGTGGTAATTTCTAAAAGAGAATGATGGTTACACATTTTTCTGATAGAGTTAGTACATTTTTAAAAAGGCGATCAATATAATTTTGGTTTTACTCTTATTATAGTTGTAATCTTTTTAAATCATTACCGTTCATGTTTCCTTAACAGAAAAAGTCCTTTCTGTTCTCTTTGTGTCAGGGCTTGAAATGGTAGGGCATTAGCAGCCACTTGTCATTGACTGCTTTTGAGTGAATACCCAGAGTCTCAAACCTATCAGAAGTACTCCTCAGATTTCCTTCTAGTGAGTTTCACACATCATCATATTTCCTCACTTAACAAGAAGTCACTGTCTATGTTTTTAGCAATATAATTCTTTAGGAACTTTCTCCTAAGTCTTCAATTACCTAGAAAGACAAAGTGATATTCACACACATACAGACTATGTACTTGCTCAAATGTAAAATTACTCTGTATAATATATATGAGTTTCCTTGCATACCAGCAACTTCCTCAGAAGTAAGGAGAGGGAAATTGACAGCTGATAGAGTTTGGAAAGGATTATCATGTTTTAGTGACTTTTTCTCTGCAGCTAAGAACTTTTCCAAACCTTGAGAGTGTGGAGACAAACAACACTTCACCTTGAACAGATAAATAAATGTCTGCTAGCTGTGCGACAGGCATGAAAACCTTACTAAGTGATTCTTTCAACCTTGAATAGAAGCTGTCAGTAATTTTATAAAGTAGTAAAGTTTGAGTAAAATTCAGTCATATCCCATCATCTTTACAAAGCCCTCTTGATGAGGAGGTGATACAGCTGCACTTCGCCCTGCCCTTCAGGAAGGGGACTGCAGCCTAACATCCCAAGAGGCCTTGCGACCCTAAAAATGTGGCTTGAGTCCATTTTTTATGTTCTCAATTAGTTTTCCCTTCAGGGCTTTATGATTAAATACTCTTTCATATCTCAAATAAAAGATGAAAATGTAACATTTGAGTTTTTAAGATAAAAAGAATATGATGTTTTAACATCAGTTGCTTGCTGTTCTGATTATTCTAGTAGAACTTAGGGCAAAATGGAAAAATCTGTTGGTTAGTTCCTTTAAATAAAATGTATTGATTGCTAATTTGTATTGGTAAAAATGGACATCTCTTCCTACTATGGGTTGGTTCCATTAGGTTAGTAAACTCCAGGGTTCCCAGAGCAGATCTCACCCTGAACAGCTGCTGTGGCAGGTGTTTATGTTTGGAAGGAAAAACAACCTCAAATGGGATTAAAACGAGGGCGGGGAGCACGTTTTGTGGATGATTCTTTTCTAAAATAAATATTTTTTTTTTTTTTTTTTAGGGTATCGTGCAGCAGTTTTTGGTGTTACTGACAACCAGCTCTGATGAAAGTCTCCGGTTTCTTAGCTTTAGGTTGGACTTTAACGAGCATTATAAAGCCAGGGAGCCAAGACTCCGCGTGTCCCTGGGCACCAGAGGGCGGCGCAGTTCCCACACTTGAAGCCTTTCCTGGTCTCTCAGGGAGCTGCAAATGCTGTTAATTGCATTATTTGACATAAACATTCAAATTTAAATTCTCAAGGCAACTGGCATGCTTTGGGCGTCTACCATTCTTGCCCACAAAATACTTCAGTGTTCCAATGGCATGGCGTCTGATAGAATTGAAATCATGTTTTTATACATTCGAGTTGAAAATGTTTGTAATAGCACTAAGTTAAATAGGCTGGTTTGCACTATTCACATTTATATTTTAAAGTCTTCAGATTTAAAAGATTCCACACTTTGTTGAAGCTTCTTAAGCTCTCCATGATATAATTTATATTTGTCACTTTAAAAAAAAATCAGTTTCTTTTAGAAAAAATTAGGGCAATGGATATTTATCAGATAAGATGGTAATGTCATTGCTATTTTTTTAACATCCTCTTTAGAGGCAATTTTTGTTAATATCAAATTAAATTGAAATGTCCCTACTAAGAAAATTAAATAGAGCATTTTATTTTTGTTTTTAGTGTTGTAAAATATTAACCTCTGTAAGAACCTTTATATCTTAGTACATTTACACATGTTTATTATTTTTTCTTCCTTCAAAGTTTACATTTTTATATTTAATTTACTCTTTCAGACAACTTCTAAAATTGTGTAGAACAAAGTAGGAGTGATGTGGAACAAAAACATCCTTAAACTTAGATTTTTTGAAACCATCAGCTAAAGCAGTGTGTAAATATGGATGACTAGAAAGTTAATGAAGTATTTTATTTTCAGAATTCTGATAAGCATTGGAAAGAAATTGACTTGAATAATGAAGATTTCCTTTTTCCTTGCCTATTTTTTCATTGTAAATATTTATATACTACTCACCAGATGTTGGAGGGAAATGTTTTTGTAAAAATGTCATATCAAGTCTCATAAATCTGCCTTTATTATGTTGCATAAGTGAAAACTTAGAAAATTAAAAGCAATTATCTTTCACATGTATTGGTTTTTTCTTGAATAGTTTGTGGAAACCCAGATCACTTGCCAGGTTTGGATGGCAGGGGTTGACAACAGTTTGATTTAATGTGCTTCAGTATGTGAATTATTTCATAGTGAAACCCAGAAATTAGACCATGTGCAGATATCAGTGTAGGGCCAAAGGGAATGCCACCACTCGGTGCGTGCACGATGCAGTTGGCCCTCAGTGTCTGTGGGGGTCTGTCTCTAGATTCAGCCAACCATGGATCAGAAATATCAAAAATAAAAGAAGTTATATTGTTTCTGACATGTGCGTATGTAGTTAGGCCTACTATAGTTGTGTCTATACTGAACATGTACAGAACTTTTTTTCCTGGTCATTCCTTAGTATAGTATGATAACTATTTACATAGGTTTTACATTATATTAGATATTACAAATAATCTAGAGATGATTTAAAGTATGAGAGGATGTGTGTATGTTATATGCAAATTCTATGTTTTATATAAGTGACTTGATCATCTCGGATTTTGGTGTGGGGGTGTGTTCTGGAACTAATCTCCCACAGATACCTAGGGGCAACTGTATATTCTTTTAATTAATATCCACATCTGATTCCTTTGGGTATAGAGTCTCTTTAAAATAAAAGGGGGTATCAGAAATTTTGGCTATGCAGAAAGGAATCCATGGTGGAGGTTAGAACTTCTTAGGGCATATATTTAATTTCAATTTAAAAATTCATAAAACCAGAAATTTGAAGCAGGTTTCTCTATGCAAAACTTCCCGGAAATGATGGTATAGTGTGTATCCAAGAGAAATTTCTCAAAGTTTTTTGACCTTGGAGCCTGCTTTTATTATTTTCTGAAGTTTGCTCCAGAGAATAATCCTCAGTAGGAACCATTCTCGAAAATTCTACTTTGGGAACCAAAACTCCATCTAAACCAAGGAGCCATTAAGCGAATAGGCGAGATTTATTGTTTATGGGGCCACATCAATGGAGTCGGGATGGCCCTGGCAGGGCCAGGCTGCAGGTCTCACTCAAAACATCTATGGCTTTGGAAGACAGCGGTTTGGATCACTGAGGATCGGGGCATCTGGGTTAGATGAGGCCTTGGACAAACTCATTTTAGACACATTGGAGATTCCACTGATCCACTGGAACCTGGATCCTGTCAGCCAAAATCAGCAAAGGCTTTGATAAGTGGGGGAGCCCCACACTAGGTAGTTGAGATGGGAGACCCCACCACAGGGTGCATTGGCTCTGGAGGCAGGTACCCCTGGCATGGCCCTGGAATGGTTACTTCTTCATCCTGAGAATGATGATGATTTTAATCTTTCTGGGTTGTTGTAGAGATTAGAGATGAAGATATATGCATAAGGTCTGTTTCATAGTAGGTTTTTAATAAATGGCACTCTTGTGTTGTGGTAGAGTGAAATTTCTTGCCCTGGGCAGCTCAAGTAAGCTTTAACCTAGCTTTTCTGTCATTGAGGACACCTATTACACCGAGGAAATTCAGGTACAATAGCCAAAGGCACAGTTGTCCTCTGGTTGAAAGAACTTGCCTCCCTCATGTCCTGTTGTGTTAATAGGCTTGACTAAAGAGGGGATAGCTCTGCCTTTCCTTCTATATATGTCACTAGCAGAATTCAGGGCATTGTGAGTCTTCTGTCCCTATGGAAAATGTGTCCTTAAAATATAAGACAGAAGGGTATAGCCAACTATAACGGAAAATCCCACTTATTAGGAAAGGAGCATTTACATCAAATAGCCATGGTCATACTCTAGTTGAGTCACAAGGCACAAGGCCTTTGTGAATGGACAAGTGTTTACCAGAAACTACCACTACCCTAGATCGTGTAGACAGCTAAAGCTGTGGGTTGAGCTTGTGGACCACAGTGAACCCAGGTTGCTCGTAGCTGTGGCTACAAGTAGCAGGGACAAAACTCCTATCCAAGTCTTTCCAGAGGAGTGCTGTACTGAGGGTGGATGGCTGGCCCTAGGTGAGCAAGAGAAGATTTGAGACTGGGATTCAGAGAAGAAGCCAGGGCTAGAGATATTCAACATGTAAATAGTATTTGAAGGCATGGGATTCAATGGGATTGCCCAGGAAGAAAATACAGAGAAGATTCAAGACCAAGCCTTAGAGGCTGGACAGGAGCATTGGATTGTCTCAGGAGCCAAAAGAGTTGGTCAACTCTTGAATGCTGCTGAAAGGCAGAGTTCATTTATAATAGAGAATTGATCATGAGTTTGGCAAGAAGATTTTGACAAGGGCTATTTCATTTTAGGGCTAGTTGGTCAGTTTTACTAAGTTTTTGGAAGAAGCAACTATGGGTTATATAGGTATTTGTTCATATAATTTTGACATGTATTTAAGACATGTAGAGTTTAAAGATTCACTATAAAATAAAGCCAGAAGCCGTGTTCTTACTTCCTAGTTTAAAATGTAGAACATTTCTCATAACCCAGGCACTTGCTTTTGACTCTTCCCGGTTCTATTTTCTCCTTTCCCTGTACAGGTAAGTCATCCTGACTTTTGTGGCTGTCACTCCCTTGCTTTTCTTTATAATTTTACCACATGTGGGATCATGATGATACCTAAAATTTAAGTGTATTAATAACTGATATCATCATTTGTAACTGAAGTTTACTCATTGCTATGTACTACAGGCATTCCTCATTTTATTTTGCTTTGCTTTATTGAGCTTCGCAGGTACTGTGTTTTTACAAATTGAAGGTATACCTCACACCAGCAAAAAGATTAGGACTCTCAGAAGGCCAAGATGATGATTAGCATTTTTTAGTGATAAAGTATTTTAATTAAGGTATGTACTTTTATTTATTTATTTTTTTGCACACTGAGTAGACTACAGTATAGTGTAAGCATAACTTTTATATGCACTGGGAAATCAAAATTTGTGTGACTCACTTTATTGCAGTATTATTGTGATCTGGAACTGAACCTGCAATATCTCTGAGGTATGTCTGTATTCCATGTTTTGAACATACTACAATTTACTCAGCCATTCTATTGCTAATAGGTGTTTGGATTATATGCAATTTTTAGCTATTACAAACATTACTGCTGTGAACATTTTTGAACATGTTTCCTTGGGCACATATGCAAGAGTTTTTCTAGAGTAAATAGCAGGAGCAGAATTGCTGGTTATAAGATCATTTAAACTTCACTCATAGTGCCAAACTGTTTTACAAAGTGCCAAATTACATCCCTACGTCTAGTGTATGAAAGTTTTCCTTGCTCAGCATCCTGTGGTAATTGGCATTGCCAGACTTTCAAGTTTTGCCATTCTGGCTGCTATATTATGGTATGTTGTGGCTTTAATTTATATTTCTAAAATATTGATAAGGTTGGATATGTTTTAATGTATTTACTGGTACTTTGAATTTTCCCAGTTTTGAATTGTCAGTTCCTGTTTTGTTCTTTGCACTTTCTGGAGGGTCGTTTGCTATCTTTACTGATTCATAGAAGTTCTTTATACATTTTATATGCTCATTTTTTGTCACTTACATGTATTGCACATATCTTCTCTGAATTCCTGGCATGCTTTCTTTGTGTTTTCTTATTTTAAATTTCAGTATAGAACCTTCTGTCAATCTTTATGTTTTATAAAAATGTTATAGTTAGCAAATGTGTTTTAAGAAATACTCAACCCTGAAATCATGAAAGATATTCTCCTGTGTTTTATTCTAAAAATGTAATAATTTTGTTTTTTACATTTTGTTCTTAATTTACCTGGAATGAATGTTTACATATAGTGTGAGGTAGGAGTCCAGTTTTATTTATTTTTCATAAATATCTAATTTTTAAGCACTAATAATTGAAAAGTCTAATCTGAAATACTACCTCTGTCATAAAACAAAAATCTATATATTCATGTTTTTTCCCCCATTGGTCAAATTTCTCTCCTTGTATCAATGTAAAACTCTAAATTTTTATAGTTTTATAAGTGATTAGTATCTCTTAAGAAGAGTGCTTCAAACTTATTATTATTCTTCAAGAATACCCTGGCTATTTCTGACATTTCTTTCATAGAAATTTTAAAATCTAGTTCCTACTACCACCAAAAAAAACCCCAAAATTATTTTGATTGGGGTTATACTGTTATCTATAAATCAATTTGGAGAGAGGGGACATATTTATAATATTGATTCTTCCAATCTATAAACATAGTATATCTCTCCATGTTTTCTTAGGTCTTTCTTAATGTCTTTCAGAATTCTATAAATGTTTTCATGGGGTGGGGGGTTGTACAACTTTTATTAGAGTTATTCTGAGGGGCTTTATCTTTTAAAATGCTATTGCAAACAATATCTTTTTTAAACCTTTTTAAAATTTTAATTGGTTTCAAGTATACAGTACATTGGTTAGACATTTATATGGTTTATAAAATGATCCCCCTAATTGTTCCGTCTCTCCTCTGGTTTTCCACCTAGCCAATATATTAATGCTAACTACATTCCCTGTGCTGTGCTCCTTATCGCCATGACCATCTATCAACTACTAATTTGTACTTCTTTAATCCTTCACCCCATTCTCCCAGCCCCCAAATTCCCTCCCCTCTGTCTCTCACCAAATTGTCTGCTATGTTTTTACCTGTTACTGATGCATAAAAATACAATCATTTTTTATATTGATTTTGTATTCTGAAGCCTTGCTAAATTATCTTAGCAATTGTCTATTAATTCTATTAGTTTATCTGTGGGTTCATTGGATTTTCTATGTACCTGCGTCTGGATCCTCCAAGAAGCAGACAGCACATGGAATTGTATATACAAGAGATTTATTGGAAAGAATACCTGAGAGGGACAATGGGGAGGGACTTGGTGGAGCCTGGGAGAGCTAGCAGACCACGATTCAGGTCAGATCCTCTTGAAGAAGGGTGGTAGGGAAGGAAGGCTGGGCAGAAGAGTCTCAGAGTGTGGTGCAGTTCTGAGAACATTTAGCAAAGCATCAGGGAGTCTCTGAGCTAGTTACCCATCAAAGGAATCCTGGGTCTCCCAGGATGGGTCTGCATATTAGCATCCCTGCAACTTTCTGTTGTAGGCTGGAAGAGGTCCATAGGAAGCATGGCCACAGATGGTCATGATGGGTTTCAGAGTATGGCATCTGGACCTCAGATCTGACATTCCCATAGGTAAAGATCTAAGGGGCCCATTTTCATGGCTCATAGATATTCTCCCCGCCAACCCACCGCCCACATGAGTTTGGGGAGCAGCTCCTTTGGATTCCCTCAAGCCTGTTTCTGGGAGAAAACTTAGAAGAAGGTGGTAAGTGGTGTGAGCCCAGTCCATTTCCATGCGCAAGGCTGCGGCTGGTCATCCTCTCCCTCCATTGTTCATTTTGAATTCTTACCATCAGGCCTCACTTTGGCTGATGTTGGTGGCATGCCATGCTGTGTGGTCCAAATAGTCATTCCTGGGGTGGGGGATCTGAATCTTTATGGGAACTTTTGTTTTCTACCTCTTTTTGGTCAAGGTTGCAAAATTAAAATGGAAGAACCCATGTGGGATCCCAAGGTCTCAGTGTGCCATGCCACCCTACCAGTGTGACTCCTCACTTGTCCCTAGGCACTAGATGCATAGGCTGCCTGGCAGCAGCTATCCCTATAGTCCTGGGAACCTTGCTGTCAGGCAGACAGCACCACAGAGTGGCTCTTATCACTGTGTGTGCTGCAGAGCAATGCCTCTGAAAGGCGCTTCTCACAGGCCCAAGCCCATGTACCAGATGGGGCTTGTGTGACCCACGCAGTGAGCCTTCTGGAGGTTCACTCCCAACTCCCCAAGCTCCCTTGGAGTTGCAGGCCCTGACCCTTGTGGAGTTATCTCCCAGTCTGGGCCTCAAGCCAGGTAGATGGAGTATCTAGCTAGGGTCAGCCTGGCTGCACTGTTCTCAGTAGGCAAACTCGCAACTTCCTTCACAGCCAACAACAGAGGTATCGTACAACCACATAATTAAGGAAGATTGATATTAAAACCAAAGATGTGACAGAGGATAATGATATGTGATTTTTTGAGACAATATTAAATGGTTAAAAAAAAACCCAAACTTCAAAACAAGTTGCTAGTACATACATACATATATATATATATATATATATATATATATATATATATACTTTTTAATATATATAATTTAAATATGTATATATTCATTTTGTAGGTAGATAGGTGATAGGTAGGTAGGTAGATAGAGATAGAGATAGAGATAGATAGATGGTAGGTAGATGATAGACTGGAAGATTTGTCCCCAAATAACAGGGATTCTCTCTGATTATAGAATTTATGGGAACTTTTGTTTTCTTCTTTGTACTTTTATGTAAGCTTAATGCTTTAGTAACATGATGAAACACTTTTCTAAATTAAATACAAGAATTAATGTGCAGGCTCAGACAACATAAGGACAAGATCGGTGGTGTTGGAGAGGCCATCAGAGATGCTGGAGTTGAGGGAAGACTGCATTTGGCAGGATGCTTTGAATCACCGTGCGTTAGAGCAACAATATTCTGGGAGGTTCATACATTCAGTTCAGATTGTATCCTCCTAAAATGCACTGAAGAACAAGTAAGATTCTTTTTATTTATGGGTGTTTTTAACTTGTCATCTTCCTACTAGTTAAAAACACCACAAGCTCTCTGCAAATCATCCTCTGTAATAGTTTCAGGATATTTAAAGACATTTGAAATCTGGGGAGCTAGTTCTGTGAGCTTTCTTTGCAAGCTGGCAAGGCCTGAGCACATCCCATGAGAGCTGGCACAACCCACCAGAAGCCCTTCTCTCTGAGGAGTAAATAGCACTAACCCCAGCTCTGGGGCCTAAGAAACCATTGGATCAAATGCTGGACAATCACGTGTCTGAAGATACCTCCAGTGTCACCTGGCAGGTTTGTTCCTGGGGTCACAACCTCACCTGAGACCTTTGCGCTGTGGATTCTCAGCACACAGAGGTCTCGCTTGCCCCAGGCTCATTTGGTTTTAGTGGCCTCTGAGCAGGAGGGACAGTTTCCAAAATAGTCACAGCACCTGATGGGCACCAGGCCCCTTCTGCAGTTTACCTTTCCCCACATAGCTACTCCAGAGGCTGCTTCCATTCCTGTGTAATTTGGGGAGACCCAGGTTCAAGAGGTAAAATGGCTTGAGTTCACCTGACCTAGCAAAAGTAGGCCACCAGTTGCTAAAGCCTCTTTGATCCCACCCCAGCTATGAGAGGCCAGCCCTAGTCGGACTGTGACCTGCATGGGTGCCCAGTGGGGACAAGCAGGTTGAGATCCAGCCCAGCTCCTCTCACCACACTGGCCTGCTCCTTGGTGGAAGCATTGGGAGGGCACTTGTCACTCCAGCCTCTTCCTCTGCTCTGGGGCCTCAGCACCCCAGGGTGCCCAGCCCAGGCTCTGCCCTGCTCAGAAGCACATCTCCGAACTCAGTGATGGGGATGCGTGGACGCTGCAGGGTTCTGGGAAGAGAAGGGGAGAAGCATAAATTACACACAGATCTCTGCACTCCGAAAATATACCTCTCCTTTCCAGAAAATTGAGTCAAATGGTATGGAAATTTGACTAAGTGATTATGGATATTGTTCTGTGGACGTGTTGCCAGGTGTCTCTTCAAGAAGAGAAATAAATTTGTATTTCTCTGCCTTTATTCTGGGTTTAAGGTTTTAATAAAAATGCAACGAGGAAATATCGCATAGCAACTTGCCTAGAGTGGAGATTAATGTTGCTGACAAAAGCTTCAGACTGTCTTGTCTCACTTTATTTTGCTGGCTTCCACTGATAATCTAACCCTGTCACCCTAATGGACACTGGAGAGCCCACATTTGTCCCTACTAGGGGATACAGGGCCCAGGCTCCTCCATCAGAACACCCTGCTCGTCCTCCTAGTCTGAAGGCCGGGGACTTGCATTATTTTTCAACTAAAAAGTCAAAATAGAAGGCATGTTTTATTAATATTTAAAATACAGATGGACACTGGTGGTATGACACAGTCTGTATGTTGGAAGGACACAAGTCATACACTTTAATGAGTTGTCTTGAGAGAGAAAGATGTGTGTGTCGGGGGGAGATGAGGGTGGGTCCTATGGCCCTAAGAGGGACAGGGGCCACCCTTGGATGTGCTTTCATTTTTGAAGAATATTTTTGCTTGACATGGAAATCTAGGTTGATACTTACTTTAAACATTGTGTTTTGTCATCTCTGGCCTCTATTTCAGGTAAGAGGTCAGTGGTAATTTTTATATTTGTTCTCTTATATGTATTATGTCGTTTTTTTCCTGGCTATTTTCCATATTTACTCTCTATCACTGGTTTTTAGCAGTTTGGCTATGATATGCCTTAGCGGGGTTTCTTGTATGTTTTATACTTCAGGGTTACCAAGCATCTTGGATTTTGGTTCTTTTTTATTGTATTATCAATATCCTTGCCCATTATTTCTTCAGATATTTTTATGCTCCATTTTTCTCTCCTCCTGCTGGGATTCCAATTATAGAAAATATGTTGGGTTGTTTATATCTACCCCCAAATGTTAAAAGCTCTATTCTCTTTCTTTCTCCACTCTATTTTTTCCATGATGTTTCTGTTTGGAGAATTTCTATTCACACGTCTACAAGTTCAGAAATAGAAATATTTGCTTTGTTGCTTCCAGTCTACAAATAAGCCCATAAAGAGAGTTCTTTGATATCACATTTTTTATTTCTAGCATTTCCATTTATTTCTGTTCATGGATAATGTCCACTTGCTCTTTTAGATTCTTTAATATACTTGTCATAGTTATTTTAAAATATCTCCCTGAAATTCCAATATCTGAGTCATTTTCAGGTTTGGTTCTATTGACTGTTTCCTCTCTTGTTGGTGTGGGCACATTTTCTTGATTTTTGATGTGTCTTGTATTTTTTAAATTGACTTCCAGAAGTCAATTTGTGTAAAGGCATAGTAGAAATTAAAAATGATAAATATTTGAGGTGATGGATGTGTAAATTAACTAGATCGGGAATTCTTTCACAATGTATACATATGTCAGGTCGTCACAATGTATACTTAAATATCTTATACTTTTGTCAGTTATACCTCAACAAAGCTGAAAAATAAAATAAAATAAATAAAATAAAATAATAGTACAAACTGAAGTAAATGATATTCACACCCTACATAGGGCCTCCTCCTCTCTCAGGCTGTTACAGTGGGTTGAGTCAACATGCTCTTGACTCAAGAGCTGGATTCGAGTTTCATGGTGCATTTAGTTAGATCCAGTCCACCAGAGGCTTTGGATTATCTGAGGGCTGGGTCAGAGCTCTCCCCTTCATCCAAGTGGCTGCAGCATTTATCTCAGTTCTACTGCCTTACCTCAGATTTTGTCTTGCTCCTGCACTTGTACCTGCACCTGCCTTTGCACCTGCCTCTGCACCTGAGGGAGCTTCCCCCCAGTGGTAAACACCTCTACTTTGTACTCAGGGGAGGGTGTGGAGTCTGTGAGGTTACTCTACTTTTCTCCCTTCCCTCAGACCACAGCAGGTCCCACATGGCTGCATCTGAGGGCGAGGGGTCTCCTTTGGCTTTCCTGCCCCCATGTGTTTCTCTTTGTTCTGTTGCTGCACCCCTCAGTCTCAGTAGATCATTGTCCCTATGTCTCGGAGGCAGGTTCTCAGTGGTTCTTGGTTCCCCCAATCTTCCTCCCATGAAAGATCACTGGGGAGGTAGGAATGGATTCTCCTTGCGTCCTGAATGCTCTGGCACTATAAACTCTTATTTCACCCCCACACAGCCTTTATACATTTGTCACGGGTTCATCTCCTTCCTTCTTGGTACCTGGCAGCTTCTGCCCCCACTGCTCCACTGAGGACGACAGCTGCATGGGCATCCCTCACTTGTGGCTGTGTAGAGCACCTGTGATATTCTCACTTCCAGGGTGGTAGTAACATTTCCTCATGACCTTATGCAGACTGAGTGGAAGCAGAAGTGTCGATTTATTATTGTAATTCGTGAAATATTTACATTTTGTAAGGGGATGTGAAGTGATTCTAAAACTCTTTTGTGACGCACAGAGCTTTGCTAGTTACTTCAGGCCAAGCACTTAAAGCTTTTACAATAGTTAGACATTTGATTTTACCAATTTGCTTATCTTCTCTGAGAGGAGAAATAGCCCTCAATAGTACACTACTAGGCAAATATTTTCAATAATATTAAGACACTCAGCCCCTTGCAAGGTAAAAACTCACTAATGATGTTTTGACCGTGAGTGAGGAAGCAACTACCTTTCAAAAGAAATGTGTCTGCAGAGAAAACATTTTGAAAAATGAATGTTCAGAAATGTTATTTTATTGTTATGTGATTTTGTTGTTAAGAATGACGTGTATCATTTATTTTTGTTAAGTTTGATTTAAACACTTAAAAAACTTGGAAATGGTTTTTAAACTTGTTTTAAAATATTCCAGGCAAAGGATTTCAGTTCATTGAAAGTTTGTTGAAATACATTCTTATTAGTTTGGAGGAACAAATGATTATAGTCATGGAGTATAGAGATTTGCTGCCCAAATTTAAGCAAAAAACCATGCAGAATTGATCGATGGGATTGAATAATGGGCAAGAAAATTTAGAAGTACAGCCAGTGACACACTTCTCCATTTTGATTCACATATCCTTATGATAAATCTTTGGGGGGGGGCATGCATGGCACTCATTAAAACTGAGTGTCAAAATTAACTGAAGTTAAATATCGTGTCATACGGTTGTACCTCAAAGTGTTCAACCCAGTGTTTTATTAACAAAGAAGCATAGTCAAGCATGGCACTCACTAAATTGTTATTTATACCTGTTTATAAAAGTAAAAGAGTTGACTGATAAATTCAAAATTATTTTTAAATGTTTTATTTCATCCTCTCATCCTTCTAAGATTTCTAATTCTATAACAAATCTTTGTTATATAATATGTATAATATATTAATACTTCTTGTATAAAATTTATAAATAACTACGTGTTCATTGGGATTCATGCTCTAATTTTTAATTCCTAGTTCTCATTTTAAGAAGTTCAAAGATCACTATTTTAGATCAATTCTTAATTGCACTATTAAGAGCACTGCTGCAGGTAGGATTTGGGGGGAGAAGTTGCAGATAATTCGTTAATAATAAAGTGCAAAAGGTAGCACATGATTCTTAATATAAAAAGAACAGATTCAAAGTTGTCCTTGTGGTTGCATTTTGTTTGCTTGTATGCTGGAAGTTGCTTGGGTGGAGAGAAAGAGGAGGAAGAGGAGCAGGGAGGACAGCATCTATCCTGTTGCTTCTGGAAAAACAAAAACTTAAAGAAGCATGGCCATGGACCCGCTTTCAAGAGGTCTCCACTGCTCCATTACATGACTTCTTCTCTGCACTGTCTCCACACAGCCTTCATTTTCCTAATGCTCCTGGTGCAATGCAGGCTGCTTCATTTTGCATTCTGCAGATTCTAGCAGAGAGGGGCCATTCTATTAGTGGAAATGTGGGATGGGATGCAGGAGTGACTAGCTCATAGTATTGATTTCCTTCCTTCGATGTACAAGAAGAGATTCTTAGATCCTTCTTTGTGCCTCTATCGACTTTTGTGTAATTTTATTTCGGGGATTCAAGACCTGGAAGAAAGACCATGGATTAGCAAAATGCCTTGATCACAAGTGCAGACAGACCTGGGGTCAGGTGGGCATAGCGCCTGGGCTGATGTTTGGGTCCACATGACAAGCATGTCACAGCTGAGCTATGCTGGCTGGCTCCTTGGGGCTCTTGGAGAGGTGCCCAGAGCCCTGCCTGCCTCGGCGGGACCTGGCAATGGTCGTTAGCACAAATGAGGGTCCCAACAGTGTAGATACATAACATACTAATATTCTATCCCCAGGAGAGTATTTTTGTTTAATTTTTAAAAATTATAAAGTTAGGTAACAAGAAAAGCCAAGTTTAGTCCTCCAGTTACGTTTCCTGTAGCCTACCACTTGGCTTCACCATTGAGGGTGGATGCAGGATCGAGATGTGTGCTGACTTGCCTCGGGGCTGCCCCCAGCCTGGCTGTTTCTCCCACCCTCTCACCCCAGGTCCCTGTCAGCACCAGGACAGCTCCATCTTGATGTGCTGTGTCAACTGGGTTCTCACAAATAACATTTTAAATCATCACTCTGGGAGCTAATATATATATATTTTCATAATAATCTACAAATATTTGTATTAATTTCCTCTGAAGAACGAAGAGAAACTTTGCCTTGATTCCAAGTAAGGATATAGCTCTTGGCCTTGCCTAAGCCGATGTGTTATCAACTGTGTCATTAGCTCGGCTGCTTTATCTGCATGTCCTTGCTTAATATTTCATGCCACTCTATGGCCTTTTGTGCTAGGATCCAGGCAGCTCTGAAATATCCATTTATTAAGTCCCCAGAAACTCATTGTTGATATTACTACTCAGCGGTTTATAGACAGAAAATCGGAGACACATTGGTTAACTGACCTGCTTGTAACTGGCCACCTGCCAAGAAAGGAGGTCAGCACCGAGCCGTGGGGGCTCTGGCTCCTACCCTTTCTTGCTCTCGGCTTCCAGAGCTCATCATTCGGGGCCTTTGGGAGCCTGTCTCCAAAGGCCACCAGCTGGACTCTGGGAAAACACGCTGACACAGGAGTATACGCATCGCATTGAAGCGTGAGGCCTGAAGGGGAAAGGGCAAGGCCAGGGCTGGATGAGGAGCTCACGCCAAGTCTGCTTGTTGGTGAGCCCTGGCATCAGGCAGAAATGGCCCCCACCTCACTTGGTCAGTGGCAGGTCATTCCAACAGCTGAGGCTGATGTGAGGGCGCTGAGAGCTGGAGGCTGTTCCTGGAGGGGTCTGAGCCATGCTCCCCTGTGGGCCGCGGCCCATGGCTGCTGTGGGGTGCACCACTCCACATAGAGCAAGGAGCTCCTGTCTTCCTGAGGGGTGTTCACAGGGGGCACAGTGGGAGGAACCGGCCTGGTCAGAGCATGTGGTCCTAGCACCACGCTACGCCTTGTCTCTTCACTGTAACATTATTTCTAAATGCCCACTCTCAGCGTCCTGTCTGCTGGGTTTGGCGGCTTACCTGGTGGCATGACTACAAACCCACATTCCCAAGGGGCCAAGGCCCAGCTAATAACTTTTTTTCCAGGCCAGGTTGCTGTGCCTGTCCATTCCAGCTGCCCCAGGGGGCTGTTGGGTCTCACATGCTCCTCTAGCCCCACCATGTGACAGCAGCTCTGCCTCCCTTGACATGCAAGCCTGTTCTCCTGGTTGGTGGTCGTATCTCCTTTGTCTGCTCCTCCCTGAACACCAAGAGCTCAAGCAGACAGCTGCCACTTGTAGTTCACTGTCACAGGTGGGAGTAGGATCAAATTGACATCACCTGGCAATGATGTACTAAAAGATGGGAATTTGTGTGTCCTTTACATTAAAGACTGTAATGGATTAAATGATGACCCCAGAAAGATAGATCTACATCAAATCCCTGGAACCTGCCAGTGTTACCTTATTTGATGCTGAGGGACAGAAGAGATGGACTCTACTGGCTGTCTTCTGTTTGCCCCACCAGACACACCGTCCACCTTGTCCACCAGCCCTAGCCCGGGGACACTAGCCTTCATGGGTCGATCACTTTAACAGACTCTCGTACCTCCTGTTTCCTCCCTAGTGTTTCCATGGCTGCCCCCATTCCCTCTGCACTGCTTCTTTGGTGATTGTCCAAGCTCTCTGGTGACGAAGGTGGGTCAGACGATTCTTCAGAACCACAGGAGGCAGTGAGCATCTATAGAGATGCTGGTGGCCCAGATGGTCTTGCCTTTAAAGTTCCTCTGCCCCTTCTGCCACTTTTAGGGCTTGAACTCTCCTTGCCTCTGAGGAAAGAGTGGCAAGGACTGTCCCTCTTGGGAGACTTATACTAGAAAGGACACTTCAGAGACAGCAACGCTGGTCCCGTGGTGGCACCTAAACACTGTAGTGTCAAAGTCGGAAGTGTTCACAGGTGGGCGGTGGGCACTCCATCTGTGGACAAGCTGGGCACAAATGGAGCTGACTCCAGGTTCTGAGGTGCATGAGGGGAGCTGCCCTTCCATCTGTCCCCAAGAGTGTGTGTGTCCAGGGTGGAGAACAGAAAGAGCTGCATAATTTCTAGCTGTCATTACATCATATGACATGTCATAAGCTCTCTGTGCCTTTTGGTGTCTGCTCTGTGCTTGAGCCCTCGCACTGACCTATAAGAATACATACTTCAGGCATTAGCATCTCAGATCCTTCATGCGGTAGTTAGGGGGTACTGGGGGAAGTCTAGGGTGGCTAGGGGAATGGGCGGGGGCTGGCACGCTCGGGGAGGTGGCTGTTGACCTGCCAGTAGAGGCATATTTCAATATCATAATAGGCCATGAAGCCCAGCTGAGTGTCAGCCCTGCCCTGCATCCCAAGTGGTGGCACCCCTCCTGCCCCTCTTAACTGTACTTTCCCTTTATTCTCTCCACATTAGTATGCCCACCCAATCATTTCACCGGAGGGCCTCCCATTGATTCTTTGTTTATCCAGTCTTCTCTAGATGCTCCCATGTGGAAATGGGACTGGTCCAGCCTATGATAGCCTTTAGCCCCATGGGAAGAAAATGAGGCCTGCCCTTCTCTCTGGGGTCATCATTGCCATTTCTAGTGGTCCCATCAAGCAGCTCTGGGCGCTGTTGGAATAATTCAGCATTGTGTGGTTGCCCTGCCACCCAGACCTTCCGGACCTTTCTTTTGCAGGCCTTGGGCAGCCATTCCCCACCCCCTGCCCTCCTCCAGGGCTGGGACACAGAGTGAGAGCTTGGACAAGGTTTGCACCGAGTTCTTAGATCTCATGCACGAGTCTGAGCTGCAGTATTACGACAGTTAGGCCCAGGACAGGTGCGATACGGCGGCTGCCTCTCTTGTTTTTATCTTCACCTCCTTCCCGACCTGCACACCCTTTTCCCTCATCCAGGTTTAGGAGGTTTGCTGTGACTTAGGAATGATGTTCTCGCTTATGAAAGCTAAAAGCAAAGCCACACAGCCGGTTAGTAAATCAAATTTAGTAAATAAATAAACCATTCTCTTTCAGTATTGTCTTTAGGTCTTATTTCTCATGTCTCCCTTCATTAGAGGTTTTTATTGTTATCTCTTCGGCTCAACAAAGACAACAAAATCTGCCCTGTTAATTTTGTAATTGAGGTCTATGCAAACATATTGCCATAGCCATGGAAAAATGTTTACTCTTCTTTCAGCTGAACACACAGTACATTTTTAGTTGAATAAGATCCAACTGAAAGGCACAAATGAAGGGTTTAAAAATAGAATGAAGATTGCAAAAGCTTAGTATGTCAATATACTAGTCGAGTATTAAGTGACAACAAAGCAGAGATTAGACCGCCTGGTGTTGCTGGTAAAACACAGTTTGACCTCCTTACTATTTCACTGTATTTACAGTTCATTTCTCACAAAAATCTATGGAAAGTTTTCTGGCAGGTGAGTCAGCATCTGAAGGTACAGGTTAACAAAAGAAATAAGATTGTAAAGTTACCATTTTCTTTATTCAAAAGCTAAAATCTACTATCATTGATTTATCTCGTGTCTGTGAAAGGAAACAGACATATTTATCTATGTAGTGAGGCTTCGGGCAGAGTTCAAGGCTGGAGCCTGGTGGAACACATGTTGGCCAGGATGATGCTCCTGTCAGAGGAAATCAAGGCATCTGAGGAGCGAGAGGGGGAAAGATTACTGCTTGGAAACACCACGATCGGTTTACGCTTCCTGAATTACCACGTAACTGGAGGCAAGGTGCAAGTCAGTAAATACAGGATTGGCTAAACTCTCCATTAAGGCCAGAGATAAGAAATGATGAGAACCTTGAAGCACCTTTTGGATGGTTTACCTTTTCTGAGGTTCTAGCACAGAATTGCATCTTTAACCAACAAGTCTACAAGTATCTAGTGTAGAATTACAAATGTTCATTTTCAAAATTTCATTTTGCATACGAAAAAACCTGAAGTTTGTAGACATTTAATAACTTGTTCGAAAGTCACAGAACTTCCTCAAATTCAAATCCAGGACCCTGTCCTGGGCTTGTGAGGGTACAAGGATGATTAAGACCTCGTCCCACCTAGGAGGGACTTTAATTTAGTTGAAGAAGAGGGAAGTATGTGCAATAATTGTAATAAGGAGAAGAAGGTAACAGCTGAGTGACGCAAAGTGAAATAGAGGTTCAGAGGAGCGACGTTTACTTGGTGCTGGGGACGACTGGATCAGACTAGCTTTGGAACACTGCAACTGGTGTGGCTGGAGAGAGATGGAGGGCACGAGTGGTGGGGGCTTTTCCAACAAGAATGACGACACAGAAGGTTTCCAGAATTTTTAATGCTCTGTATTAAAAATATCTTAACTGACAGCATCAGGGTCTGGAATTATGAGTGATACTAACTCACTTGCTGAGCATGTTTCTATGCTCCCATCACATTCTACATGCTTTAAATTCATTGCCTCTTTGAACTCTCCCAAGTCTTATTGTTTGTTTGTTTTGCAGATGAGGAGCACAAGACTTAGACGGGGTAACCACCTTGTATGTAATTAGATACTAAGGGGTGGGGCGGTGTCTCATGACCTGGTCTGTCTGACTCCAAACCCTGGGGCTCTATTACTGCATGAAACCCGCAGTCTCCCCAGTCCCCTCATGGTGAGCTCTGCCTGGTACCTTCACCACTCTGGTGCAACCCAGCTCCTGGGTGCCTAGGGGCTGTCTTCCCCAGGGCCAACACATCCATCTATAAAGGGGTCTCCTGTTTGGCCCCATCCCTGTGGAGGTCGCAGTGGTCTGAGCAGTCTCATTTCCTGATGGAAGTGGGAGGCGCTGGGGCTGAGGGCTTTCAAGTGGAGGACGTGTGTCTGAGAGAAGCCCTTGACCACCACTATCCACTATATGACCAAGTCCTAAGCTGGGGATGACACCCAACTAACCTAGACTGAACTTTTGAAGGGTGCTTGGTTGTTATTCTTTGATGAGCCATGGAGAGGCAGTGCAGGACAGAGATTGAGGTTCTGGACCCAGGAGCCAAGCCCCTGGCTGTGCTACTGGCCCCCATCTTTCCTCAACTCACACCTCTGTGCCTCCAGACCTTTTCTTCATGGAGGTGATTGGCTAGTTGATTTTACATGTCAACTCAACCAGGCTATGGACCCAGATGCTTGGTCAAACACTAATTGGGATGTCACTGTGCAGGTTTTTTTTACATGAGAATAACACTTAAATCAGCAGCATCTGAGTAGAGCCAATTCCACTCCATGATGTGGGTGGGCAGCAACTGTCCAATGATCCCTTAAGAAAGGGTCTGTGTTAGGGGATTCTGCCTTCCGGGGGGCTTTTTGAATCTAATGCTCCGCATTCTTCTTGGGTTTCCAGCCTGCCAGCTGTGCCTACAGATTCCAGACTCATCAGCCCCTCAATTGGGTGAGACAATTTCTTAAAATAAAACTTTCTCTTCCCCTGTTTTCCCCAACATCCTCTTGGTTCTGTTTCTCAGGTGAACCCTAACTAATACACAGGTGATGAGAGTGTGATAGTGTGTGTCCCTTTCAGGGCTACAGGGAAGGTGAAATGGGTGATGGCAGGAGGTGATGGCAGTGTATTTCTACAGGGCCGCTGGATGGAATGTGCTAATCCACCAAATAAAGGCACCTGGTACATAGTTAGCTCTCAGTGGTGGTGAGATTATTAATTTTCTTATTACAGTCATTATTTTCTCAAACGTATTTTTTTTAAATTTTCATAAAGGCCTAAATTAATTCTTAGAACTGCCCATAAGCTGTGTGCTATAATCTCCTATTTTGAGTTAAAAAACTTGGAATCAATTCTGGGGATGTGGTGTTGCCAAGAACATGGAGTGGTCTACGGTGGGGTTGTGCTCATAAGGCTTTTCATCCCCCTGGGCCATGTCCTGTCCTCTCCACCAGCTGAATGTGGCAATGAGCTTCCCTGCTGGGGGCTGTCTGCCAGGCCTCTGCTGTGTAGGGCTGTCAGAGCTGCCTTTATAAAGCTCCATTATCGGTGATTTAGAATCGAGCAGGTTAAGTGTGTTCTGAGTTGAAAAACATCATGTGGGATCTTTACCTGAAAAACATTTTCTAACAAATATTTTTAAAGTCTATTTGGCCACTTAAAAAGTAATGTCTTTTTTTAAAGATTGTCCTGGGCTTGCCACTTCTAGCCTCTTAAAGGCTTGAATGAATTTTTTCTCTGTTATATAAAACTATGCAGCAATTTCATCTGTCACAAAGAGTAAACCTTCTTTGGATCTCGAAGGAATTATTAAGGATAGAAAAGGTAATGCTGGAAAATGGGCCCCTGTGTGCACACGGAAATGGTTCTAATGGAGGTTGCAGGAGAGCTTTGAGCTCCCTGCGACAAATTTCCGTCCAGGAATCTCAGAGCCTCAATCAGAACTGGGCTGTGCAGCATGGGAGCCACCAGCCACATTGGTCATTTACATTTAAATTACCTAACATTAAAAAAAATTAAAGTTCGGCTCTTCAGTCACACTAGCCATATTTCAAGTACTCCACGTTTCCAGTGCCCCCAAGCAGCTGGTGGCTCCTGCACTGGGTAGCACCCACAGAAAACATTTCCTTCACTGAGAAGTCCTACTGGATGGTGCTGCTATAAACAGACCAACTGTGTTCATGGGCCATACCTGGCTCCCTATTTTTGTAAATAAAGTTTTATTGGCACACAACCACACTCATTTTTTATGAATTGTCTCTGGCTGTTTTTGCTCTATCGTCCTACAGTTGAGTTACGGCAGAGACCATATTACCTGCCAAGCCTAAAATATTCTCTGTCTAGCCCTTTATAGAAAGCGATTGTCAACCCTGTTCTAGACCACAGATTTGAGGTCAAGCTGGTCATTCTGCAAAGGTGGCACGACAGCCTGTCTGACGCTGGCCACGTGGGCTCATGAGCACTCGATTTGTCTGTGATGTAAGGTCCAAGAGGTGCCATAGTGGAGAACATGGTCCTTTCTGTGTGCGGGAGCTCAAGCACAAGTCAGAAAGTGTGCTGGGTAGGGGTCTGGGGCATAAAGATAGATGGCCTCATGTGTGCATGCATGTGCACTGTGGTATGTGCACTGTGTCCATGAGTGCATGTGCACATGTGCACACGTGCATGTGTATGTGTGTGTTCCCCGTGGGCTGTGTATCTAGCCAGCTTTGAGCAATGTTTCTGTGGGCAATGGAAAGATGGGTTGTGGGGCCACTTGAGGCTGTTTCCTTTTCTAAGGAAGAGTGAGAGGCAGACTACACAGTGCAGAAACTACTCTTTCTCGTAAGAAAAAGGCCTCGATTATTTCCCAGAGATACTGTGACAATAATAGGACTCCTGGCTCACTGACCCCTGGGGAAAGAAGAACTTTATTCCTGATCACACCAAGAGGCAATTTTGTCTCTGCAGGGCTGTTTCTGGAAAATTTTGTTTGCTACGGCAGCACAAACTCTGGAAGAAGAGAAGTTTATCGTAGGAATCAAAGTGATGATGGTGCCTGATGCTAACAGCAAAGTCCTTCTTGGGCTCGGGGCCAACAAGGGGCTGTGAAGGGCTTGTTTTAGTTACTTGGAGGTTGGACTGAAGAGTGAAGATGCCAGGTCAGTGAGAGACAAGTGAACCATCGCATTCAATCCTCGTCCTTGTGGAAAAGCCTTATTGCGGGGCACACAAAAGAGGTCATAAACAGCAACTGTGTCCTGAAAAACTCCTGTGTAGAACTGTGCAAAAGCAGCATCTTTTTGCAAGGCTGATAAAATTCCTGGGTTGGATTTAACTGCAAAGTGTATGCCTTTGTGAATAAATTAAAGGGGTGTGCTGACATGTATTGTTAGAATACTAGAGCAGACGGAGACACTCTAGAGTCAACTACATTTTAACAGATTATCTAGAATCTTTAAATAACTACCTGAACTATTTACTTTTCAAATTTTTTTCTCCTCATCTGAATTTTTTAATTTCTGAAGGGATGCTTTGTGTCCCTTGGCCTCTGAAATGTAATTCTCAGGAAATGCAGAATTTAAATCAGTTCATTTATGCATAACAGTTGGCTTACGATGCTGACTTTATGATGGAGGTAACTTTCTCTGGAATCAAAGTGAGGAATTGGAGACATTTTGGCCAAAAAGTTCAAATGTATGACTATCAGCATTTCATCTTGGTTTATGTTTTAGAACTATAACAGCCTGCTTTGAATTTGTGCAGGTGCCAGAATTGCCTGGAGTAACCTAGAAGGGCAGAGCTGAGTTAATTTTGCTTCTAACAAGTTTCCTGAAGATGTGGATGCTACGCATCTGGGAACTTCATTTGGAGAGCCACAGGTCTAAGAGACAGAGCTATCAGCTACATCCTGACATTTGTAAGGAAAGCAGGGTTTTGCTGCAAACAGGCAAAGCCAGGGTTCCTGCCCTTGAGGCTGAGGAGGACATAGATCAAAAATGTGTTTGTGCATGACGGAGTGTGTTCCAGGAGCATCAGGAAAATCAGAGGTGGCTCAAAGTCATTTGCAGCGATTCCAGAACATATGCAGCGAGTCAAACCTCAATGTCTCACCGTCCACAGGTTCAACACTGCATGGATCTGGGTAGTACCAACTATAAACCCAAAATAGCAAAAGCAGTGATCAGCCACATCCTGAACTCTGCATAGTTTAAGGATTTGTGGCACCAATATCAGTCAATAGCTAGAAGCCCATGTGCCAGGAGGAGAACAATAAGACCTGAGTGATATAAGAACTGAGGAAGCAGGCTCAGGACCAGGGCAAGACTAGTATCTATTTAACCTTGGCAAAGTATTTGCAGAAAGAAGTTGCTCAATACATACGTGGTGAATGAATGACTGTGTGCAAATAATTATACCTGTACATTATCTGGAATTTCTCTTCTGTGTTTATGGGTTAAGTTACCTATCAATAAACTACCTATTGTTCATTCTATATTTGAGATTTCTTAATCAATTGTTTTGTTGTCTTTATAAAGAGTTGATTTAGAATTCATTCTCATACTATTAAAAAATAGATACCTAAAATAAGAGTAAAATTATTTGACATTGACTTTTGATCAGGTGTACCTGGGGAACCACTTACATTTGCACCATTACAGAAAATAAAAATTTCTTATCTGCTTTCTCATAGTTCCTTTTATAATTCTTAAGGGATATTGCTAGTTAACAAAAAATTTCTTGTATGTCAAATAAAAATAGATTCATTACTATCTTTAATTTTTCATTTTTTAATTCTTGTCTTTATTTCCATCTTCTTCATGTCTTTAGCTTGGCACACAATAGTAAAGGCAACTAACTACTTTTTCTCTCTTCTTTAGGACAAATGCTGAGCAGATACTGACATGCATTTGAATTAGAACCTAATGATTACATAAATTTAAGACTGTGAAGGGATAATACATAGTCTAGGGGGTACTTCTTGGACTCATCTATGATGAATAGGGGACAGTGAATGATTCAGATAAAATCTCCTTCCAGTTCTGGAAAATAGCTCAGAATATTCCCTCATGATAGCCAATAGCATTGTTCTTAGATCAGAAATTGCAAAGAGGGAGTACTATTTTGTGTTATTTTTTTAAATATAAAAATAGGCAAATTTTGTAAATCTTTCCTCATAATTGTTTTTTTTTCACTATGTATTTTTACTGCTCAGGATAGATGAATGTTTCTCAGTTTCACTTCCGGAAGTGGTGACCTAGTTTGTAGCAGATCAATTATCCTAGTTAAACAATTAGAAAACCCAGATAAAATATAAATATGTATAGCAGAAACATATCATGAACTTGAGGAGCAAGAGAGAAGGTAAATTCATTGATGTGAGCTTTGTTCTGTAAGCCCTTCATCTCCTTGAGGCATTTGTTAATTCTTATGCAATCACAGAGAAGCTAAGAAGCATAGGGGAAAGCAGATGCTAAGAGGCTTTCAGTAGTTTTCCAGGGCTGGGAAGACAAAAAAAATGTGAGTTCAGGGCTTCTGAAACAGCCAGAACTTAATGTGCCAGAGAGAAGGCATATGAAGTAGAATGAGTCTAACCAGCTAATGTGCTCATCCTCTCAAAGCATTCTCTACATCCTCAACTGTGGATGCTGAGATAAAGTGAGCAGAAAGTGGTAGCCAAGAGGATGAGCAGCTAAAGAGAGCTTTCAAGAAGTCTCATGGTGTAAAAATAAAAATAAAAGTCAAGAGCCCTGGTAAACTTTTCGATATTTAAATCAAGACTTCTGTAGAAATAAAGAATAAGAGAAAACTAGAAATAGACCAGATCTTACAAGACTGAGAACTGGTGTCAAAACAACTCAAGATAATCTGTCCTTATTCTAATTGGATGCCAAAACTAAAGGCTCTGTAGAGTATCTGCTGTTTTTCACAATACAATGTCCAGCATTCACTCAAAAGCACCAATTATTTCAATAGAAACAGACTCTGAGGTAATCTGGATGTTGGAATTACTGAACACAGATAAAAAATAACTATGATTAATATAATTCAATAAAACAGATGACAAGACAGTGAACTTCACAGAGAAGTAGAATCCATAAAGTAGAATCAAATGGAAATTTTAGGATTAAAAAGCACAGTGATTGAAATTTAGTACAAAATGATTAACTATATAGCTGAAGAGAATAAGTTATCTGGAAATAGGTCCGTAGAAAATATCTGGATAAAAGCCAAAGAAAACAAAGAATGGAAAATAGAAAAATTGTAAGAAACATATGGGACTCAGTAAAAGATCTAACATGTACAATTGAAGAAGAGGGAAGTTTCAAAATAAAAGTGAAGAATTAGTATGTGAAGAGATAGCTTAGAATTTTATAAAACTTATAAAATAAACCAAGCCACAGATTTAAACTTCACTATAAACCCTAAATATAATAAATGCAAAGAAAATTCACCCAGGCACATCATTATGAATCTGTTGAAATCATAAGAGAAATTCTTAAAAGTGCCACAAAAAGGACATATTACTGTCATGACTGCAGACTTTTCTGTGAAAATGATGAAAGTCAGAAGACTATAGGAACACATCTATAAAACACTAAGAGAACTGTTAACCAAATTTTATATTTAGTAAAAATATTTCTAAAAAATAAAGATATTTTCAGGCAAATAAAAATCTGATAATATATCTTACAGAGCTCCACTAAGATGCTAAAAGGAGTTCTTTATTCATAATATATTCCTAGTGCGAAGCATTAAAAATGCACAATAAAATAAAGTACATAAGAAAGAGTAAATATATCTGTCAATCTAAATGAATATTAACAGTATAAAACTATAACTATAATGTTTTATGACATTTAAAGTATATGTAGAATTTAAACTCATGATGAAAATAATATAAAAGATAGTTAATAAGTGGAGTTAAGTATTCTCCTGTCTTTGTATTTCCTAAGAAGTAGCAAAAGTACCTATTTATTTTTAATTATAATAAGTCTATGATGTACATCGTAATCTTTAATATAACCAATTAGGAAATTTTAAAATAATGTATAATTAATAAAAAGTGGAATGAAAAAATACTTGATCAATCATAATAAGGTGATGAAGGAGAAAATTTAGAAATAGAAAACAAATAGTAAGATAGTAGGTATAAAACCAGCTATATCACTAATTATATATAATGTAAATGGATTAAATAATCTAATTAAAAGACAAATAAACTTAATTTAAAAACTATTTTTTTCTACCTAAAGATATACTGCCTAAAAAGATAGATATTAAATATAATTCACAAGAAAGTTGAAAGTTAAAGAACAGAAAATGATATACCATGTAAACATTAACCAAAAGAAAGTTAATGTGGTTATGTTAGTATCAGACAGAGTAGGTCTAAGGAAAGAAAAAAATACTACAGATAAAGAGAAACATTTTATATCAATAAAGGCTTCGATCCACTGGAAAGATATAATAGTTTAGTCTTTAAGAACTTAATAACATAGCTTTGAAATACATGAAGCAAAACTGACAGAACTATCAAGGAATGAATTCCTCACCACCACAGTGGACTTTAACACACCATCTTTAGAAATCGACACCAAACAGACAAAGATCTATCAAGAGGGATAAAATTTACACCACACAGTTGACTTAGTAGAACACTATACCCCAAAACTGCAGAACATACATTCCTCCTAAGTTCCAAATGGAATAGTCACCTAAATTGACCATGTTTTGCCATAAAGCAGGCCTTAATAATTTCACAAAATTGAAATCATACAGAGTACATCAGTATTTTTTTAAACCTGTATGTACTAGGGGATCACTCTGACACCCGGGGTGGCAGTGTTTGTACTCATCCACCTGTGCTTCTTATCTTGGAGCGCCTATCCAGTTAGACTTGGGCCCCAGCAGAAGGCTCACTTCCAACTCAGGGGCACGTCTTTACCACTTACTGCCCATAAGCCAATTCATCACTTGATTTTTTCTAGCTAATACTAATATTTGGTTTTGCTCATAAATTTAGTTCCTCAAGTATATGTTAAACCTCCTGAGAGTAATGACTGTAAGTCCCCACAGCATTTAGAAGTGGGCCTGGCACTCTATTACTCTCAGTGACATTGACAGTCAACATTTGACTCAGTTGTTTCTGATGCCATCACTGAGAGAAGACATTTTGGTGTAGTCAAACTATGAAGTCAAATTAAACTTTCAGCTTTTGAAAATCATTGTAATCAGGGATCTTACAAAATCATGAATAGAGTGAGGGAGGAGAGGCCAAGTCAATGATGTTTTCATATTTTGTCTTATCTAGGCCTGTCCTGCTCTGTCAAAGTTCCCCTGGGGACCAACATCGGAAAGCTCTGCCCGGAAACAGGAATGCTATTATTTACTATTAGAACATCGAGCAGGAAGATCCAGGCCTGGACAGAGTGTTGAGTCCATCATGAACCATGTGATGAGAGTCACTTCTTATCTCTGAGGGAACATAATGTGAAAGTGAAACCCCCTTCCCAGCACTTGGGTGAGGGTTCAGTGACATTTTATGTATGGAAACAATTTACAAAGCATAAAGTACTCTGAAAATATTTTGTGAGATTCAAACACAAAGCAGAAAAATTAAAACTATATGTACAAAATCAGAAAAAAAGAAACTCTGAAATATCCATTTATTGACAGAGAGATAGTGTTGGAAATCTGATATATTTGCATCCAGCCCTGCCACCAGCTTCCTTGGTGACTAGCGAGTCTCGCGATGGCCCCCTCTGCCACGGTTTCTTCCTTGGGAATCTCAAGTTTGAAACAAAGGCCTCAGTTTTCTGATTCCAATCCCCTAGTCCTGTTTTGCAGTTGACTTGGTGACATTAGGGGAAAAGTTCTCTCTCAAGTGTACAGCCAGCAATTACAAATAAAATGGCTTCATTTAACTCAATGTCTAGCTGTCTTTTAAAAGAGTGTTTTAGATTGGATACAAATCCATTGCTAAGACTGTACCTAGGGACAGAATTTCGCTATCCAGGGTTCTCCTAAGACATAACTCACAAATTTCTCTAGATCTGCCGAAGTAACTCTTTTCAACCTGATCACCTCAAGAGTCAAACAGAGGAATAACCTGTCCACAGTCCGAACGGTTTGGATTATAAAACTTGCTGAGAGATATGTTCTGGTGCCCCCTAGATAATGCCATTGGTCAGTTAGCCCATTTGGAGCCCACTGTCACCTCCCACACCACAGAGACCCAGTGTGCATTTTCCCAGGCCTGGTATCCACTATGGCACAATGGAATTGTGTGTGTTTTCTGCACATGCATGTGCACTTTACAGGGTGCTGCGGCAGGATGAAGGCATTACTGTAAGACTTTCATGGACAGAATTCTCAGAATCTCTGAGGTTAGGTTTCCTTAAACCTTACCCTGTCATAAAAGAGGAACCTTTCCATGCTCTCCTTTTCAGACTCTATACTTTTTTGTTTCTTTTTTAAAAAAAAATGTAAAGAAACTCACACACCCTCTAGCCTAACATTTAAATAAATAAATGCAACCTGGGATCACATGAATAAAATAACTTTCCCTCTATGGAATGATTAATGATTCATACATATTTGTGTGTGTGTGTATATATACATATATATGCTCTTTATTCCTAAGGATGGGGTGGGTGGGTGGATATGTTTTCATACAGTCTGGATTTCCTTCTTTAAGGAGCTCCCTCAGAGCTGATAGCCATGCTGACCACTCTCCTCTCCTCATCTGAGACTTGCTCCTCCTCTTCCATTTACTGGAAAGTGTTTCCTGTTTGGACAGAGGAGATTTTCTTGAGAGATTTGCGGTGTTTCACTCATTCCCATAAGCATGCATGTCAGAGCCTCCTATGGAGGTTCCGCAGCTGCAAGAACTAGAGAAGCCTGTAACCATCTTCAAGAATCCCTGTTGCTTGCTGTATGAACCAGAAGGAGATGGAAGAAGAGTCCTGGGAATGGGAATGAGGCTGCTCTGGGACATTTTAAGTTTAAGGTGTTGGACATCACCTTAGAGATGTTCAGAGGATGTTAAAGATGCAAGATGGCAGCTCCAGAGTGGTCAGGGCTCCCATGGGAATTACTTACATGGAGGGAAAAAGGAAAATGTGTGTTAAGGTGATGTTGTCAGCATGTGAGATGGAAGAGAGAGAACTGGCAGACTCTTGGGACCAAGAGGAGGAGTCAGCAGAGAGGTGGGAAGAGCCATGCAGGGGTGGTCATGGGGAGAGGCCAGAGTGAGGAGAAGAGAATCCAATTGTCCAGGCTGCAATCTACTCTCCCCAGCTACTCTGTTCAGCCCTGTCTCATTTCTACTGCATTCTGTCTTGGGGACTTTTTTGATCTTTGCTGGGCTTTGTCCGGTCCCCTCTATCCCTCAGGAGCAACTGTCTATGATATAACATCTATGTGATGTTATATCAGGGAGGTCAAAGACTCTTAGTCCTCCCTGTGTCCAAGCATTGCTGGGGCCCCAAGCTCTGTACATTCTCACTGTCATTTGAAGAGCTTCCATTGTCTGTTTCCCAAATGTATAGGCACTGGAATAACTTACAAGGGCTTCATCAAGTGGAGAGGTCCCTGTCTTTAGACATTTGAGTTACAGGAGAATTTATAGTTCTCATGTCATAACACTCAAGTCCCAGGGAACTGGGAATTTGGCAAAGTCTCTTTTGAAATTTGAATCTAAAGCAGCAGAAACTGGCTGGATGACAGTACAGGTTGGTAAATATGCAGGTTGGGCAACCATTAATCTCCATTTTCACCTCGGATTGTGTTGGATGGGTCCTGCTGTGGAAGGAAACAGGGCCTGGGATTTCGAGGTCCCAGGTCTTGCTCTGGCTCTGCAAAGACTTAGGTGGGGAGATTCTCACTTCAGAGCATCTGCTGACCTGTGCTTGATGGCAGCTTGTACAACTGAGAGTTCTCTAGTGGTATGTCTGTGACTCCACCCTTGTCACCACTAAAGAAAGGACAAGATGGCAGCTTGCTGCATTGAGGGGCTTGGAGGAACAGCCTTGGAAGAGTAAGGACCCAGAATTTCCCAACAGACTGGAACAGAGAGGGATACCTGGCATCCCCTAGAATGTGGACTCCAGGAGGGCAGGGCTCCCTGTTTCTGAGGTGATAAACTTGGAACAGTGCTTGGTGCAGGGTAGGTGCTCAGTAAACATCAAAGATTGAATGAAGTGATCACATTTAAATGTTTGGTCCTGCACTTGGATCTACAAAAATCCAACTGCACGTGGCATAGCAGTAGCTTATTTACCAGTTTTAGACATTTTCATTAATATCAGCTTGAAATTAACGATGCGATACATCTCCAAAACCAATGCAGTCTTAAGGTGCATAGACAGATGTGTGGCATGTAGAATGCTAGAGGTGTTGAACTATCAAGATGACAATGAAGTCTATTTCAGAGAGGCTAGGAGGACTGGCTTAGAGGATAGGTTCAGAAGTGTTCTGGAAAGTTCTGAGAGAAGCATGGGGCCAAGGGTAAAAGTATGGGGCCAGGGGTAGAAGCCACAGGAGGAATTGTGTGGACAAACTTGCTGCATTGAGGGGCTTAATAATTTATATCTGAAAAGACAGTGAGGAAGGCAAGAGGTAAGGGGTCTCCATCGATGTGAGAGTCATCCTCAGGTGGGAGGCTGCCTGCAGTGAGGGGCAGTTCTGATGGGTAGTTTAAGGACCTTCCTAGGTCTGGTCACAATGGGTAGGCAACTATGGCATTAGGGGAAGTGACAGCAGCCTCACATGTCCCAGTTATTTCTGGGAAAGAAGAATAGCCTCTTGCTCATTTTGGCTGAGGAGGGAGAGAAGACGCCCATACGTGGCCCCAACTCTTTGAGTTTGGACTTGATAGGTTAGTTGTCCTCACACTGACCATCACCAGGAAATTCCTGTGGTCCATAGCTGGTCTACCCAGGGACTGAGTCATTTGCTCTTTTGGAGAGCTGTTCACAAGCCGTAAGTGTCCCTTGAGTATGCGTTTTACTTTTCTTCACACTAGGAAAACAATCCCAGAACCAGGAGCCACTTATCTATTGTTCTAGTTTACCTGAAGATTTCCCAGTATTTTGAAGGATTTTGTCCATAACTGATAGATTTTCATACTGATCATTTTTGGGGGCATTTTTTCCTGTGGGAAAAAATAGGTACAATGATCAAGCTTCAATAATAATTATGTCATAATTCCAAATGTCTTTTCTCTTCAACTTCAAAAAACCCATTAACTCTGAGGAAGCAGAGTTCTGTTCTCAGAGTATGTGATGGTGTTAAAAAACATCCTTTTCTTCCATGAACCCAGAACCAAGAATGTGTGGCTTATGCTCAAGCACTGAGAGGAGACTTACATCTCCATACTTTCTCTGAGTCCTCTCTACACTCAGAGGATATGCTAGCATGAAACCACTTTGAATGTGTGTAGTAAGGGCCCCTCAGTCCTATGGAGCTAATGCTCCCAACTGCTTGGACATTGTCCTTGGACCTGGACACATTTTACCAGACACCTCACTCCTCAAAAAGGTAATTTCTCACTTTTCTTTCTGTCCAGCCCTTTCTACCAATAATTGTGTTGGTCCGATCCTACTGCCAGGGAAGAGGGACAGAGTATAGGGTTGCATGGGGCTGGGAAGGGCGCTGCATGTGGCCTGGCCACGGGGCTGACTCTAGCCTGGCAGACAGGGTGCGAAGGGCTCACTTCAGAGTCATTTCATCTTCTCTGGGTTAGACCTTTACTGTGCTCTGTGGGGCACTCTCATCCTTCTCCTTCTCAAAGCACATCAAGAAGATCTAACTTCCTTTGGTTTCCACAAAATTCTCTGTGAGTACAACTTGGAATGCTTAAGAAAGACCTTTAAGTTCAGCACATTTACCTTTGTTAAACACATGAATAATAACTAATAGTTAACTGGTCTGAGTCTCCCTTCAGTCTTTGGGTTCTTGGAACAGAACAACTCCTTATCTATTAGCACCTAGCAGGGCTCAGCAGATATTGAGTAAGCGAATGCATCTTTTGTTAAAGCCAATGTTAACAGGAAATTAATGATTATAGCATAAAATTAGGTATGCCCTAAGGAAAACTTAGCTTTTAACAGAGATGTCAGTTCCTGCCAGATAGATTAATAGATTCATAACAATCCCAATAAAATTCCCATCAAAATTTTTGGTGAAAATTAACAAGTTGCTTTATGTAGAAAGAAAAAGAAAACAGAATAACCAAATTGATTTTGCAAATTAAGAACCATGTGGGAGGATTCACACTGCCTGATTTCAAATTTTGTTATCAACATACAGTAACCAAGATTTTGTCATATCTAAAAAAGAATAGATCTTAAATCAATGAAACAACAACAAAAAAAGAGTTCAAAAATAGACCCACACATATACAATCAATTGATTGTCAACAAATGTGCAAAGGCAATTCAACAGAGAAAGCTGTTTTTCAACAAATGGAAACAAAGCTATTTTTTCAACAATTGGACACAATATAAAAAATATTGCATATTGCAAACCAAAACAAAATAATCCATACTTTATACCAGTATACACAAATTAATTAAAAATAGGTCATAGTCCTAAATGTAAAACCTACAATTTTAAAACTTCTAGAAAAGATCATAAAAAATATTTGTAACTTTGAATTAGGCAAAGATTTCTTATATTTGATACCAAAAGCATGATCCACAGAATGAAAATTGACAAATTGGAGTTAATTAATATTAACAACTTCTGATCTTGGAAAGGCACGTATGTAAATGAAAAAGCAAGCCATAGACTGGTAGAAAATATTTTTCACATATCTGATAAAGGACTTATATCCAGAATGTATAAATACTTCTCAAAACTCAATAATAAAAAAACTAATAAAAAAAGGGAGAGAAATGTTTGAACAGACACTTGACCAAAGACAATATACAAATAGAAAATAAGTACATGAAAAGATGTTCAACATTATTAGCCATTAGGAAAATGCAAATTAATACTTTATAATAAAATACTATTGTAAACCTATCAGGATGGCTTAAAAAAAACGAAGAAAATATCAAGTGTTGAGGAGGACTCAGAGCAACTTGAATTGTATTAGTGTGAATGTGAAAATCTGTTTGACATTTTCTTATAAAGTAAAATATAGTTACTTTATCTCTATTTACCTAAATAAAATCAAAATTTATATTTATCCAAAAACTCCTATGCAAATGTTTATAGTGGCTTTGGAAATTCCCAAACTTGGAAATTCTCAAATGTCATTCAACTGGTGAATAAATAAACTAGTTACAATGGAACTACTCAGCAATAGGAAATGAACTGCTGACAGATGCAACAACATGGATAAATCTCAAATGTATTGTGCTAATTGAGGATAATAGACTCAAAAATCTACATAGTAGACAACACCACTTATATGACATTCTAAAAAGGCAAAATTATAGGGACAGGGAACAAGTCAGTATTTTTTAGGGCTGGGGATGGTAAAAGAAATTGACTGCATACAGGCATGAAATTTTGGGGGTGATGACCTGTCTATATCTTATTTGTGGAAATAGTGACATGACTTTTCTCATTTGTCAAAACTTTCAGAACTGTACACTAAAAAGGATGAAATTCACTGTATGTAAACTATATCTTAATTTAAAAAAAGTCTAGTAATAATATCTAGTACTTCTTATGATTAGTTCTTTACCTATATCAATTTGTTTAATCCTCTCACTGACAACATAAGATTGTACAGCTAGTAAGCAGTAGAGCTAGGGTCTAACAGGATTTTAGCCTCTACTCCACACTGTTTCCCAAGAAATAGTCATCAGAGTTGCTCATTACTGCTCTGGGTGGCTTCTGGGAAAGTCTCTGGCATAGAGTTCTCCAGGTGTCCTTGAAAGGGGCATGAATTACACTTGGGATCTCTTGACAGGTCTCTGGGCTTACACCCCAGGGCTCACATGGGGTAAGTTACTCAGCCTGTCGGCTTCAGATTCTTATGATTAGTTCTTTACCTATATCAATTTGTTTAATCCTCTCACTGACAACATAAGATTGCACAGCTAGTAAGCAGTAGCTGTAAAATGGGCATAGGATCTCCAAGGTGTTTAATGAGGTAAATCAAACATGACATTGCCAGGCACATAGCAAAAGCTCCAAGGCAATTACTTGATTGTTATAGTAATTTTTATTGCTGTTACAAAAAATAATTATTCATTATTCATCCTAGTTATGCATTCTTGTTTTTTTCTGGCTTTATTGAAATACAATAGACAATTAATTACTCATATTTACATTGTACAATTCAATGAGATTTTTTTAGTTATAGTTGGCATATAATAATATATGTTTCCATTGTACAGCATAGTGATTAGAGATCTATATAACTCACAAAGTGATCACCACACTAAATCTAGTACCCCTCTTTACCCTTACATATTTATTACAACATATTAACTATTTCTTTATGCTACACTTTGTATCTCCATTTCTAATTTTTATCTATTCATTTGTACTTAATAATCCCTTTGCCCCTTTTAGCCATCCCTTCAACCCCCTCCCATCTAATAGCCCTCAAAATATTCTCTGTATCTATGAGTTCATTTCTGTTTTTGTTGTTGTTGTTTATTTTGTTCTTTAGATTCCACATGTATGTGAAATCATGTGATTTTTGTCTTTCTCTGTCTGACTTACTTTATTCAGTGCAATACCCTGTAGGTCTGTCAAAGCAATATATTTTTCCATCCTCTTTCTTTTAGTTTGTGGCTGTCTTTTAATCTGAGGTGAGTCTCTTGTATGCAGCATATGCAGGGGTCTTATTTTCTTATCCATTCGGCCACTCTATCTTTTGGTTGGAGCACTTAATTCTATCCTATTTGAGATACTTATTAATAGAAAGGTAGTTATTACCATTCTTTATTCATGGTTTTGATACATGTTTTTCTTCTTAAAGGAGTCCCTCCAACATTTCCTGTAATACTGGCTTGGTGTTGATAAATTCCTTTAGCTTAATTTTGTCCAGAAAGCTCTTTATCTGTCCTCAACTCTAAATGATAGCTTTGCTGGATAAAATAATCTTGTTTGTAGATCTTGGGGTTTCATCACGTTGAATACTTTGTGCCAAGCCCTTCTGTCTTGCATAGTTTCTTTTGAGAAATCAGCTGCTAGTCTTATGGGTACTCCCCTGCAGATAGGTAACTACTTTTCTCTTGCTGCTTTTAAGATTCTCTCTTTGTCTTTAACTTTTGGTGTGTTAATTATAATGTATCTTGGTGTGGACCTCTTTGGGTTCATCTGTTTTGTGACTCTCTGAGCTTCCTGGGGTTTTATGACTATTTTCCTCGGCAGATTAGGAAAGTTTTTCATTATTATTTCTTCAAATAGCTCTTTAATTTCTTTTTTTTTACAGTACCCCTAAGATATGAATGTTTTTACATTTAATTGTGTCCCATAGGCTCCTTAAATTATTTTTATAGTCTTGGCTTTTTTTTCTGGCCATTCTGACTGAGTGTCCTTGGCTTCTCAATCCTCTATATTGGTGGTTCAATCCTCGTCTTTATCCACTCTTTATTCCCTCTGAAATACTCTTCATCTCAGATAGTGTGTTCTTCATTTTTGACTAATTCTCTTTTATAATATCCATTTCCATTTTTGTTTTTTTATCTCTTTGTTAAAGTTCTCACTGAATTCATCTACACTTTCCATAAGTTCATTGAGAATCTTTATAACCAGTGTTTTGAATTCTGCATCTGTTAGATTCCATGACTTCATTACTCCTGGATCTCTATTCTGTTCTCTCATATGGTTTCTGCTTCTTTGTCTTTGCATTAGGGCTGCCTTTCTGTGTCTGTTTCTATTTACTAAGCAAATCTCCTAAGCCTCCTGGTCTTAGTAGCATGGGTTTGTGTAGTAGGTGTCCAGAGGCACAGTCCTGAGAGGGGTTCAGCTTCAGGCCAAGTTTAGCTTTAGCCTCTGGCCCTCCGGGTCCACCTTTTAAAATTCAGCAAGCAATTCACAGATGCTATGCTTATAGTTGCCTCAAGAAACCACACTGGAAACAGGCCAGCTGTCACCAGTGTGAGTTATTGCTCTACTTAGCAAGGAGCACTTGACTCCTGAGGACACAACTGGATGTGGCTTGGGTGGGACCAGGAATTGGAAGAGGCAGAGTTTCAGGGAATCCTGTGGACAGAGTGACCTCTGTTATCCAGTCTGATGACATCTCAGCTGTGGCAGCGCTGTGTCTGCACACTGGGAGGGGAGAGGACTCAATAGAGGAACAGTGGATACTGCTGGCGCTTCTGCCCAGGAGAGAGCCTCACATCCAGCCCTCACTCCAACTCAGTGTTCCCCTATAAGTCTCTGGTGCTCCACGAGCAGCCGACCAGGAGCTGGAGCTCAGAGTGAGCAGATCCATCATTATAAAATTTCACTCATGGACATGGATCCTTTAAGAGGCTTCTGAAGTTGCTGACTGCCACTGCCATAGCCCACATCCCAACTCAACTCTTGAGACCAGGCTGCCTTGCATCTTTGCTCCTACCTCCTACCTCCTACTGTTGCAGAGTGATTTCTTATTTCTCTCCCTAGTTGTAGGGATTCTGTTCATCTAGATCCCAGGCGACTTTCCTTGCTGTTCGATCTGTGTTTCTGTTACAAATTTGATTTGGTTGCAAGAGGAATGAACAAAGCCTCAAACATCTACACTGTTTTTCTCTACTCTTATACATTCTTGATAATTAGGTATTCATTGTTCATCTGCTCACTCATTTATGTAGCAAACATTAGTCAGCTACTACTGTGTGCCAGATGCGAACTTCTAGGCCCAAAGTGGGAGCAGAACACAAACTAATGTTTTCTATTACCTGTCCTAGAGGGGCTTACAGTCCAGTTAATGTCACAGTTATTTTGTGTTGCTATTTGTTTTATGTCCACTTCTACTTAGGTACATGGAGGAAGCTTAAGGGCAAATATAAAGGAAAAAATTGACAACCTTAAGTACAAGAATGCTTTAACTGGGGAATGTTTGCCAACAACCACAAGCTACTCTGGTTCCTCTCAAAGGAAGAATAAAAATTACTTACTTGAAGAAACAGGTTTTCAAATAAAAAAATATTCTAAGATACTAAGCTTTTCCCCCCAAAATTAAATCTATACCTATAGTTATGTCTGTATCTTTATCTATAGCTATATCTATCATCTCTGTATCTATCTATCTATCTATCTATCTATCTATCTATCTATCTATCTATCTATCACCTATCACCTATCTATCATCTGTCTATTTAGCTAGCTAACTAAAACATGGTGCATAAGCTCAGGCAGATTTCTTAGTATTATTTGCTAATTCTTTGGGTATATTTACACGCAACTACTTGGGAGAGAGTAAGAAATTTAGCAGATGTCAGGTTCAATCTTTTACTCTCTCATCCATTCACTGATGATGATTTAAAATTTACTGATGAATCATATGTCTTTTCCACCTTTATTGCAGACTTGTCCCAATAGGTCTAGTATTTAAAGAGAAAAACTATTTCTTTCCTACACATAATAGTCACAGAAAACTTTAAAAAGGCATGCATGGACAATAAGTACCAACTAAAATTGACCCTATTTGATTAAGAAAGCTTAAATAAATCACTTTCCCTAGAAAATATAGAGAAAGTTCTAAGAAAGTACATCAGAGAAAAAGCAGCAGAATAAGATGGTTTCACAGGGTAATTCTAACAAATCTGAAACGATTAGATGGTTCCAATGCTCTATAAATTTTCTAAAAAAATAAAAAAGGAAGGAAAAATTTTAATTCTATATGCAGGTATAACACTGATACTTCAACCTGACAGAGACTGTACAAAAACAACAGTCCAATGTGGCTTGTGTATTTGGGTGCAAAAATACTAAATTAAATATTGACAAGCAGATCTTAATACAACTTTAGGAAAATAATATTCAAGGAATATAAGATTGGTTCTATATTAATAAATACTAATACATCATTTACCATATTAAAAGATCTTTAAAAAATTATTATCTCCAAAGATGATAAAAAAGACTTTGACAAAATGTAAATAATTTATGGATGCATTCTTTATGTGTTAATATAGGTGTCCTAAAACCAGAATCTTACTTATTGGGTAAACACTTGAGGCATTTCTGCTAAAGTCACAAACAAGGCAATGATATCCTGTAACTCTACTATTAAATATTGTCCTAGATATATTAGCCATTGAAATTAAACTAATAAGATATGTAAACATTGGTAAAGAAAAAGGAAATTCTATTTGTAGATGATAATATATCTAGAAAACACTAAAGAGTCATGATAAAATAAAATCAAGCAATAAAAGAATTTAATAAATGGCAGAATTAGCATATTAACCTACAGAAATCAGTAGCATTCACACACAAGTAAAAATCAGTTAAAGTACAGAATGATAGAGACAATCTCATTTAAAATAGCAACAAAGAAGATTGAACACAGGAATAAACGTAACATGAAATACACAACAAGGAAAAATTTTAATTCTCCTAAAAGACATAAAAGTAGACCTGAATAAATGGAAAGACGTCACCTCTTTTTTGATAAAACAGCTCAACATCACAAAGACATCCATTCTCCTTAAGTTATTTTAGAAACATAATGCAATTCCAATTAAAAAAAAAACGTACTTTAAGGGAAGCAATGTGGTGCTGGCACATTAATAGACAAATAGAGCAGTGAGATAGGATGCATAACTCAGAAGAGATATCCATACCTATAGACATTTAGTTTAAACCAAGTATGGTACTGCATGTCACAGGGGCAAAGATAGACTTTTTTAACAAACGGTGTTGGAACGAGTGAGTAGTCATATGTAAAAAGATAAAGTTAGACACACACTTACACCACACACAAAGACAACTCCAAGTAGATGAAGGATTTACGTGTTACAAAACAGATGAAGTCATGTATGCAGTACAGGAAACATGTCAAATTCCTTAAATTCTAGTGGTAGTGTAGGGAAACTATACCTATGGCTCAAAAGCTAAAGGCAAAGATGGATAATTTTAACTACAGAAAAACGAAAATTTGTTTTGTATGAAAAAAATAAAAAACAGTCAAAAGATAACTGACAAATTTGAAAAAATTTTCGTCACATGTATCTCAGAAAAAGTTGTAATATTCTTAAAATATAAAGAACTCTTAGAGATTTAAAATAAAAGACCAAAAATCTAGTAGAAAAAATGAGAAAATAACATGTATAGAACATTCACAAAAAGTGATATAAAAATGAACATGAAAAAATGAACAAATGAACAAAAATGGTATTAAACCCTTAAACGTACGAGATAGTCAAACTCACAATTAGAGAAATGCAAAATAAAACAGCACTGAAATACTGTTCCTCACCAATAAGACTGGCGATAGTTTAACGATACAATACACTGTTGGGAAGGCTGTGAGGAATCAGACTCTCATATGGAATGCAGGCAGGGGTAATTACCAGGTTGCATTTACCATTATTGGAAATTCTGTACTGTCCTCTGAAAGGGAGCTGTGGTTCACGATAAACCTCAGGAACACTGGCTTGGTAACTATCATCAGCGTTGGGTTCTTTGATAAAGAACATGGGGGAAAAAAGATATATCCTTGGTTACACACTTAGGAACACGTGGCTCATATTTTATTTTAAAAAGGTAATTTAAAATACTAATATCATTTTTGAGTTTTATTGGAAAATGTGTTTTGGGAAGTAAGTATAGAGTCAGTCATCATCTGAATATTAAGAGTAGAATGTCATGGTTAGAATTCAGTAGAATTCAATCCTGCATGTGTGTATGCCTGTGTCTGTGTGTCTGCATCTGTGTGTGAGTCTTTGCCTGTGTCTCTGTGTGTGTGCATGCATCTGTGTGTGTGTTTGTGTCTGAGTGTTCATATATTTCCCAGCTCTGTCTGCTGAGAAAAATTGGAAGCAATGACATTCTGCTGAATTTACCCAGCACTCGGCCCTTAGTTTTTAAGTTCAGTTCTTCAACAAAAGAAAACATATTCCAGGACTGGGTCACGGAAAGTACAAGAGGCCCTAGAGCATCTCGTGGTCCAAAAAGTAAGGAAGTGCTCAGAAAGAACAGGGCATGTTAAAAGGACAGAAGAACAAAATAAAAGGAGCTTCCAAGGTAAATCTGGGATAATTTGGACAAGAAAACAATGAAATTGGTTTTAATTTAAGCAAAACTTATCTGTTAGAGGGACACTTTTCCCCACTCCTGGGAGTATCCTGGGGGGACACTCTGGGACTTTGCTACTCCACCCACCTTAGAAGAGGAACAGTGACTTAAGTGAAAGTTTGGGAAGAAATGGGCACTGTGACACAGCTTCCTTGTTCTTCTGGCCTCTACCTGACTGCAGGGATATTTCTGCCAGCTCCTCTAGGCTCTAGTTTTCCAGCGTCAGACCTGTGGTAGGGGGCGGAGGGTGGTGCGGGCAGTCCCTCTGCCCCAACAGAGATGGGAACTCTGCCTAATCTGGGGGAAGCAGCCATGGTCTTCCACCACGCTTTTCATTCTCCATCAGAGAACTGTCTCCATCTGCATCTGTCTGGCCCCTCTGTCCTCCCCACTGTGCTCTGAACTCAGGCAGGAGAATTACCATGTTCATTTACCATTATTGAGAACTTTGTCCTCACTGCCAACAGAGAATGGAGAATTATCTGAGAGTTCTCGATAACCTGATAATTCAGGACCACCAACTTGATAATTCTCATCAATGCCAGCATCTTTGATGAAGAACATGGAAAAAATAAAGAAATGTTTTCTTGGTTACATACTTATAAACATCTTGGTCCACATTTTATTTTAAAACATTAGGGTGGAATGCTAGTAGAGATTTCATGTTCTATTGAAAATGTATGTTGAAAAGTTAATATGTAGAGAGTCAGGAATCATCTGTCTGCCTTGAACCCAGCAGTTTGGGGCTCAGCAGATGTTGGTGAGCTGACCTGAGGAACTGGGACTTATATCTGGATGCGAAAATTTAAGAAAATGCCAAATTTCCCCGCTGCTTTATGCAGTCATGCACTGCTTATAGATTTCTGGTGTCTGGTGCTCTCCTTAGCACGGGTCAACCAAACATTCTGTCTTGTTTCTCAGTGCACTGTTTTATGTGTGTATGTACTTTTTGAACAACATGAAGCTCCACTTTGGAAAAGCGCATTCTTTGTTTTGCTCACTACTAACAGTGTGGCCTTGGGCAAGTCCTTTTTCAGACCTTAGTTTAAGCCCCTGACAATCAGGGTCATGGTCACTGCCCTAGTACCTCAGGAGCTTAAGTGAGCATCACACGTGCTGGCTCACTGACAGACCCTATTTTCTCGTGCTCCAAGTTCCTGCAATGGCTGAGCCCCATTTGCATCCTGAGTACAAGACCTTGCTTGCACATGTGCCCCAGAGGCCACCCCCAAACAAAGGGAACCTGTCTGTGCCAGTCTAGGTCTGGCTTTCCCAGTCTCAGGCAGGGAGTGGTATGGGACAACTGCTTCTTTCACATCTCCATTTGTTTTTGCACCAGAAGTAGCTGACCTTAAGAATGCTAAAATGATGGCTTTGTGCACTTAATACCATAGACCCTTAGAGTTTAAAAGATGTATACTTGCTTTTTTCTTTGAATAATTTTGTAAATAATGTTGTTGCTGCCTTGTATTTTCCAGGTCCTGATGACTTATTTGGATCCAGCATCTCTTGGACTAGAATTTCATCTTGCAAAAAGCACACAAGGACATGTTAAAGTCAGCAATGCAGGATCTGCTCCCTTTTGCTCTATGGGGACCTACGGTGGCCTGTGAATGCAGTGACTAGAAACGGGAACTCTGGACACGGAGTGGGCTTCCTAAAGAACCCTGTCTGGGCTGTAACTTCAGAAAACCTAAGACCGTTCAGATACCATGAATAGTTCTGTGTCCTCCCTGAGGCTTTCCCCAAGCTATCCCCTTGTTTGCACAAATGTCATTCCTGATTTCTACATTACGTGGCATTGTTTTCTTTCTTTAGATACTTCTGACCTCTCCTAGGAAGATCATAGCATAACAGTCCAGGGCTTTGTGTCAGACCTGAACCACATTCTGGTTCTGCTCTTACAGGACTGTGCTCTTGACGAGTTTCTCTCTGACCTTCAGTTTTCTTGTCTATAAACTGGGGTCTCACTTTCATCAGGCTTTTTATGAGGTTCAGATAATGCAGTAGATGTAGGAAGCACTCACACTCCTAAACTGTGGTGGAGGCTAAATTAATAAACGGCAGGAGTGAGTCCCGCCCACCTCCACAGCACAGTGGTCATGCTGACCAGCCAGGCCATACTGGGTTTGTGCTGGTCGGAGCCCAGCGGAGGCAACCAGCCTGCCCTGGTCTGCCCAAACTTTCCTGGTTTAGCATGAAAATCCCACATCCCTGGAACCCAGCAGTCTCAGGCAAAGTGAACGGGTCACCTTTGTTCCTTCTCATGTAGAATAGAGAAGCAAAGGAGGAGAAGAATTAAATGTCACTGGAAACAAAATTTACCAGCATAAACAGGGAAACACTCTACCATTATTCTGTCACAGTCCTACTCAACAGTCACACTCTTCTCCTCCTCCCCATAGAACCTGGAATTGGCCTGAGTGACGTGTACTTTGAGACACCTGCAAAGAATTTTGCTTCTCTTGATAAAAGGAAAATGGTGTCCGGACCTACCCCTCCCACGTCTTCCTGCTCTGAAAGTGGCTGTGATGTCTAGGGCTGTGGACAACATCCATAACCATGGGGCACAAGCTCCAGAGATGGCCAGGTTGACCTCAGAGACATGGCCTCATGTCCCTGCCACTAAGCCTCTATTCGTATGGGCATTTGCATTCTTAGCTGGTGCAGCTTTTCTGGCTACACCTACTTCTACCTTGAGAAAACCTTGTCCATTTTTCTGGGCCAGTTTTGTACAGGAGAACCAATTTTCAGTTCCTAAAAAATCATGGTGTTTAGTTAGATTCTGGGTCATGGAGAAGAGTGGACATTGATGGGAGCCACGAGCATTTATTGAGTACCTACTGTGGACCAGAAACTGTCCAGGTGATAGAGGGTCAAGGATGACCCAGCCCTGGTTCCTATTCTCCATCTGGAATAAACCAGCTGTGTGTAAGGGACAGAACACTACAGGTGTGACTGCGCATAGTGTTTCAGCTATAACAAAGAGCTCCTCACCAGGGGCCGGGATTAAAGGGGGTGCCCAAGTCAGGCAGGGACAGACAGCATAAGAGCTCAGCTGACCAGTTCAATCTGGTGATCCTGGAATCAGTCTGCCCCAAGTAGGAAGCTAAGAGTGTCTTCTTGGGGACACTAAAGACCACAAGCTGCAGAGTCCTGAGAAGTCCTTGAAGTGGGCTGTGACAGCTCCATTGCAACAAGACATTCTTCCTGCTGTGGACAATGACAGTCCCTGGGCCAAAGAGGCCTGAAGCCAACCGACTTCACATCACCTTCAGGGCTGGGAGCTGAGAGTATGCCCCAAATGTGAGCAAACTGAAACCAAAAAGCCGCCTCTGAAAGCTTCAACATGCCTCCAAAAATGTTATCTATATAATTGTAGCTAGAAAAACCTTTAGGGAGAGATGGAACTGAACGGGTAAGAAAGCTCTTTGTTTTTAAACCATGTCTGTTTTCATATGGTTAATTTTTTTTTTTGAGAAATAAGATATTCATTATACAGACGGACAGTGACCAGACCTATTAACACATAGAACTCTGACCCACCATCTCAGCACCTAGCCCAGGCCACCCTCCTGCTGTCCAGAAGCCCCACTTTCAGAAGTTGCCTAGAATCTCCAGCCACAATCCCGGAAGCCAAATGGCCTCCTTGCAGCAATCGGTCCCTGATGGCCTGGATGTGATAACTGCAGCTTCTTCAGTGTTTGTCCCTGCTTCCAATTCAGAACCAACCAGAGAAAGTTAAATGTGCTCCATAACCTATCACACAGGACTCAATTCTGGTTAGCTGCTCCAGTATCCTCTGGCTAGCACCTCGGTCAGGTGCCCCCTGATAGTCCCCTGGGTCAGCACCTTGTCTGGAACAACCCTGAACCCTGGCCCCTCCCACCATGAGCTCTCCGCTCCCTACCCTGCCTGAGTCTCTGCCACAGGCAAGTGACAGTGGGTGAATGCCAACTACAGTAAGCCTTAAATCAACAGCCTCTGCTGTCCTCATGAGAGTCATTTTTGTTTATTTCCAGGGATATGGATTTTGCACGTTTAAAGTTTCCTGCTTCCTACCTGGTAGAAGTGTAGAAGTGAGGTGGAGCAAGAGCTGCAGCTCCCCTCCTTCCAGGGTCTCTTTGCCGAGCCCCAGGAAAATTATCAGAAATCTCAGTGACTCTTTTTTTTTTACCGTTTTCCCACTGGAGGAAGGGAGTTCTGGTGTCAGAACTATAATTCTCCACATATAGTCAGAATTCTCATCATTAACAACTCCTTGACCTGGAACAATTTCGTTCTTGCCTGGATAGTTCACTTGACTACTGAGTTGGCCTTTGAGTTCCTGACATTTTACCTAACCAATGCAAACATTTTTAAGGGTGTCTAACTCTGCTGAGGCCCATACATCTGTGCAGGGCCCTCTATGGAACCAAGTTCTCTCCAAGCCCAGAGCCCTACACAGAGCTGACGCCATCATTTCATCTTATAGACCAGACTTGGTTCAGAGAGATTAAGGCAACTGCAGGCATTGAAACTACATTTTCTGATTCCGAGACAGGAATTGCTTAGACAAGTAAGATGGTGGTAGCCCCAGAGTGAACTAGAAATATTTATTCATTCATTTATTCATGTGTGTGTGTGTGTATTATGTATGTATATGTGTGCATGTATGTGTACGTGTGTATGCATGTATTATGTGTGCATGCATGCATGCATGTATGTATGTATGTGTCTGTCTGTCTAATCTATCTATCTATCTATCATCTATCTATATCATCTATCATCTCTATCAATTGTCTATCTATCTAGTAGTCAGGAATTTTTGAGATGTTTCCTACACCAGACTTGAAAGTGGAGCCAAGCCCAAACTCTTGACAGAGGCTCTCCAGGCACCTGCATTACCCTCAGAAATCTCCTGAGACTTCAAAGACTAGAGAGCAGTGTCAGTGTCACACTTACCCTGGGCTCCCTCTCCAACTCTGGGCAACTTGAAATCCTTACTCCTGATCCCATGAACAGGTGGCAGTGAGCAGAGATGTCCTGACATGAGCTGAAGGTAATAGCTCCATGATCTGAGTCTCAACTCTCTGCTCCTAGGACTTCTCTAAGCCTCAGTAACCCCGAATGTAAAATGAAGGGTTGGATCAGAACTGTGGGCACTGTGGCTCTGGCCATATGAGCACACATAGTGCATGGCTGGTCTAACTGGAATGTCCTCTAAGTACAAAGCACACACTGGATTTTGGTGACTAGGTGAGACAAAGACTTAAAATATCTCATTAATAATTTTATAGCAGTTACATGTAGAAAAGATAACATTAAATAAAATGTTGTCAAATTAATTTTACCTGTTTCTTTTTAAAAAACTGTGCCTTCTAGAAAATCTAAAACAGTATCTGTGGCTTGCGTTTCATCCCTTTGGGACAGCCCTGGGTTAGATCCATGATGTCAGACCTGTTTGTGCTTCTAGGCACTGCTGGACACTGGGTGTTCCTAATGAGCCCCAGGTGATGCATGCCCTGCATCACTTTGAAAACTAAGGCTCCAAGGCCCTTCTTAGGTATAACAGACTAATCTTTTACATCTTTCTTAATTTCTTGAGAGTTTGACTCTTAGATGTAAGCACTAAAGCTATTAGCCATGAGAATGTGATTCCAATCTCAAAGCAAATTGCTTCCCTCCACCGTGTGCAGTTTGTACCCGGTTATCTGGGAAACACGCCCTGACCATCACCCAGCCCCTCCAAATACAGACCAGATGTTTGATGTGAGGAGGCTCCTTACCAAACACTCCAGGAATATCTTCCTGAGATTTTGGCCTCATTGGCATTTCAGTAGTTGGACCTAGGAGGGAAATAAAAATCCTCAAAGTGTAACAAGGTTCATTAAATTTGCACTGACTTGTCTTAAACAGATTCGGTTTTGCATTGCCCACCAGCTTTCTCTAGGGGACAGAGCCCTGCACAGAGTTCCTGGGACTAGATTCTCATCTGGAAAGTGACAGGAAAGGTGGCTGTGAGGATGGAGTGACATGTTTGCCTACACGCTCTGAGCTGACAGCTGCGCTCCTGGGCAGCACTCGCTGGCGCCGTCCCTTGGGAAAAATAAAAAATGTTCCAATTCCAAGCATGACTGTGTCTGAGCAAGTTTTCTGAGGAGAGCAAATAAGATAGACACACACGTCCTTCTGTAAAAAGCACATTTTTACCTATTTTATGAACATTTGCAACAATGAATACACCCGGAAGCTTATAAAGTAGAGAAATGGAGAAAGTGTGGAATGCTGTTGTATTTTGTGGTTCTCTAGTTGGGAGAGGAGCACCCAGAGGGACTGACCACCCTACTTTTGTGGCAGTGCAAATCTTCACTTCTTTAAACTTTTTCTCTCCTCTTTCTTCTTGATTCAAACTGGCCCTATACTCACTTGCTTCTTTTCTTTCCTATCCTTCCACCTTTGCACATACTGCATCACAGCTCCTTTAATCATTAAGCCCTTAGGACACCAGCTTTGGGGCAGCATCAAATAGTCTTAGGAACAAAGCTTCAAGTCTGTTGACCACAGAAACAGAGTTTTGATCAAACTAAAGATAACTTCTTGACCTCAGTTGTGCTTCAGCTCCAGATCCATGAAGGTGGAACGATCCTACCAGCCACATCCTCTACCAGCAGTTGTAGACCAGACAGAATGATGTCATGACTGACATCAGGACTTGATGCAATGATCAACTGTCTTCCACCTTAGCCCCGACCAATCAGCAGAGCCCATGACTCCAACCCCCTTAGCTATCATGACTAATGTTCTTTCTCCTGCATAATCTATCCCCTAGAGGCCATCATGGAGCCAGGTCGTTGAGCACTAGCTCACTCTGTCTCCAGGCTTGGCACCATTTCCTTAAATAAACCTTTCTTTGCCGCAAATCAGTGTTCAACTCTCATCTGGGTTTGATGCACACAGACAAATGAAACCCTTTTAATTTTGGTAACACGTTATCCTCTTTCATAAGCAGAGCTATTCCATGGGGTCCCGTTTACAGGTAAGAGCAGAGTCTCATGGGAAAACTCTGACTGGGCCCAGACACCAGTCCTCTGTGGGGCCTCTGGACTCCTGACCTCAAGTTTTCACAGCCTCACTGACCTGAGCTAACCATGCCGGGGACCGGGCAGCGTACAGTGACTCTGAGCCCTGGTTCCCCTCAAAGCTCCAACCAACGGGTTTCTCCCACTCTACTTTCTTAGAACTGATATGTCCTGGTCCATTCCTTTGACTCAAGGTCAGGATTGGCCCCTTCCTCCAGCCCCGAGGGAGTGGGCAGGCTGACCAGAGAGGAGGCAGCACCCTAAGGACTGGCTGGGCAGGGCCACCTTCCCCTTGCTGCAGCACAGAGAATTCAAGTGGCGTCTGCAGACACTCAAGTTCCAACACTAAACCAATGACAACGCTGATTTTCAAATGGGTTTAATGATGGACAATCTGCATACCAATTGACTCATCTGCACACGCAAGGGCTTAGAACAATACAAGAAAACGATGTAAAAAGGTCTGTGCAGCGATGACAATCGCTTCCCAGTGTGCTGACCTTCGGTAAATGAAGCAAACAAAAGTACAGTCTCTTTGGAGGAGACATTAATGCGTCATTAAGAATGGGTACAGCTGCGTTGTGCAAGCACTTTGTTAAAAATATTCTTTTCATTTTGTGTCTGTCCCGTAATTATAATGGAAGTATTGTGCAAGTCAGCCAGTAAGCGTATGCAGAGAAATATTTATGTTTTGTGATATCCGCACGGTTTTTAAAGTGCATTGTCAAGTGTAGCTGCGGTACCGTATTTTGCCTGTTGTCACCTCTTACTGAGTTTTAAACTGCCCTGCGCCTGTGTTGTCATGATAATTGACTGCTCTTTCTCTTTTTTGCCTGGTGCACACCCTGGCCACCAGAGAAGGCTCACTGCTGAGTTCTGAGGTTGTGCCCTAGTAAATTTGGGGAAAATAAGGCTGTAACCTCCTCCATCATGGGGGCCCATGGCTGCTGCTCCCCTTTCTCTCTTCATGGTCAGGCCACCTGGGGGGCCAATGGCCACAGTGCCCCCCGAGGCAGTAAGACCCAAACAGAGTAAGGAGACCCAATGTTCCTTTAAGAAAATTATCTAGAAACTGCCCTTAACTGGTCTTTCAAGCTGGAAAAGGCCTTGCTGGAAGCTAAGGTTTTCCCTGTCTGACAAGGAGGCCAGCTCTGGGGAGGGGAGAGGCTGGCGTGGGGCTGCATCAGGAGCTCTCGTGTAATTCCTGCGTGTGGCATGGTTCCTGAGGACCTGGGAGCAGGGCAGTTGTAACCAGAAATGAGCAGGCTGGAGGGATGAGTAGCAGCATGGGGTGACCACATGACCCCACCTGTCACAGATCCTCAGCACCCCCAGTATTCCAAAAGACGATGTCTTTGGTAAGCGCCTCCAAACTAAGTTTACTTAAGAAGAGGAAGCTGAAAATGTTAGCTTCTTTTGTGACATTGTCAGGCCCAGGTGACCACCTGCCTTCTCACCCAGACCAAGGCCAGGCTGGACTGTGCCCCAGTGGACTCCAGGCCTGCATGGGCTGGAAGGTGAGTGGACCACCAGGCCAGGACCCCTGCGTCCTGATCTCAGGACAGCCACATGAACTATGTGAGCGACTCTTTAGGGTCTGCTTGCTCAGCCTTGGGAGCTGGGGTGGGGAACCCTGTCAAATCCCTTTCCTTCAGCTTTTGTGTTTGGTGACCTCTGAGGAAGGTGGAAGGTGGAGGGGAGACCAGGTGGTCTGAGCCCAAAGCTTTGGAGGCAGCAAGTGGGTGGTCAGGGAGGTCCGCTCCCTTTCTGCCACCTTCTGACCTCTCTACCAGAGTCACCTCCATGGAAGTCTGCTCCCTGTCCACAGTTCCATTCCTCAACATGTAAGTGGCTGAACCAAACCATCTGCAAAATGACATTCTGAGACCGTGGGAGAGATTCGAATATGGGTTGGGTATTAGCCCATACTCGATCCTGTACAGCATTTTTGTTACTCTTGTTAGTGTTTAATAACATTACAAGTATATAAAAGAGAAATGTCCTTATCTTTGCAAGAGAATGTTTTCATGAAATGATAACACACCTTGGACAGTACTAAAGTATTCCCAATAATGACAAAAGTGTGTGTATACGTGTGTGTGTGTTTGTGTGTGTGTGTGTGTGTGTGTACAAATACAAAAAACAAGATGGCAAAACTTATATAATGAAACCAGGTGCTGGAGATTCTTCATGATATTCTCCTACTTTTGGTTAAGTTAGAAAAACTCCATGATTAAAATTAAAATATGTAATGTATGCTACTCTCTCACAGAGTTCTGGATTTTAAAAAGAACTTCAATTTACTCCATTCTCCCAGAGAACAAATGATAAATTCAAGAGGTAAGGAAGGGGAGGGACCCATGGCAGAAGGCCACTGCTTGCCTGATTCAGGCCTCAGGGAGGAGCTTATTTTCTACCTGCCACAACAATCCACTGTGACTGTACCTGAAGTCATGTTTATTGGCTGGAGCTCAGCTTCTTGCCAGCAGTACAGCAGCAGGACGCAGAGCGTCAGTCCTCTATTCACTGCCATGTTCCTTCCAGCTGAAGGAGGAGGACCTTCTCCTGAAGACCCCTCAGTTCCCCCCGCCTTAGTGTCCGGGATACTGTGGAATGTCCAGGGACCTGTGACATCATGGCAGGAAGTGAGCTAAGTCCTTCCCTGTGTAGGGGAGGGGTCATGCCCAGGGTCTGTGACATCATGGCAGGAAGTGAGCTGGGTCCTGCTCTGTGTGTGGGGAGGGCTGGGCCTCGCATCTGTGACTGTGAAGAAGTGGGGAAGTTGACGGGGGCCCTAGGGTAGTGGGGATCTCCTGTACTCATTTTAGTTACCTGTTTAGTGCTTTCTTCAATTCCACAGACCCTGAGGCTTGAATATTAATCCGGACTCTAAATGCAAGTGGTATAATCAAACAAAATCTGTTTAAGTGGAGAGAGATGTATTAGGAGGCTAGAGAGCTCCAATAATTAAATATAGATAAGTTACAAGACAAATGCTGGAATCAGCAGTTCCAGGGGGTCGTTGGAGAGCAGGAGCTGATGCTCCATGTCTCCCCTCATGTGCTTCTCCTCTCCCTTCCTTTTCTCAGCATCAACCCCAGTCTCTGGTGGCAGACTTCATCACAAGAGCAGAACATGGCTACATGTCTCCCGATATCTTCCCAACTTCATTCCCTGAACCATTCTAGAGTTTTCTCCATCAGCATGAATGAGACAACCCCAAAAGAAGCACCTGGTTGGCTCAACTGGATCATATCCCATTCCAGGACCAATTTCTATGTCTGGAGCTCAGAGGTGGGTGGATGGTCCACTCAGGCCAAGGCTTTTCTGTGGGCAGGAGTGGGGTCCCAGGTAGACAGTCCTCAAATCACAGTGAAGTGGTCCTGGATGCATGAAAACAACATCATCTCTAAAACCAGGTAAGGACCCTAAAGATATGTGGCCCACCAGTGATCTTTGGCTTTTTAATTTTTTTATTGCTAATATGAGGAACGACTGCAGATTTTTGTTTAGGTTTTCTTCCTGATATATGTAGTGGAATCCAATCTGCCTCGAGGGATGATCATGCAGGAGACTGCAAATGTTTTTAGTGTCCACTAGACATATTAAATATGGTTTATGTTTTCTGGTAACATGGTGGGTTCATGTCCCACTTGAGTTAATGGTCTGATGACTCACAGACCAGTGGTCTGGACTCTTGTTATTAAAATGTGATGTTTGTACCACCAACCTTAGCATAAGACAGAATACAAATAAACAATAGCACCATAAATAATGGTAGAACTCCTTTGAACCCACTATCTACAGTGACCATTCAGGAAGTAAAACCAGCATTCTTGGTAACCAGCCCAGGAAGTGAAATTATCATTACAGAAACCACCCAGGAAATGAAACTATCATTCACAGTAACCATCTGGGAAGTAAAACTACATTCTACAGTAACCATCCAGGAAATTAAACTATCATTTAAAGTAACCAGTCCAGGAAGTGAAACTACCGTTATAAAAACTACCCAGGAAGTTAAGTTACCATCTTCAAAGCCTGTGCTATCTTTAATTATCTCTCTTTTACATCCCTCAGCCACTTACACAGAACTCTGTGATTATATTGGGCCTGCGGTAGTTAATTTTATGTGTTAACTTGTCTGGGTCATGTTTGCCTGGACATATGGTCAAACATTACTTTGAATGTTTCTGTAAGGGTGTTTTTTGAATAGATTTATATTTAAATTGTTCAAGTCTGAATAAAGCAGACTACTCTCCATAATGTGGGTGGGCCTCGCCAATCCATTGAAGGCCTGACTCCTGAGCTAGAGGAACTCCTGCCAGCAGATGTCCTTCAGGCTTGAACTACAACATTGGCTCTTCCCTGGGTCTCCAGCCTGCAACCTGCCCTGCAGATTTGAGACTTGCCAGAATTTATAATTCAGTAAGCCAATTTCTTCAAATAAATTCTCTTCCCTTCTCTTCTTTTCTCTTCTCTTCTCTTCTCTTCTCTTCTCTTCTCTTCTCTTCTCTTCTCTTCTTCTCTTCTCTTCTCATCTCTCCCTCTCTCTCTCTCTCTGTCTCTCTCTCTCCCCTGCGCACACACACACACACACACACACACACACAACACATTATTGGCTCTGTTTCTCTGGAGAACCCAACTAAAATAGGCCCACATAAATAATCCAGAATAATCGCCTCATCTCAAATTCAGATGATTTACGATCTTAATTTTATCTGCAACCTTAGTTATCTTTTTCCATATAGCTCAAAATATTCACTGGTCTGAGGATCATAGACCTGGGCACATGAACATCTTTGAGGGACTATTATTCTACAGACGATGATGTCTTCTGCCCATTTTCCAATTCGATTGCATTTTTACTGTTGAATTTTGAGAGTTCTTTATATATTCTAAATATAAGTATTTTGTTAGATATGTTACTTGCAAAAAATTTATTCCAGTTTGTAGCTTGTATTTTTATCTTCTTTACAAAGTCTTTTGTAGAAAGACAGTTTTAAAAAAAAAATTTGCTGGAGTCCAATGTATTGTGTGTGTGTGTGTGTTTTAAATGGATTGTGCTTTTAGTGTCATGTCTAAGGATTCTTTATCAAGCCTTAAGTCTTGAAGATTTTCTTCTATCTACTAAAAATTTTTATAATTTTACATTTAAATCTATGATTGAGTTTGGTAAGTTATGGAGTTTAGTTCAAAGTTCATTATCTTCTGCCTTTAGATTTAGAATTGCTCTAGCACCATTTTCTGAAATGGTTATTCTTCTTCAATTGAATTGCTTTTGCCTTTTTGTCAAAAATAAGTTGGCTGTAATCATGTGGGGCTATTTCTAGGTTTCTTATTCTGTTTTTTTTTTTCTATTTCATTGATCTATGTGTTTATTCCTTCACCAATATTACACTGTCTTGATTACTGGAACTATATAAAAATTGCTGAGACTTTGATGAAAATTGTGTTAAACCTGTACATCAGTGTGGAGAGAATTGTCAAATGTTTTTTCCTCATGAACTGACATGATCATGTGATTCTGTCCTCATTAGCTTGCTAACATGTTCAATTACATTGAGGAATTTTTGTTGTTTTACCTTTTCCCCCCACTGATTCTTTTCTGTCTTCTTCATTCTATTATTTAAAATTTATCTTACAAGTCTTAAAATATTTTGGATACAGTATTTTTCAGTTCTAAAACATTCATTTTGTTCTTTATATTTTTTATTTATTTGCTGAAAATGTCTGTGTCTTCATTGACCCTTTCTAATTTTTCATTTGTTTGAAGCGCTTGTTAATGCTTGAAACCTTTTTATAATTACTGTTTTAAATCCTTATGAGCTTATTCTAACATTTGTGTTATTTTGATGTTGGCATGTGTTGATTGTCTTTTCTTGTTCCATCTGAGATTTTCCTTGCTCTTGGTGTGACAAGTGGTTCTTGATGAAAACCTAGATAGTATGTGTGTTATAAGACTCTGGAACTCATTAGGCTTCTGATGTCATTGGTGCCATCATATTACTGTCGATTGGGGTGGGAGTCCAGGCTTCCTGCTCAGCTTATTTTACCACTACCCAAAAAGGTAGGTTGGGAAGCCTTTTTATAGCTCAGTGAGGGTACAGGTCTAAGGTTTCCATTCAAATTCTTTTGACAAGTAGGGGGTCAAAAGAACTCGATTTTTTTTTCTGTGGTGTTTGGCTGGAGTAGAACCATTACTGTATAAACGTTGTCTATATTGCAAGGCTGCCCCTGTCCCCTGGTCCTCTGGCTGGAGAGAGTAAGCTTTTCTTATCTGGGTCTATGGGTATTCCCTAGGTGCTTCTTCAGCACTCTGTTAGGATTCATAAGGCAAACTGAGAAGCCAGGGGACTCACTGCTATACTATTCCTTGGATCCTGAGGTTCCTTGGCCATCTGCCTTCTCTACACCTTTAGAAGACTTCTCATGTTTGTTTTGTATTTTACATCCAGGGCTTTTTAGGACTTTTCTTCTGTTTAGCCAGAAGAATAGAGAAAAGGATGTCTGCTTCAATTTTCCCCAAGTAGAAGTTCATTCATGCTCTCTTAAAAAATGTTTTGAGGCACGTGTCTAGATTGGTTAAGCTTTGGAGAGTCAATGTGCACTGTGGATAAGAGGTCAGCTCACATCAGATAGGTTAACTTATTTCCTAGCTTAACCACTTACTAGCTGTTGACCTCGGACAAGATACCAAGTTTCTTCTTCCACTTAATCCCATAATGACAGGCATTCTTGTATGCCTGAGTCATTTATTTATGCTTAATACCATGTAGCCACCCACTTGCTAGACTGTATCCAGCTCTCTGGGGTCATTTCTGCCCCACCTGGCTGTGCTCTTGCCTGCCCCTGGAGGTCCTCATAGATTGGTTCTCATCCCAGTAGCATTTTGTCTCTAGGCCTCCATTGTTTGCTGCTGTATCTTGGCTTTTGACATGTGTAAGTCCAAAGGAAGTGTTCGTGCTGGCCAGATCCTGAGCAGCTGGGGTTGGCAGGACTTAACAGTCTGGTAAGGGAGATTTGTTTGAGGAATGTTCTGCTACAGAATAAACTCAGGGGGTTACCAGCTCGTGGTCCTTCAATGTGGCACAACAGCCTGGAAGGGCTGGGGTCTGTGGAGAGAACCCAGGGGCCAGGGAGGGAGCTGCAGCAGACACATTTTTCAGGTTTCCAAATTCTTAGAACAAATCTCTGCTTCCAGACAACCTGAGAGAAAAAAAATAGGATGTTTCAACTCACTGGGAGGCCTTGGAATAGTAGGACTAGGTGACCATTAGACAGTAGTCTGTGAACCACCAGATGCCCCAATTAAAGATCATTTTCAAAGCATGTTTGTAGTTGTTTTCACTTATGAAAATATCCTGTAGACCCATAATTTGGCAATATACATATAATCAATTGTTTCAAAAACAGAAGTGATGCTGGCTATTATAATGTAAACTGTTTCCTAAATGAAAGAATTAAGGGAATGTAATTGGAGAAGTGTACAAACAGTGGTTAATATGCTGTTTCTTGCAAAGGCATATTACAACTTATAATCTTCCTTTATGGTGTATGTTGTCAGTGTTTAATCAGGCGTGTGAATGTATTCAGGTGTTGAACCATTCTATTAGCTGGGATGTTGCACTATTATTTGCTGAGCTGTTTATGTTATATTGTTGTTGGCTCTCTGAGCTTCTCTTTCTCTTGCTCCTCTTTCTCTGGTCTCTGCAATCTGTATAATTGTCTTACTTTTGTCTTCAGAAGCTTTAAATAGAGTTACTGGGAACGATTAACTGTGTCAGAATCACAAAGTTCTGGTGCTTTACAGAGTAATTACAGGGACTTGTTATGCTGATACTTTAAAAGGTGGGAAGGGATCTAGGCCCTTTCTATCCACCCTTGGAGACACCAACCTTGACCTCAATGGACCATAATAACTCTACATTCCCGAGATCCTTCTACTGGGAATTCCAAGGATGGGCAACAAAAGTGAAATGCCAAAGGAAAGTGCCATCTCTTCTGAGGAAACAACAGGGAAATGTTTGCCTGACTAAGGAAGTCCCTTAAAACATTTCTACATTCATTCATTTGTTTATTCATTCATTCATCTTCTCATGAAGTATATTTTCTGGAAGGATTGTGTCTCAATGTTGCTGTTACAGGAAGTTAGATTAGTTGTAAATTTCTACACACAATAAAATTCAATCTCTTAACTACAGCTGGTCAGTTTAGATGCCCCAATTGTGAGCACCTCAAGACAGCAAAGAAAATTTATACAAATGTATTCACTGAGAACAATTCCATGTTTTCAGGTTCTGTTCTATATAGGTCTCTTGAATTTAAATAAGGAATCTAATATTGCTTCAAGACATAATTTTGACAAAATTAAATATAATATACAAAATGGATTTTTGTGTGAGAATGGAATCATCTTACAATTAAAGAAAAGTCACTTACATAGGATTAAGTGTGAATTGGAAAATTAAGGAAAAAATCAATCAGGGATTGGATTAAAAATTATACTAGAAGCCTTTATCTATACCTACTACTTGCAAAATATATTGCTATGGAGTAGGACCTCTGTTAGTTGAACTTAAATGCAGTATTTTTTTTTTTTTAAGAACATCACTAACTGGGATGAATAAGAAAACAGTGTAAAGAAACTTTGAAGACACCAGCAACGCTCCACTAAGTTTAACTGCTATTTTCAAAGTCACTGCTGAAAGCAGACAAGGGTTAAATACCTCTGATTTTCTTTGTGGCTTGCATTAATAAATTCACAGTTGTCAGTCTTACAATTATTGGGACTAAGGGTGTCTAAAAATTAAAACAAGAAATCCTAAATATCTAAGCTACATGACCATCTTTAAGATGTTAAATCATGACTTAAAACAAAAAGACTCCATTCACACCCATGGCTCTAACAACTGGGTTTATATCGAATGGAATGACAAATTTTTTTTTTCTGATACTTGACCATTTCAATCACTCATCACTGTTACCAAAAGACCAGAGTAACAGCTTCCTTTTGGTGAACTTCTAAAATTGTGGCGATGGAAATAGGCTCAGAGAACCCTAAATGAAGAGAGAAGAATCAAGGCATGCTTTGGGCACTATACCACTCAGAGGTTTGCTCCATAAAAAGGGGATAGTGTTAGCTCATGACAAAGAAGAGAAAATTGGTGCTACACCCCATAGTTAATGTGACAACATGAAGCTAATGAGCACTTAATGATCCCCAGTCTGCTCATTTTTGTCACCCATTTGAGAATGTCACTTGTTTTATACTTAGCCCTATGGTGTAGGATTAGCTTCTCACTAAAGAGAATTAGTCAAGGTTTTTAAAAATTAGAACAAAAGTGCTAGGAAATGTGTACAGATATGCAGACTGAACATGTATACACTTGTTCAGATAATGTATAATTAACCTAAAAGAATTTTTGGTGGAACATGAGAACTGGCAGTAAAATTTTATTTTACATTTGGTAAGACCTTAACATAGAACATATTTTTTAACGTGAAATCATTCTTGTAGAGTTATTAAATGTCCTGCCAGATCAATTACTGCTCTTGGTCTGAGCACCGAAAGAACATCAATTGTGAAATAAAATTAAGGAATTGTATTGCAAAACATGAAGATTCCATCATGTATTTATTTGTTACATATATAGGTGCACATTTTTTTTCTTTTTTATACTGCTTCTCTGTTTGTTTTGTTTCCACTCTGTCACGTTTTCCCATAGTTCTTTTTTCTACTCTTCATTTAGGTAAGTGAATCCTAGAATGCAGAGATTCCAGAAAAGAGGTAGAAGTCATCAGATTTTTTTAAACCATAAAGATCTCTTTCTGTTATTCTAATGTTCTACAGATAAGATCGCCTTCGCAAAAAAGTTCATTCTTACTGCTGTTAAATTTTGCAGTGAATGAGTGAAAAATATTTTATCATTTGCTGACTTTTTAGAGAAGACACCCACAGCCTTGAAACAATTACTGGGCCTACTATTTCCTTTCACTCTGAAATTACACATCCTTAGCACCCACTCACAAAGTTTATGCTTCATTGTAAGAATTCATGTTTCTTAACATAACACAGAATAAATAAAAGCCTACATGCTTTGGAACAAGGAGAAATGGTAGAAGTAAAATGATTATCTTTTGACACATACATGTTCAGAATAGAATAGTTAGTTATTCGGCTATCTTTTATGGACTCCAACTGACCTCTGCAGAAATTCCACAGGAAATCTGCAGTTCACAGAACCAACCATAGAGGTCGACACAGTACGCTGCTCCTTAAAATCATAAAGGCAGAAATTGTCTTATTGGCTCAGGTGGTCACATTTTTACCATTAGAGAGTTCTTCCTTTGCTTAAAGTATTATGTTATTGAGAGTATCATTTAAAAATTAAATAGTTTTGGAAGAGATAACAATAATTTACCAGATACTGAAAATGGTTCCCAAATACAATAAAGTGTTGGCAAGTCTGAAGGCATAGAATCAGGAGATGAGTAAAGATGGTCAAAGGTTTCTACCTGATGTCCTCTGCTGGAGGAAGATCTAGAGCTCTTGGAGTGGTTGTCTTGAAGAGAGGAAGGGATGGCACCCTAAAGACACCTTCCATCCAATTCTAAATGTGCCTATAGGGCTATCTTATATCTCCCCCTGTTTAATTGAGAATGTGGTGCATTTAAAATTCATATGAACATGAAATTCGATGGTAATCTGAATCAGAAGGCAAAGAGAGGCAGCTGAGACTATTGCACGTGCAGCATCTCTTTCCATTTGAAATTGAACACTCTGAAATCAGAATTTTCTAATTTTGTTATCTAGTATTTCTTGGAGGTGAATGGACCAAACTTATAATTCCATTTTAATAGACTTTGTCATTAATGTCTGCTCATAAAAGTTGCTTCATTGCATTAGCGTACCTGAAACCAGAATGCTGAGTTGTTCTGGAGTCTCCAGGTGGCCCAGAGATTCAATGCAAAGTTGTTTTGCACAAAGAGATCTGCAAAAATAATTCTGACCTTTTAGTTTTGATTTCCTTTCTATTGATTTACACTAGGTACATTTAATTACAAATCTGGGAGATGGCTGACATGGTCATTCAATCGAGGCTTTGTAGTGAAGAAACCATTAAGAAAGTAGAGAGGAGGATCATACAATTTCCACTGGGATGAGGAATCAAGGGCTAATTTTATTCTGAGATCAAATTCGTGCCAAAAGCTTAGCAGGTCACAGGCCAATGCCATCACTGAAGTATAAAGAACTCGACATTTAGAACATGAGTGGAAAGATGTACCCTCTGAATCTCTATTCATGCAGCATACAACTCGGGAAACGTAATTCTATAGGAAACAGGAAATGGAGTTTGGATGACTGCTGCCTAAAATGCTGTCCTTATTTATTGCAAGCTGCACAACCAGTGGTTCCATTTGCATGTGTCTTCAAGTTTTGATTGTAAAAAATTGAGTGCAATTTTTAAAATTAATTTTGATCCTAAAAAAAAGATGCTATTTTCTCAGATGAACACAAATCTGACAATCACATGATAAACGATCTGCTTCCCACACAGTTATTACTTTCATACAGAGAAGGAGTGTGGTAGGACAGGAGACCGGATAACTCTGGCTATGCTTACAGGTTCTTTCTTTGCAAATGACCAATTGGCATGCTCAATGATTAGCCCGCCCTCAAAAGGAAAGATAACCTTGACTTAGCATAACAACAGAAATATTCAAATTAATAAAAAACCTAGACTAGCTTATAGGTTTGTGTGTGTGTATGTGTGTGTGTGTGTGTGTGTGTGTGTGTGTGTGTGTGTGTGTGAACTTGAAAGTTTCCAAATTTTATTTCACTTTGTAGGGAGTAAAACGTGATCAAAGTTTAGTCTTGTTAGGTTTTCAAGATATATTTCTCTGCATTGTGAATTTCACATTAAGATGCTTTGTCAAGGTTGGGAGTTGCTAAGGTGCCCAAGCTTCCAGAGGACCCACTGGGCCATGTGTGCCAAAGTCCACTACTGTTGAACCCACTGGCTATGAAGAACTTCAAGTGGCTGTGCAGGCATTGGGAGGTGGCTCCTCATGCCCCTGGGGACTGAGTCCAGGTGATCTCACTTTCAGAGGGCCTGACTCACCTCCAGGCTAGTAAGCATTCCTTGCTATGGGGGCAGGCTCTCCACTCAGGGTATATGCAAGAGATGGAGAAAGGAAGAGCAGGCAAGGAGACCAGGAGGGAAAGGAGCACTGAGTAGGCAGGAGACAGAGGAAGATGCAATTAGGGCTCCTTAGCTCATAGGTGTCATTGAGCTGGGCTGCCACCATGGTAGAACCCCGTGGTGGTGGCAATGATGACACCTCCCCCTATCACCACATTAACCTGATTAGATGCTTTGAAGTAAAAACACATCTTACCCCACAGCCGAGGACCTGCACCTGTGCACTTCCCCATCTGCACTTTCCTGCAGTCCTGTCTCCTCCTCTCCCTCCTCTGTACCCCTAGAGCTCCCTGCACCTCTTAACTACTCACTGTTTCTGTGTGTATAGAAGAGGCAGGGGGTGCAATAATGAGAAAGCAGACTGCCAAGTTCAAATCCTCTGCAAGGTCCTGGGCTTTTTGTGCTTTGCTTTCTCCATCTGTACAATGGGGCCACTGATACCTACAACCCTGGCAGGTGTGCAGATTAGATGAGTGTCAACTTAAGTGTTGTCACTGGGAAGCCAGGTGATGAAGAAAATGGTAGGGTCAGAATTCATGGTATTTCCCTAGGCACCATTTTTGGCAGCTCAAGGAACAAGACCTGCCTGATAAAGGCCCCTCTAAGGCTTAGAAATGGCATTCTTCATTCGGCTCTTGGGTCAGGGTCTGTCTTTGCCATATCCTTCACCTGTCCCACACAATTTCCTGACTATAACCTGACTCCAGGCTGGCTCTTTGGCCAGTCTTCAGCAACCTGGTCCAGTGGCTAGTCCCCATCCTGATGCCAGGCCCATCCTGAACAGGCTCCTTCAGACCACCAGGCCCGGTATTAGTGTTGAAACTTCTGGCCCAGCTCCCTGGTGCCACCTGAGGCAGATCACTCTTTCAAAGGACTTTTATGAAATGATCAGAGCTTTACAAAAGCCAGATGCCATCTACCCTCCAGGATCTTATCAGTCTCTCGAGAGATGACGTGCTCTAATCGTGTTGCCTTCCCATTGGCATAGAAATTGTCAACTCCAGAGAGTATTTCAAAAAACTTTTTTATATTTTGTAACCTCTCTATCCCTTTCAAATTTAACTGAAAACATCTCTTCTATGGCCACTCTAATCACTCTTTTATTTGCCTCATTTTTATGCTAGCTTGTTGACTACTGATTTGACTTCTGAAGGCATTTTAAGATTTTCTCTTTTGAAAACATGACCTAGAATCCACCCTATAGAACCATTAAGTTCTGATAGCTGAGCAAGGTCCATCTGGCTCCTTGTGAGCATCTGAGATAGAGAGTCAGTGGAAATTTCCAAGATAAAGCGTCTTCAAATGAGGCTAATAAGAATTTCTGAAATAACTTTTGTTATCGTTTGGCTGAAGACAATGCATGTTTTGGGGGTTAAGCAACAAGATTAATGCCTTTTCTTCAAAAGCCAAGTAGTCGTTACTAAGCTGTCATCACAAATGCTTGATGGACGCCGTGGTTCCAAGGACAAGAGCCATGGGGGTTGGCTCCACTTTGAGGCCTCCAAGAGCTAGTTGTTCTGAAAATGCTACAGCATGTATTAAAAGTCAAAGTTCTAGCTATTTGCCATCCTTGTGTGGTCAGGTCAGAATGCAAAAGCTGTGATGGCTTTATTAAGCTAGCAGCTTTTCAGTGTGGGCATTAGCAAACTGTAGATGGCCTTCTCGCTTTATCAAAAGGGTTATTTATTTATTTTTCATAGAAAGCATGTGTGTTTTCCACTTAGAGAATAGAGATCTGCCTTATTGAACACATCATTTATTAGCTAGTAATCTGACTGTGTTACAGAGCAAGACTGTGTCCTCCAGAGCAGTAGGTGCCAATCCCATCAAAAACCAACACCACCATTTTTTATAACAAGCATGTTGTAACTTCACTTTGCCCAGAAGTAACATCATTGTGAATATGAATAACCCACACACCTGAAAAACAGTATGTGTTTAATTTTAATATAGCAAATTAATCCAAATAAATTATAATAAAAGGAAATTAATTTATAATAGTATATATTTCAAAATGTGAATCCTTAGGCAAAATGAAGTGGACAAACCCTTGCACCTCCTTTTAATAACTTCTTTTCAGTTTTGAGAGAAGTAAAGCAATATTCAAATGACAGCAGTTAACACTGTTTGATATTAGAGGTAAGGGCTAACCAGTATATTTGTATTTATGTTTACATGTGTAGAGAGAAGACCCCTAGTTATGCACACTGGTACACACAAGGATCTACTCACATACCAAATGCATCAGCAATGGTAGGATTTTCCTGTCCGTGGCATGATTTTTCAAATGTGCTGGCTTGTGTGAACAACTCTTGATAAAAATTTGAATAAAAATTAAAGCAGATTATATTCTGGGTACGCATGTGCACACTAGGTAAAGTTATATAACAGCCAGATATAATCAAAATAACCTCACTTGCCAAACACCTAGGAATGCTTTTGGAACCACTCCATCACAGCTCAAATATAAGACAGACATTTCTACTTCTGGCCCTTCCTTTTGCCCTCTTGTTGCTGTATTTGTTATTACAGCACTCTGTTTCAGTTCTCACCACTGAGACCATTCTTTAGGTCATTGGGGGCATTCTTTGTCTTTCTAAAATATACTTTTAATAAAACTATTAAATCTATAAATAAATAAATAAATAAAGTACCAATGTCCCTCGATTTACAAAGTCATTGCGATTATTGAAAAATTCAGCTGATACTAAAAACATGCAACAAATATTATGTGTTAATGGGAAAAAAACAGTGTTGGGTTTGGTAAATACACTCAGGGTTTTAACCCACCAGTAGTTCTGAATGAAAGTGGAGGCCCCACTCTTGCCCAGGGAGGGGTTCAGACCCCTGAGCTATTGCCAACTCAGCTGGCCCTTCCTTAACACTTACTACTTCACACTCACAGTATTTCTCAAGGTTAGTGGATTTTTTTTGAGTTATTATTACATCTTTGAAAAATAATACCTAAGACTTTAACAACTCAAAACTCTTCACAGATATGCAGGTAAAGCTCTCCGGGACATTGGCGCAAAGTGGCCTTTCAGGCATTTGTGCAGTAGATCTCCTCCGCTGCTCCTTGGGGATCAGTGGTCAGGTCCAGTGCAGACCACAGATCTTCATCAGGAGGCTATAGGTCCAGTGGTTAAAACCTGTCACTCTGAGCCAGAGACCCTTCTTTTACAGTCTTGCTGTGCCTTTCACAGGCAGTGTAGCTTGTCTATAACATCTTAGAGTGCCTACCTCCCAGGGTTGTTGGATTAAGTGAGTGAATCTGAATAAAATGCTTAGTGTGGCCCTCAGAATCTGAATAAAATACCCAGTGTGTTAAGTGCTCAATGCACATTAGTTAGAATCCTGTTTATTTTCCCTCAATTGTTGGCAACATTATCCAACATAGAAACCATTTCTAGCAAGAGCCTTTTAGCAAAAGCTCTTATTTTGTTCAAATTGAACAAGAGTGTACAACATCTCTGCAACCTAGCAGACCGTATACCCTCTGAGACAGAGCTTTCATTGAGTTACATACCAGCATACAAATGCTTTCTGTCTTCTGTTGAAATAGAACTCCTCAAAGTAGAGAGAAATATAGCAACAGTTTAATGAACTCCAAACTTCCATTATAGACTCATTCAGCTAAAGTTTTAATTTTACCAACAGGCAAGAACTTGGAAGAGTAGCCAGTGCTGTTTCCTCAAATCTGATTGTGGACTCATCTCAAAATTGCTGACATCCATGTTTCTCTCCTTTTGTCAGAAAATGGAGTCTATTCCTCTACCTGTTTGAATCTGGGCTGGCTTGTGACTTCTTTCACCAACAGAATATGGCAGAAGTGATGCTCCCTGACATCCAGGGCCAGGTATGAGAAACGCCTGACTCTTCCCTGGTCTCTTGAAAATGCTTGTACTGAGACTGCCATGCTGTGAGGAATGCCAAGTTCGCCATGTGTTGATGTGGGGGTGGGGAGAGAGCGAGAGAGAGAGAGAGAGAGAGAGAGAGAGAGAGAGAGAGAGGCACCAGCCTTTGCAGCCATTCCAGCTCAGGCGCAGGCAAGCAATGAAAAATCCTTTAGACAACTCCAGCATTAGCTACCATCTGATTAAACCATGAGAGGGATCCCAAATGAGAACCTCCCATATGAGCCCAACACCCTCAGGACCTGGGAGGTAATAGTACATTGTTATTTTAAGCTACGAAGTTTGGGATGGGGATGGTTTGCCATGTAGCACTAGATAACTGAGTATAAGTTTTGTGATAAAGGCACAGCATCAATATTATAGCCGATGTGAGGAAATACAGTATTCGTAGAGGCCTATTCACTGGAAGTAGGTAAGATGAACCCTGCTCATTCCAGAATAACTGTTAGAACCATTCACAACCAGGCAAAATCATTGCACCCATATATATCCATCAACTACTGCAACCATTCACAACTACCTACAACCATGTACAACCATCCACAACCATGAACAAACATGGACAAGTATCTACAACCAAACAAAACAAGCCAATGGTCTCTCTCAGGTCCTATGGCCACCTTGAGTGCTGAGAATATTTGTGAACTTTGGGCATCATTCATTGTGTTTGTGTCTCTGCCATCAGAACCACAGAACATCTACCAAAGACCCTGATGTGCCTGCAGGCACTTCTGGCTGTAAATAGCAAAGGAGGAGGCAGGAGCAAGTATCAATAGACCAAGAGGGTCCCAGAAGCAGGGCCCACTTCCTCCTATATACCAACATCCCATTTCTCCATGTCAATACACCACATGACTGATTACCCTGAAAAAGGCAAGGCATTATTCTAAATAATGTCTGTTTACATAGCTTAAAATTTTAGGGTCCAGTTTAACAAAAGAATGCATCTAATCCCACAACAGTGTTGGATATTTGATAGTTCAGTTTATTCCTTGTTTTCTGTGTGAATGGCAAATGACAGGACCTAGACTGTTTTCTCCAATTACACTTTTGAGATAAAAAATTCAGAATCTTTAATGATCATAGCTCATAAGTTACTAAAACAGACAATATTCTGACATTTTTCTTCAAGGTCCTTGAAGATTACCAAATTGAAGGTGTAATTGAAATATGTAAATAAGATTATAATTGTTATTCATTTTCTCTATTAGCGTAAATGATATAATTCAGTTCAATAGAAATGTTCCACAAACACCTTCTTCTAGAGCCAGAGAAAATAATATTGCAGTTGTGCTCATCTAAAATTTGGAGGCATTGAATGTCTGGCTGGAATTTTGTGCCATGGGTCTGTGCAGAAAGAGATGGCTACAAAAATATAAGCACCACGACAAAAGAAATATGAGACATGATCCCCTTTAACATCTACAGTAAGATATAGTTGTGTTCTGTAAGACAGAAAATACATTTATATAGGGGTAATTTATTTTCAAAATTCTTAGTTACATAGCATGAGGAACCAGAGAGGTACCTGTTATACAGTAATTATATCCACTGGTGCTGTGTTGCATTACTTTCATTTGAATAAGAACTAAAGAATGCTTCTTACTATGTCAACACATTTTAAATAATAACATTATTTAATTCTCCCATTTGAATTTAAAGTTTTCTTTTGCTTAAAATTGATTTGTCAGTTATTTCTACATGCGACTTTTACTAAAATATACAGCAAATTCTGATATAGCCTCACAATTTCTGTTTAGCTGTCACTGATGTCATACCTCTGTCAGTAATGGCCGGCAAATGCATAGGGTTTGTCTTGGCACCTTATTTTTATTTATAAATTCCACTTCATTATCGCAACAAGACACCACAGGTAGTGCATTTGTATAGAATTACTGCCTCCCTTTCTTGTTAAAGTCTCTGAGCCTTTAGCCACCAGCGCATAATACCCCCCGATGTGTTCCGTAATCACCCGGAAATGCACTGCACGCTGGGGCTTATGGCTTCCATATATTTAGTGTGATCGTTTTAGGGGAGAAAAAAAAGACTATAATGAAGATTATATGTGGGAAGAAAAAACTCAAAAACGGATTAACTATTAAATAATGTAATTGCCCATAGGGTCTTGAACTTTTGTTTTTAATATGCAGAAAAATTTAGGAAGTTATTATATCTTGCTGCATATACTCTCTCAGGAGATATTAAAAACACCAACTTGGAAAATGCATTTTGGCTTGTTGCACCGGAGAGACCTGGGGCTAATTTCTTAAAAGGGTTAAGCTGGCATGTTCCGCATTAAATTACCACTGTCATTCAATTCATTAGAAGAGTTTATGGAGTTACAATATGTCTGTAATTTATAGCCTGCTTACTGACAAAGCTTAACACTAACATATGCCTAATTTGCCAAGGTTATCTCAAGTTCCATTCATCTCCCCACTAACAATACGCCTCTGATTCCATGCTTCATGGATGAGGTACATGCGGTTTCATATTTAGCGCTATCAATCACAGGGAATTGCCTCTAGCTCCTCGCCTCAGTGTTCAAAGTGATTTCTCTGCAGCCTCTGATGAGTGATGAGAGGGTGGCTCAGCCAGTGGATGGCGTTGTGCTCCGGTATTCCCAGAGGGGACCCGCCAGCAGAGACCCTTGGACTTTTCTGGCCTGCTGCTGCTGGTATCTTCAGAGCCACCAGTGGTGACTTGCGGAGGCCTTGTGTTGCCCAGGTGACACATTCGCGGCATAGCCCGGACGTCCTGGAACCATCAAGGCGTTTCTGCCTGGTGGGAGATGGCCCCTGTTTAGGATCTGTCTGCACACATTGCACAGCTCCCGGATGTAAGAGGGGCGGGGTGAACCCTCTCGAGCGGTGAGATTTTCAGATTCCTTTGTGTGGGATTTTGGCCCTCCTGGCCTTCTGCTGCCTGCGAAAGTCATGGTGGGGACATCTGACCTGAGCTCAACGCTGAGGTGTCCTCCCAAACGCCCTCTCCCGGCTGCCACGTTCTCCCTGAAGAAGCGATTTTTGCCAAGATGTCTGCTTGCCTTTTGGATTTCTTAGTGAGAAGTACCAACCATGTAGTTCTCTTAGTGAGAACTACATGTTTAGTTCTTGCTGTGTGGAAAGAATCCCAAAAAGAATCCCATCACATACCTTTAATGTCAATACTCCAGATAAAAAGGAGTCTGCAGCATCGGTTCCAGAATGTGTCAGAACCTTTAGCATCACCTGAGCGGTCGTGACTGTGGCTGTGCTTGCTCTGAGCATGTACCTTGCATGCCTCAAGAGGAACCCAGGCCATGTGCGTGGGTATGTGAACCTGAGTTATACAAAGGCTGAATGTTTAAAGTATCAACTCAAACCTGTAAGTAATATGGGAGCTATCCAACAAACAGAAGAAAATTGTTCTAACAAGTTCCAGAACTACTGGGGAGATGGCAACTTGATTTAATGGAAAATATGATTTTACAAGTATTTCAAAACCTTTTGTGCAGGAGACCAGCAACAACAGTCGTGAAAGACAAGCTTATAGGAGAAAAGCTCTCAAGTCCAAGGACGCAACACACACAATAATACAGCTGTGGCTTTGGCATCTGGGTGGACTTGCTGCACAGACCCCAGGACACCACCACCTGGGGCCTTCCCTCCCCAGGGATGACCCCCCCTTTTTTTTTTTTTTACAGCCCTTAATTCCTTTGGTCGAAATTTTATTTCTTTTTGTATTCTTTTATTAGATCCTTTGATAGTTTTAAAAAACTAAAATCTGATGTGGTTGCCAGGGGCTGGGGAGGAGTTGGGAGGCTGTTGTTTAAGAGGTGAGGATTTTCAGTGCTGCAGGATGAAAAAGTTCTAGAGATCTGATACCCAACATGTGGGTGATTGACACTACTGCACTGTACACTTAAAAATGGTTAAGACAGTAAATTTGATGGTATGTGTGAGTGCGTTTTTTTTAACCACAATTAAAAAACCTGATATTTGGATTATCAGTTCATAGGATTGTGATTATGATGCCACTCCAAGACCCTCTTTAGAAAACAAGCAGAGCTTGTGAATTTCAGCGGACTGATGGATAAGAAACTCCTGGTTTGAAATTAAATTGGTGGTCCATTGTGTTCCTAAGGAACTAGTGTCAAATTTCCCCACAGGAAGGAAAGCATATTTGGCCCGGTAGAAAAATCAGGAGACTTGAGGGATATATATCACAGACAACTGAGAAAGACTTTTACATATATCTTTTTATTCAGAAGTGGAAGGCACTTTAGATTCTTTTTTTCTTTAACCATTGGCTCAAGCACTAACAGCCCTTGATTACTTCCCAGAGTCTCTGACATAGCCATGGAGAAGAGAACAGAGCTGAGATCCAGTTTGTGGGAGAAGCTATTTCAGTTCTGGTTTATTACATGGCTAATTAGGCAAGGTCACTGAGCTCCTTTTAGAGCCTGTCAGGAGAAACATCGGTGGTACTTTAACAAATCAGTTTATTATCTTTCTCGATCCCGTAATGTGAGGCTGATCCACCAAAAGCAGCTTGCTCTTGGTGGAGCACCCCCTGGAAGCTTCTTCTTTTGGTGCACAGAGAGTATCAGCACAGTCCAGACCTTCTTCGAATTAGCAGCTCATCCCTGGAGAATTTATTTAGCATCAGAATCTTAAATACATGCAGATGGCATCACCTTATGCTTTCTTTACATGATATTGAAAAATGGTCTTTCATCTGCACATTCTTTGCTTGGGACAGGAGAGGGACATGTGTCCTGAAGAACTCTGATCTGCGGTGAGGCCCCGATTCAGGAGTCTTGTTCCTGGAAGCAAGTAAAGAGAGTGTGCATGCGTATCTTGTTCAGGTTTATGTTTTGGATGTCTGAAGATCAAAAAAGAAGAAATAAAGGAAAAAGGAATGCTTTGCAGATGACTTCTGTGGCAATAGAGTCCTATTTCTGGATCCTAAACTACAAAATTTTTCAATAAAATGTATAAGATAAATATGCACATTCACTAACAAGGAAAACCATGGCATGGTGCATGGGAGAAAGAAATTCTTTTGAAAGTTTACTTCTCTTAACCCATGTACAAATGCAGTGACTAAGAGATTCTCTCTCTCTTGATAGGTAGGTAGATGATAGATAGAAAGATAAATATTAATAGATAGATATATAAGTCTAGGTATACCTATAGATCTTATATTAGGATTCTCCAGAGAAAGAGAATCATTGCAATATATAGAGATGTATAGAAAGAAATTTATTATGAGAAATTGACTGACGTGATTATGGAGGTCAAGAAGTCCTATGAATGGCTGACTGTAAGCTGAAGACGCAGGGAAGCCAGTGGTCTGGCTGCAATCCTAACCTGGAGGCCTGAGAAGCAAGGCCAGTGGTATAAGTCCTCGTCTGAGTCCAAAGGTCTGAGAACCAGGCACACTGATGTCCAAGGGCAGGAGAAGATGGATGTCCCAGCTCAAGCAGAGAGCAAAATTTCCCTTCTTCCACCTTCTTGTTCTATTCAAGCCCTCAGTGAATTGGATGATGCCACCTACACTGGTGAGGTCGATCTTTACTCAGTCTACTGGTTCAGATGCTAATCTCTGCCAGAGACACCCTCACAGAGACACCCAGAAATAATGATTTACTGGAGATTTTTGGCATCCCTTAGTCCACTCAAGTTGACACATAAAATTAACCACCACAAATATAGAGATATTTATTTATATCCACTTCCCACCCACCCCCACCCCCCAGCCACACACACAGATTGATAACAGCAAAGGACCCACTGTGCTGGGAACTATTTGGCCAGCTGACATAATATCCACAACTACATATTCGAAGAGCAGGCACTGTGTTAGTCTTTGACATGTACTATTTCTAATTTCCACAACAATCCTGCAAAAGGATTTTACAAATGAGGATGAAACTGAGCTGCAGAGATGGGAAGTAACTTGCCCAAGGTTTGTAGCTCTACAGCAGCAGAGAACGCCAGTTCTGAGGAGACAGTCCCACGCTAGTGGGTCTCAAGGCAGCTGTGTTGTACAACTTCAGGTATCTTTCAGCAGCTGTTCCCAAGTGCGCATGGGGCATTCACTGTTGGTTCTGTCTGTACTTCAACTTGACCCTTTCTCTATCTGGTTCGTCCTCACTGTGAAGCTGCTGGTGGTCAGCAAAAGAGATGGCTCTCTTCAAGGCAAGCGGATCTGAGGCTTCGGGTCCTGGAGTTTGGGTGTCTTGGGACACATGCCTGAGGACCTTGGGCCCTGGCCTCACTGACTTTCTACAGTGACCAGCAATTGGGATAGAGATATGGGTGGTGAGCTCAAAGGTCTCAGACACCAAGGTGTTTCGAATTTAGCCTGTTGGCAGTGGGCAGTCATCAATCAGGGAGGCCCTCTGTGTCTGGGGGAGATTGCTCCTCAGTCCAGTGTGTTAGCATAGATTAGCAGGGAGAAAGCAGCCAGGAGGTCAGTTGGGAGGGACAGATGTAAAGCCTGGGAGAGAGCATGAGGCCTAGACAGGGAAGAACCCATAGGATTAGAGAGAAATTATTTTAAAAATGGAAGCTATTATAGAAACTAAAACTACACTTACAAAACTATTTGGATAAGGGGACAAAGAAATGGAGGGGTAAATATGGTATTAAGATGTTCACACTGGATAACTAGAAGGACGATAGTGCTATTAAGAAGTCAGAAGGCCAGAAGGAGGGTGGATTTCCCAGGGAAGGCAAGTGGTCTGGCACATTCTGGGTGTGCTGCCCATTAGAAGGGTGAGTGGCCCTTGAAAGGGAGTGGCCAGAGGCTTTGGGATGAAGATTTCAGCCTCTACAGCCTGATATTTCTTTCCCTAGACACTTTGCGCATGTGTAGAGTGGGAGGGAGGCTGGGGATGTGGAAGAAAAACCTATTCAGGAGAATCATTATAGGATCCCACTAGATTTACTGCAGATAGTCTGAAAGTCCTGAGGACAACCTGGAGGGCCAGAGGCTCCCCGGGGTGGTTTATAGTAAGGACTGAGGAAGAAATGTGCAGGTAGAGGTGGTGATGAAGCCAAGGCCCTAGGCCACGTTGCACGGAGCAAGGTACAAAGCCTCTCTGACAGCCGACTCTCAAGCCCTGATTTCAGACCACATGCAAAGCTCTTTCATGGTTTTGTGGCCAAACACCTTGGTGCTAATAAAGAGGGAACTGTTTCTAGTTACCTTTATTTCTAGGGCAAAAGGGCTCAAAACTAGAATTTCAGCATGTCTGGGCTGCCCTCCTCATAACCTAAAGCATGGTATCTTCCATACATGGCCTTAGTGACACTACACTTTTTTCTCTGGGAACATTTCATTCTTAAAAGAAAGGAAGAAAGGGAACCGTGCGTGTGAACCTGCTGAATGGGGCGAGGGGGCATTTTTTCAGATGACATTAGAATGAAGAGGCAGGGACTTCGGAAGCCTAATATTGGGTGTGCTTCGGGAAGCTCCACTTTGGGAGCCCAGATGAGTTCAAAACCTCTTTCCTCTAGCAGATCACAACCAGTCTCACGTGTGTGCGCCCTTTCAAAATGGACGCTGAAAACACAGCGTCCCTCTACCACAATTAATGGTCGAAAACCCCAGCCTCCTTGCAGAAGAACAGGCTACACAGCATCTTTCACTTGTGCTTGAGCAGGGAGAAGAGTCATTAAAAAGAAAAGAAGATAAAAAAAGAAATCCCCATCCAGTGCCTTTGACCAAGCAGCCCTTGATGACAAAAGGCCGCCTCTTGTTTCACTCCCCCGAGGGTTAGGACCTAATCATGGGCTGGGAGGCCGGCTGCTGGGTGCAGGCTGCCAACTTTGCAGCGAGCACAGTCGCTTAATTATTGGTAAATTTTCCTGCTCGGGGCGCGTTCTTTGGCAGCCTCACGCCAGCACCTGTGCGCTCGGACCTGGGGCCCTGACGTCCCCGCAGATGTCGCGGCTCTTTTGTTGATTTCCTATTAGAGGCACTTAATAGGCAGGGGCCGGGACAGCTTTGCTAAGCGCCCTGCGATGGACAGCAAACATTGTTCCTGCGGTGGGCAAAGGGTCAGACTGTTTCTCTTGCCTCCAAAGCTGAGCCAGATAATTGCTGGTGATTAGCAATTTTAATTACCAGGTGCGAGGGGTCAGGACCCCCTCCCATAATTGGGTAGGTTGTTAACAATCATATAGATGTGACCAGGGAGTGTATTTTCCCAATATGCTCCGGGTCTTTTAAAGTTAATTAAATTAAAGCAACTAAAATCTTCAGAAAAGGCCTGGAATCTGATGAACCAGATAAAAACAAGTTTTCTGTAAAACTTGGGCTTTCGATGAATCTTGCACACAACGCCGTACTGCAGTGCTGACTCCCTTGTAAACTCTGTACCACGGGCTGGAGGGGCGGGATGCTGACATTCTTTCCTGCTGCATTAATCTTGTTGGAACTCGCTCACGGTTGTTGCTGACTTGTAGGGGGTTCCTAGGACCATGATGAACCATGAGCAAGGCACTAATGTCTTCCTGGTTCAGCATGGAAGGGTTGAAAGTGATCTCACAGCCTCCAGAGGGTCCCTTCCCTGTTCTCCTGTTTGTCTTGTTAATGATACAAGTGTTTATTTGAAGTCGATAAATGTCCCCCAGGTCCTTTCACAGAGGCCTGGAAGCCTATTTGTAAATTTCACAGAGTCTCTACAGAAGTTTTCCTGGGGTCCTTACCGCCCTCTCCAGGTGACACTAAAATTTAAAAGCCATCTGCCATGCACACCTCTCTCCAGGTGACACTAAAATTTAAAAGCAGGAGCAAGAACTTGGCACTAGTAGTGTTGTTTTCTCACAGTAGGTGTGCTAACTGTGTTAACATTAACATAACATATACAACACACATAATGTACACATGTAATATATAACATACATGTATAAAGTAATGTGTACATAACACATCACATATACACATGATCCAATATAACACAGGTGCATATAACAGGCATAGGGAGTATGTTTAATATATACAAATACAACCTGCATAATATATATGTGTAATATGCATGATATACACATGTGAATAATGTGTTTATATTGTGTTGTAAAATGCTCAGGAGTTGGAAATCCGCTTAGAACATACCCTTTACTTAAGCACTGTAGAGGGAAAATGTAGAGAAGATGAACACACTTTGGCGGTAAATTGAGAACAAGAATATTCACAATAACAAAGCCTCATTCTCTGACTCTTTTAACAGGGTCTCGAGAGGGCGAAGAGAGCACGCCCCTCCATTCCTGTTCAGCTATGTGGCAGTCCCTGAGCCCCGTCAGCTGAGACGTCCTCTGGTTCCCCACACCGACTCACCCCAACTGGGAAACAGAAAGCAGGTGTGATGCAAGCCTTCAGCTCGTGTCCTGTTCCAGCCCTGGTTTTTTTGGCTCTGTTCTTAGCAGCTTTAATTAAAACTATTTTCCTTTCACGACACACTTATTATGCTCCTTGGCCACAATACAGAACCCTTGCTGCAAGTGCTAACAGGAGTAATTCATTAATGACGGTGGGCCTGTAATTGCCCTGCTTCAACTTCCCACAGAAGGCTTTGTGGTTTCCAGAAAGAAAAAACTGGCTCCCCAGCATGTGTGGGAGGGGCCCCTCGGGGGTAGGGCCAGGCTGTTGGAAAACCGTGTGGCACCAGGACAATGACCCAAGGAAGGTTGGGGGGGATGCCACTCAGTGGAGATCACATGAACAGTGCCGGGGGATGTGTGAGCTAGAGGAGGCTGGTCCCAGGTGGTCCAGGAGCAGACCCAATGTTTTGCAGATGCTTCTAACAAAGAAATACCAGAAGGTATGTGCATTATGTTGCGTGCAAGTTATGTCTGTACACTATATGTCTTAAGTATGCATATTATTTTACATGTGTATTATACATTCTCCTATATTTGCATTATGTATGTTATGTTTGTATGTTATACATGTCCATGTATATTGCATATGCTTTATGTGTACGTTATCATGTACATGATATGTTATGCATGTGTGTTATTGTACATGTTGATTACATATGTTACACATGCACATAATGTGTGTTGCATGTTATATTTATACTTTATAATGCTATCTGTGCATGTTACATGCATATATGCTATGCATTGTATGTGTGTACACAACACAATATAAACATGTTATTCACATGTGTATATCATGCATATTACACATATATATTATGCAGGTTGTATTTGTATATATTAAACATACTCCCTATGCCTGTTATATGCACCTGTGTTATATTGGATCATGTGTATATGTGATGTGTTATGTACACATTACTTTATACATGTATGTTATATATGACATGTGTACATTATGTGTGTTGTATATGTTATGTTAATGTTAACACAAGACTTAGCATGAATAGCCTCCCATAATATTCATGGGAGGGGACTGAGGAGTAAAGATATTAGTGAGGTGCCTGCTCACCTGAGTATAAAAATATGAAAGAGTCATCCCTGATTATATGTTTCTTACTCCTTCAATTTGTGATTTAAAAAGTACATGCTTTCAGTTGGAATTAAGTTTGTGTACCTTCCTCCAGCCAGTTCAGAGGTTTCCTGGTGCACGTTCCCCATTGGTAGCACGTGGGCAACAATATGTCTCTTAAGTGTGTGTGTAAGCCCCTGGCCCTGGGCCCTCGCCTCAGACGGGCTCCTGGGCTCGAGCACCGTGCCGGGTCTCAGAGGTGTGCCCTACAACTCTTTCACCTCCTTGTCAGAGAGGAACCCCAGACTTGCCACCCCCTCACTTCAGAAGCCAGGGAAGGCTCTAAGCTTCATCCCTGACATCTGTCTCTGTCAGGCTAAGCCCATGAGTGGAGTCTAATCTACACCTGCACCCACCTCATGGTCCAGCTTGGTGCCTGACTGACTGCAGCCTGAAAGTCGTGCTTGTGTCATTCTGCGAGGATGCTCACTGAAAACACCCTAAGATGGCAGTTCCCATGGAACTTGCATTTTAAAGAGAAGTTTTTGAAAAGAAAAACCTCCAGAAGTCACTGGATGCCATGCACAGGGGTAGGATGGGTGGGAAGGTAGGAGGTTTTTAGATGGAGAGTCTCTCTTTCACTCTAAAGTCACATCACGGAACTAAAGCAGCTCCCGACCTGAGCTGGTGTTTGGACTCCTGCAGCCTCGCCCACGGCCGCTCTGCAGCAGGCTTCTCTTGCCCTGAGTCACAGTGCTGTGTGAATCCAGCATGAACTCGTCCCAAGTCAGAGCACTCTGGGGTGGATGTGAGGAATGTTGGGGGGGAAAGCCTGTTAAAGAAACCAACTGCATGTTGCATAAATACAGCCCAAGCCATCTGCTGTTGTTGTGTATATTTTCATAGACTGCAATATGGTGGAGAATGGTCTCCAAGATTTAAATTAGTACTAGCTTTTGTGTCTTTTTTTCTGATAGTAAAATAAGTTTTCATTCATATAAGAAACATTTGTTTATTTTGCACAGAAAGTTAAATTGTGAGGAATTAAACCAAAGCATCATGAAGAACATTGCCCTGGAGAAGTATGAATCCAGTTGGAAATAAAACATGCATATATAGATATGTACATTGAGGGGAAATTGCCAATAAGTGGTAAATGCCAATACCAGGTGCTGTCTAGAAGATACTATGAGGTCATATCTGTCTGAGCTCATACAGGGGAGGTGGCAGTGAGCAGGCACCAGAAAGGAGGGCTCTGCAGCCTTGCCAGCAGTTGTGAAAGAAAGAAGAGGTGCCTGGAAACTGTGCAGGGCGGAACAGGTGCAGGTCTCAGGGCAGGTAGTGGGTATCGGGAAGTGGATTGGAGTTGGGGACATTGCTTGGGATCTAGTGTGGGTGGAGAAGGGAATGCAGGTGCTATCCTGGGAGCATGAATACATGTGACTGGAGCATGGAGGAAGCTTTTCCCAGTGATTTTCAAGTGCATCAAGGTGAACTTTCAGCAGGTGAGGGACTATCTAATAAACACAGGTGAAAAATCCCAGGGGGAGGCCCACATCCACCTTGGACACTCTCCAGAGTGGCCTCACAATTCCTGAGAGGAAGGAAGAGGAGGCCGACAATGGTTGTGGTTGGGTAGGCCCCAGCCTCACAGGGCTCTCTTGGGCCACGCAGATCCAGGTGCAATGAATGATGGTGGACACAGGCTCACCTTGCCCTGAATACTCAGGTAAACAGTGGAGTCAGTTCTCACAGCCACTGTCATGATGGTGATGTCAATGTGTCTACTCTGTATGCAGTTGGGGTCCAGGCCTGGAGAGGCCAAGTGCCCTGCCCAGAGTCACCAGTAGCCAAGAGGGACTGGGCCCAGAGGTCTGTTCCATAGATCTACATGCCTCTCCCAAGTCTGTGGAGACATCAGAGTGAGATTTGTACTGTCTGGGTGGTGGGAGGCCAGGCTGAGGGGGGAGGGGGGTGCTGTGATGTGGCAAAGGACCTGGACTCTTTTGCAGTGACCTGAAAATAAGACCATTGCTTTTCAAAGTTTTAAACTCCTTAAGAATAATGGAAATAGACATCTCAATTCATCTCTGAGCCTCAAGCCCCACCTTGAGGAGCAGGATGGTCCTTAGAGGATGTGGAATCATAGGTTAGCTCACTGGTAGGTGAGAACCAAGAGGAGGGTGGAATGGAGAGGTTGGGAATATCAGTATTAGTAATACCTAGACATGCTCAGGCATTGGTAGTAATAATAGTAGTAGTGATAACCGATGCTGGTTAGTGTGCTGGGGGAGGTGTGAAGCACAGGTTTTCAGTGCCTGGTCAATTCTCACCTCATCATGGGTCCTAGGGAGCTAAGACTCGGGAATGGAGCAGCATTAAGAATGTCTGGTTTCTAGTGGAAGATACAAGTACTTCCACTAGAAAGTACTTGTGGTTGATGCTTGCACATAAGAATTTCCCATGGGATCATCCCCTGCCTTCGCCAGGTCCATCAAACCAACCACCTGGGAGATCAGGTGAGTGAGCACCGAGTCCTGGTCTGGGCTTCATCCTGGGGCAGGACCGAGGTGCCAGCTGTGGTGCCTCATGGGCTGACTCGATGGGTTTGGAGACATCTCCCTGTGGCTCAGGATAACATTGCATCTGCCTGGCTTATGAGCCAAAGCACAGACATTGTGCTGGCGGATGGCCAGTACACTGAGCACAAGCCCACAGGTAGCTCCCCTTCACACACAAAGACGGATCTTTTCAGGAAATATTGTGATGACTCACTCATTTGCAAATGATGTCTTGATGTCCTAAAATATAAAATTAAATCCTGTAACCTTTCCTCATGATAGGAACATCGGGCTTAATGACCTTCTTGCGTGGGATGTCACTGGGCTGTGATCCATCACTGCAGCAGCCCTGTGTGGTCCTGCTCATCCAGAGGTAGGATGAGTGGTGAAGGGAATGAAGGGAATGAACTCCTGTGTGCATGTGAGCACAGTTCCTTTTTTTTTGTTTTTGGGTCTGAACGTCAGCCAGTGCTAATTTGAAGACTTGCTTGGTAAGCAACCAATAAGATGTTCTATATTTTGGGGTTTGCTGTTGACTCATTGTAGGAAATTTTGCATGTCGTTTAAGATTTAGAGATAGTGTTCTCTGGAAGCCAAAATAGACATAAAATTTACATTCAAATTATATGTATATTCAGTACATTCAGAAGTGTGCTTAAATACTATAAAGTATTGCTTTACTTGTGTACAATTGAGGTCTATTCTATTTGGTTATAAAACTGTTTCTAGAAAAGAGATCATCAAAATGCTGGGGCCATAGCAGAGAGAGACATTAGGCACAGAGAAGGAAGAAGGCAGAAGAAAGAGAGGGCGGTGTAAGGGGATGGCAATAAGGAAGGAATGAGAGCTACAGAGGAGACATGTGGAGTTTTAGACAAAGGTTACCCAAAGCTCTTTAAATGGTGCCTATGCCTGGCACCATGACTGTCTTTGCTCGAGATAGAAAGTTGGTCACCGTTAGTCAATTTGCCTCTGTCCTAAAACAAATCCTGGCCTTTCTGTGGTGGAGCCATAGGCACCAGGAGGTGGTGCTGGGATGTGTTCTCACAAAGCAATTTATCTCCAAGCTGCAAGGTAAATTTAGGGAAGGACTTTGGCCTTAACTCTGCTTTTCATCACTTTTGTGGGTTGAAGTTCGACCCCTACTCTGTCGTTGAAACACAAATCTGGGCTACTTTATTGATATTAGTTACCTGCTGTGCCACTGAGCACCTACCAGCTTCCTTGCTGTGCTCTGAAAAAGCAGGTATTGTGCACCTGAATTATAATCTTGCTGTGATAATACGCCTGTATTGATTCAACAAAATGAGTTGTCTATTTTGTTTTCACTTCGACATCTCTAAGAAGGAAAGACTGACAATCAGGAACACAAATATTTTGGACTTCACATATCTTGAGGCATGAAGAAGACTAAAAAAAAGTGTAATAATTGAAAAATAAAATTTTACCAGGAAATGCAGTCTGTTTGAACCTGGAGGATGAACTTCTCACAAAAAGCACTTATTCCAGAATAGTGTTAAAATGTTACAATTACCTAAGCACCTAAAAGGCAGAAAATAGACAGCATTACATTAAAGGTACAACAATCCGAATATAAATATGTGGAAACTACTGCCTGGAGTTGTGATTGTTTTTATGCTTTATAAAATTATATAAAAGGTTGCATTTCTATGTTCCTTTATTCTAGAGATCGTCTTTGGGCTCCAAGGGGTCTCTGATGTACTGGCATTATTTCGAACAATACCCCCTAAAGGATTCTGGAAGATTCTAACCTCACATTTCTACCCCAGTTTGATGTTGTCTTATGCGTTTAAGTTCATTAAAACAGGTTGATCTGGGTTGAATTTTAGTACTTAATTACAATTACTGTACATAAGTAAGGATTTTGATAAAACAATCCCATTGACCAGGCTTGTTTTCACTTTTAAAGAAAAATAAGGATTTTTGTAAACAAGATGATGATGTTCTTTAAAAATAATACAACTAAATAATATGACTTTCCCAACTGGTCTCACCTCTTATGATGTGGTCCCATCACTGGTTTGAAACAACATGTTTTATAATCATAGACTTTTGTTAATCCCATACTACTTGTGTTGAAATTGTATTTTTTATTTTTTATTTTTTTACTTCTGGTAATAATGATCTATTGACTTTTGCCTGGCAGACCAAGAACAATGAAAGAATTTCAGGCCACTGGGGTAGAATTTCAGGGGTAAGTGTCATGAAACACTTGTTTTTATCTCTTGGCCAGCATCCATGTCCCCTCAGTTTGGCCAACAGAACCCCAATCTCCCTCTGGAAAGCCACCTCTCTTCTACTGCCAGCCATGAGGGTATGATGAGGCTGACCCCATCTGACCCCAGAGTGGGCAGGCGACCAGCAGAGTCCTGCATGCCTTGATGGCCGAAACTGATCCAGGAGGGGCCCAAGACTCCAGGCTTCCCATGAGACTTGCTGGGGAGCTGTTGGAGCTGTCACTAAAGAGACAGATTTAAAATCATAACTTCACTCTCACTGAAAATTTAAAAGAGGAGAACAGGTAAATCCTGAAGTGCTTCACCTAGACTACCCAGGTTCTCCAAATGATACTCTTCCACATGTGCTTCATTGTTCTCTCTCTCTCCCTTTCTCTCCCCACTCTCTCTATCCCCCCTTCACATATGTATTTTGTAATATGCACATACTCATATACATACACACATACTTTTTTTTCCTGACCATTTAAGAGTAAGTGAAGCACATTTTTCTGAGAACTGCTTCAATCCAAGAAATGCTGGTGACCATCCTTGACCGTGTGTGGGGCAGCCTGCCCGAGGATAAAGCCAGCACAGTTAAAACCCAAGCAGGAAAGAGCTACAGAGGTTGGTATTGTTAGAACACTCGGATCCACCCATGCCTCCAGCTGGGCTTTGCAGTTCCATGAGCCAGTACATTCCAGTTCTTTCGTAACTCAATTTAAACTGGATTGCTTTTGCTTACATTCAAAGTCCTACACCTCAGGAACTGGGATCTAGGGTGCTGTCATCACTGGCAAAGTTAGGGAGATGAATCCAGGGACGATGTTGAATCCATGAACAACTTTAACAGAAAACCAATTTCTATAATGTAGTGACATGGGCTGCTCAAAGCAAGGACATCACACCCGTCATATGATTCCCAACATCCAGCTGTGAGCAGAAAAGACACTCAATAAATCATTGTGTCGATGTTTGTCTACAGGACAAGCAATCTCAGTAGGTCCAGCCCTGCCAATGTTCTAGCATGGAAACTTTCACCAAGACAAATCTGAGAGGTTTTTTCTTCTTCTTCTTCATTAAGACTTTCACCAAGACTAGATTCATTTTCCTGGCTGGCTCACGCAGCACATGACCACGTCAGGAAGACCCTCTCCTTTCATACTCTGCTTCATTCTCATAATGACAGCCTGAATGCTGCCCTCTGAAGTGACCAACCTTCTCACAGTGCAGACCCCACCCCAGATATGAAAACTATATTTACAAAATGTGATGGAGGCTGTGCAATAGTGGATGGTGAGGCTAACTCGTCTGACAGAAGGGGTGACTCAACATTTCTACACACCTCTGCATCTGCTTGCAGAAATTATAAATAATTTTCTTTTCCTTGTGTGAGGTAGCACCCCCACCACGGTTCATCCAAAGTAGGGAATATTTAAGAAGGGTAGAAAGGAAAAGAGTAAGAAAGAAAGAAAATGTCTCCAGCTTAAAAATGGAAAATGCTATATTTATCTTTTAAGGAAAGTTCAAAATTGAAGATCTGTAAACCACGTGGGCTTCTGTGATGGTAATTATCCTGTTCTTCCAGCATGAGTAATTGCATTATTGCTCACTCCAATATCATCAACCCAAGGGATGGATGTACACGTGCATGTGTACAGATGTTGTATAGATGCTGAAAATGAAAAAGAAATGCCAGAAATCATGAGGGAAAGGGACTTCCATTGGCTCCAAATCCTTAGATGGAGATTAATTTAGACTCAATGTCTTTTTTTCTTCGCCCACATCCCTACAGGCTGAAAATCAGACACAAACCCTGCAGATAATCTCATTGACCAAGCTCCTCTTTAGCCGTTGTTCACTTTTGCCATGGGCTGCTCCAGTCATTGGTGGGTATAAGAAGTGTGAACACTTAGATTCAAGCACCATCCATGTGTGAATGTGTATGAGTGTGTGTACATGGCCTAAGCCTTCAGAAATCAAAAATAGATGGGAAGGTGAGTTAAGAATAGTAGACAGACAGACACCACCTCTCCCCGACACCAGCATGATGCACATCTGTGAAAAGAAAAAGACCATTTGGGTCTGCAAAATTGGAAATAACACCAAAATATATGTGTAGGAGCTTCCTAAAGACTGGCCTGGACTTGTTAAAGGAATAATAAAATTCCTTTATATACTTTTTTTGTTGTTTCTTGAATTTTAATGAAAAGATTGATTTCTAGTCATTATTTATCTATTGTCAAACTTTAACAAACAGCTGTAGTGATAATTGCTGAATTTCTACTCTATGTTTAGAGGAGACTGTCAATTCACAAACATGGAATTGTGCTATTATCTATGTCTAAGGCATTTTTCTGTAAATATACAGATTTAGTGTTGGTTTTCAATAAATATACAAAGATGCTAATTATCACTAGAACTATTTGTTAACACTCAAAAATACATAAAAAATAAATAAAAGAAATGCCATTTTTCTATTAGAAATTCAAAAATATTTGTCTTGAGGCTGCCTCCTACATAATATTTAGAAATTGCACTATCATTATGCTGTGTTAACTTTACCTTTTGTTTTTCAGTCTGTCGAAACAGATTCCTTCATCCAGTCTTCCTTGGTTGTTTCTTCTCACTTTCTTGGGAGAACTCCTCTCTCTGCCCGTGGGGTTTCTCTGAGGCTGCCCAAGTCTTGGTAAGTTATGGGAGAAAAGTAAGTACTATGAGAACTCCATGCCTATTAGATGTGAAGCTCTCCATATATTGCTATCTTTGCAAAATCTTCTTTCTGTGCAAAATTCAACTCAAAGGAAACACTGAACTCTGCAACAGATATACGAGCTGATCCTGAGGGGATTTGCTCAGGACACAACTCCTGGTCAGAATGGAAGGCTGCTCAGTGCCTCTGGTTTCTGAGGCTGAGTTGAGAGAGGGATAATTAAGTGAGAAGTAATATTTTTAGTGGTTTATGTCTTTTCCTTGTCTCTGACATGTTACCGGGGTTAATCAACATGGGTTGTGTATGCCATGGGTGTTTCGCATGTTGGCTCCAATCCACACCTCATGGATATAAATCATACATTTGTCTAAACTCATAGAATATATAACACCAAGAACAAAACATAATGTAGAGTTTGGATGATGATGATGTGTCAATGTGGATCATCAATTGTAACAAATGCACAACTTGGGTGGGGGATGTTGATAATCGAGGAGGCTATGCATATATGAGGAAGAGAGTATATGGAAAATAGCTACACCTTCCCTCAATTTTCTGTGAAACTAAAAATGCTATAAAAATAAAGTCTATTAAAAGGAGGTCTAGCCTATGTAACCAATAGAATATTGCAGAAGTGATGGTGTGTCCCTTATGAATCTAGGTCATAAAAGACATTGCGACATCCACTTTGTCACGAGGCTACTCGAGCAACCCCAAGGAGAGGACCATGGGCAAGGAGCAGAGGTTTCCTTGCCTACTTTCGAAGCGATCCTCCAGCCTAATCCAGCATTTAGATGAAGCAGCTCCAGCCAATATTTTGACTGAAATCCTCTTGAGAGACACCAAGCCAGAACCCCACCCCCAACCCCTGCTAGAAGCCCAGCTAAGCCACTCTCCAACTCCTGATCCTCAAAAACTGTGAGATGTGAAAAGCTATGATTTAAGCCACTAAGTTTTGAGATAATTTGTTTCCGAGCACTGGAGAAGGACTATAGATAGTATTTGAAAGTTCAAATTCTTCTATTCAAGCTTTCTTTCCAGGTCAATTATTCATTTAACATTGTAATGAGCTAATGTAAGAATTGTATCAAAGTTTTGAGTAGTAAAATATTGTATAGAAAATTACCCACTGTCATCACAGAGCAACACCACTAGCTCTTGTAATGATTTCATCTTTATTTCATGAGTAGTCATTCAGGGGGAGTGTTGTAGTCCAGGTGCTCATGTGTTCTGGCCTTGCTCAGGTTGCTCTTCATTCAGCTCATTCATTTCTTTTGTTTGTCCCAACCCTCTTCTTGATGCTGTTGCAATTAGCTTACAGAGATTAGTGGAAAGGTTTGGCTCTTAGGAAACAATTTTAAACAACTTAAAGCAACTCCATTTTCCAGGCTCCACCCATGTGACCTTCTCCTGAAGTGTCAGCGGTCCTGCAGCCACATGAGTCACATTTGCTAGCACCTCATCTCTGCCACCTAGAGCTGCAGTGGGTGTGCAATGGCTCAGAAGTGAGGCTCTGGGCTACTGCAGCCTGGAGGACAGGTTCCAGTACCAGGCAAGAAAAGGTGGGGTGGGTTGCTTTTATTTAAACAAATTGTGCCTTCAGTGAGTTCCAGGAGCTTAGTGTCCTCATCTGTAAAATGAGGTCTCATCAGGCTGTGAAAATGAGCGATTATGTGTGTATGGTGTCCAGTACATAATGTGATTAAGTAAATGTTAATTTACTATTATCATCATCATCACACATCGACCTTTGACCAGAAAACATAGAGCGACTCAAAAAAAAAAGAGAACGCTATAAGGCCCCCAAATTTAACCAGCCGTGTTTCTGTTCTGCAGAACTGGTTAGAGGAGGGAAAAGCCTCTTTAGTAATTGATAGAGACGTGGTGCTTCACGTGAACTTGGAGTAATTGCAGATAGAGAGGCCAAGAATTTTATGCAGATAGCAACAAGGTCCCTGACACAGGGAAGCAATATCCCTGCACAGACCAGCTTAAGACAAGATTAGTGTGGAGCACAGGAGGATCAAGAGGATCTGCACAGAGCAGATAAGAAATCTGGACCAGGCCAGAAAGTAGCCGATTCCCCAGACACCATGTGAGAAACTGCGGATGGAACCGACTACCGGTCAGGACATCACAGTACAGAATCTGTACTTGTTGGCATATTATGATGCTCATGAAAAGTGTGCATGATTTTCAATTCATGGAATTTGGGTTCTTTGTCGAAAATTCTAGAAAAGAATTTGAACCTCACTTGATTTATTGCCAACAAGTTTTTGGTACTCAGAGGAAGCAGACCAAACAAATGGAATTCTACCTTCTCCCACTTGTTTCCATCTGAGGGGGCATAGGTCCCCCTCCTCGTTTTTTCCTCTGCCTTTTGCCCCCACAGGAGGATTAATCCCGCCCTGCACATTTTCTTCTTACTCGGGCGCACATTAGCTTTATCTTCTTTCCTGACTTGGCTGCTTCTGCCTCATTAATAATCTCCATCTTCTTTTATTCTTTCTTCACCCGTTCCATTTGTGAGTGAAAAAAATGTCCAGATTGTGGCTGATGGTAAAAAATGCTAGTGATATTCCAGTATGGAGGCAAAAGGAGGCCACAAGTATGGAAGTGATTTGGACTTTAAGAATGTTAACAGAATCAACAAACCCTTTGGTGTCAATAAAAAAAAAAGTGTTTATGAAAATTATAGGCCAACTTCACTCATGTGCATAAGTACACCGATTCCTAAACAAAAACTAGCAAATGGAACATAGCCACACATAAAACCTCCAAAAGGCTCTATCCAGGTTGGTTGTTATAAAAGTTGATTCAACATTAAAAATTCTATTTATGTCATTTCCCATCCTTACAGATTAAAGGAGAAAAACCATATGATCTCAAAACTCACACAAAGTCATTTAATGAGATTCAATATATATTCTTCATAAAAATCTTGTTAAAGTAGGAATGGAAGATGCCCTTAGTCAATACATCTTTATAAACAACAGGAAAAGAAAAAAAAAATCCCAAACCACAACTAATCTCATTAGTAATACATTTTAAATAGTAAACATTTAAATTTTTTCCTATAAAATTGAGACAAAATCTAAAATGCAGATTATCACCAGATTTATTTAATATTGAATTAGCATAAAAAACAAGAAAATATAAAAGATATATGTATTAAAAAGAAAAACAAAACCATCATTATTTTGATGACTAGATTATAAATATACATCACCCCCATGAATACTGAAAATCACTTTAAAGATCCGTAAGACATTATACGTGTTGAGTAATATATATCAATATTAAAAACTAGATTGCATTTCTGTCTACCAGTGACATTTAAAAAATTCATTGTATAAGAAATAGCTGAATTTAATTTCTGGTCAAGATGGAGAAATATGAACTGCCCTCCAGCCGCAAAACAACTGAAAAAATAGACAAAATATATTAAACGTGTTGAAAACATTGGGCTTACCATAGCATTAAGGTTTACAACTACATTGTTGCTAGATAGTTAGACTAGACTATAAGTTTTACTGATTGTTCAATATCACATTTTTCTACCTTTTACGTTAAGTTCTTTTTATTTTTAATTTCTAATTTATTTTTCACTTGTATGGAGTGTCTCCTTGGGTAATTCTTTTAGAATAAGTTTATTGTTTCTGAGTGTTTGCACATCTAAGTACAACTTTTATTTGCCCTTACATTTGAACCATAATTGAATAATCATATAATTCATAATACTTTAATCTTAGAACTTTGCAAATATAGTTTTATTGTTATTTGCATTCAGCGTTGATGTTGAAAAGTCAAATACCAGTCTGAATATCTTTTCTTTATAGATAGATAATAAATTTATAAAATGTCTCCCTTTTTATTATTTTTAATTTTTTTCTCTTTACCTTAGGAAATTAGTAACCTAATCAGATATGGATCTTATCATGATTCTACCTGACTCTGTAGGAGCCACTTTGATTAAAAAATAAAACTTTTCCTTGAACCCAGCGGGGTATCTTATTGGTAATGGAGGTGGCAGTGGGCTTGCAAGCTGCTTTTCTCCTCATATCTGCCTCAAAAAGCAGATGGCTTTGGTATTTGGTGGTTGAATATGGCAGAAATATGGTTTCTCACCCAGCCAGTGGGTGGCTTAGCACTTCTCTACACCTCTCAGATCTTCCATGCTCTGCTCACATGGGTGGGCCTCATAGAGGAAGAACCGGTTTTGGTTTGGCCATCCTGGCATCACTGCAGAGGGATTGTTCATCTAGGCTGTGGGAGGGGAATACCTGTATTGCTCATGTTACCTTGCACTGTTACTACTTTCAAGGGAAATATCAGAATAAAGAAACATTTACCTAAATCTACATTGTACACTTGACAAGGTAGCATATTGGCAGAGCAGCTAGGTTCACCCAGAGCTTTCTCTAACGTAGGTTATAAAATCAGTTGTAAGAGAACTCCAGGGTCATGTGCAGCATGAGAGGTGGCTGTTCCTGGGCTGGCTCCACACTCCACACTCCTCTATGAAGCAGCTTATGCTCCCTGGAAGACAGACTGGATCAAAGGCACATGACTTGGGGGCACCCTGATCCCTGAAGATGAGAGTCCAAGGTTCTCGAAGAATTCTTCTATCCCCAATACTCTAAACACACATCTTTTATCAAACCAATGAATCGGTAACACCAATCTTGGCGTCTGTCTTCAGTTGCCCAGCAAACTAGGACAGCACAGTCTCCAATTTCTCATTTTGGGGTAGAACTTTTCCTTTGTAATTGGGAAGTTAAAAGAGGGTGGGACTAAGCAAATTCATTTATGTTACCATTTTAGTCTCATTCCTCACAAGAAACTTTGATTCCTATCAAATTTGTGAATATTTAAAGACAAAATGCTGCTTAAAATACATACATTTGGATGAACTTGGGGAGAGTTTTTTGAGGGGAGCATGTTTTTTAACCTACTTAAATTAAATAGATATACTTGTATTTAAAGGTAATTGCCATAAGTCCCTTTCAGGGATTTGTGCCTTACATAGAGTTGATATAAGATACTATTTAAAACCAAACAGTGCCCCTAATGACAGACTCTTACACATTTGTGTGAGTGCCTTGATTTTATAATTCTCCTTCAGTCATTGCGTCCTCTGTGTTGAAGTGAAACTCTAGTTGGAGGTATTCTGAAATATTGAATTTTGTGAAAATAAACTTAATTTTCAGTCCTAGAAACATAGATACTCTTTCAGAATTTCTCTAACCTCTCACCTGAAAGAATCTTTCTCAGATTTCAAAAGAGATTTAAAACCTTTAATAAATTAGCTAACTCTTCCTGTTTTATTACCTATTATTAGCATAAAAATATATTTAATAAGAAAAAAGAGCTGATCACAGAAATTATTGTATTTATTTTTTGAACTAAGCAAAAGTATTTTCTCCAGTGTTCATACATTTATGAAAAAGAAAATGGCTTCATTTATGGGACAAAGATTTGAACAGGTCTTTAGGAAGGTCTTAAAATACAGAGGCTCACATATTCTCTCAGAAAACTCTATTGAATATATTATAAAGCACTTTCTGATTTTCAGTCAATCAAATTTTTCTACTGGTTAAACAGCCTGAACCCTGTAATTTTTTCATAGAGAGAGCACACTGCGCTGTTGAGATAACTATTCACTGGATTATTTCAAGGAACTAGCTGAGACGGGAGAACAATTTGAATCTTAAAGCAGTTGCATGCGTTTTCTTTTATTTTTTTTATTTTTTTATTATTATTTTTTGAGCGGGAGGTCACAGGCTGGGAGAGCTGGAACCTCACTCAACAGGGGATATAGAGTTTCACAGAAATTGAAGAATGTACCGCATAGCTCCTCCTGGAAGTTCTGGTCTGAAAAGATTTATATTCCCCTTAGCAGAATATAGGAAAGAAAGATGATTTGCTAGGGGGCCATTTTTTCTTCTTAAAGTTTCCAGAACAAGTTAATTCTAGACTGATCCAGGTGGGTGGGTAGAGATGGGTAAGTGTAGGAACCATGTGCCACAGATAGACCATTTGAGGTCTATCTAATTGAGAGTATCCTAGGACTTTGGGCTATATCTTTGGACATCTAAAACTTATAGGAGCATGGCATCAACCCTGGAGTAGCTTTTCCAGGACTAGGTGATGGCAGGCTCATTAGATCCCCTATCTTAGAATCTGTCCCCAAGCTGATCCATTTACTCCCATCTCTTAGCAATGGGACCTGCAGCCAATACACATGCTTTTCCATGGCACTTACTTGTTTGATCTATTAAATTAGAGAAGCATGTGTATGTTGATCATGAGCCAGGAGAAGGAGAAGCTGGGGTCTACAACTCTGGCTAACATCTGCGTTGTGCTAGACAAGAAGTGGCAACTCTGAGAGGTAGCTGAATACTAGTTTAGGGTTACATTACCTGCAGTTCCCACCACAATTGTCTGCAGCTGGGTTCTTTCCTAGGACTCTGGGTTCATATCAGTTGCCTAGGTGTTTTCTCTACTTGATGTCTGGTAGAAATCTCACTTATGATACATCCAAAACAGAACTCTATTCCCCATTTATGCCAGAAAAAAAAAATTCCTCTATCTCCTAGTCTTTCTCGTCAACCAAAATGGCTCTGTTATCATCCTAATTATTCAAACCCCAAATCTAGATGTTACCCTATATGTCTCTCTTTCCCTTCTCCACCACTTTTAACCCATCAGCATATCCAAGCAATAGTATATCATACCCAGTCATGTCTACCTTTCTTCTTCTCCCCTCCTCAGCCCAAGTCTCTGAAAACACAGAGGCTGATAAGTGGAGACCTGTGTCCACTGTTGCCCACACATACCTCATTTGCCACATCATGAATGGTCTTCTAAAAATATAAATCTTATTGGATGACTTCCCAGCTTCCTTCTTAATGCTTCCTGTAACCTCTTGGACTGAGAACCAAACTCTTCACTCAGGCTCATGCACCTCTTCTACCTAGCACTCTGTCACACAGCCTTTGCATGTCATACTCTAACCATGGTGGCCCTCTCTAGGTCCCTTTAACCTTCCAAAATTGTTCAACATTAAGGTTATTTCCCCAGTGCTGGCTCTCACTAACATACTTTCTGCCCTTGGTGAGGCTGGCTCTTGGTGCTGCTCAAATTTCAACTTGAATGTTGACTGCTCAGATCACCTAATCTTAGTCGAGCTCTATCCTTCCACTCTCTTACAATTCCCTGCAAAACTTTATCTGCTATCAGATTTTTTTCTTACTTAGCCTTTATTATCTGACTCCACTTACTGGAATGTAAAAACACAGGAGAGACCTGGCCAGATGAGTTTTCCACCATGTCCTAATGCCTGGAACAGCGCTTGGTGCTGAGTTGATGCTCACTCTGGGGATACTCAGAAATGCTGTAGCTTCTCTTCATCAGTGAGACGGGGATATGCTGGAAATGCTTCTTGCAAAATTTCATTCATTATATACATTGCTTTCCTTCCTTTATTAAAAATAAAAAGCAAATAAAAATTATGAATAGACAGGTCACTCTCTAGCATCCTTTTGTTGTGTTTTGCAATAGAGGTGGCATGAATGGGACTGGGGAGTGAACTGAACCTGTAATAAAGAGATCAGACATTGGGTTTGGGAGAGCAAAGCAAGCCAGCAGCTTAACCACTTGCTCTAAAGTCTTGGAGGGGCAGCGTGTGGAACAAGAGTCTACAATCCTGATTAATTCAGCCATCCCAGTTCTCGAATTGCCTTCACATACCCTATGTGCGAGCTGAGCCCAAGGCCATCTCGTATGGTCATTTTGATAACTACGGAGTGAATTAAACTTGAGTCTTGCATGTTTGACAAAGGCTGTCTTGTCAGATAAGAACTCCTGGGTACCAATGTATTTCCAAAACCCAGCATGGGCTTTGCACACAAAGGACCTTCTTATCCAGATAGCTTTCCTATCCAAGATATTACACTTGATGAAAGATCTGGAGACACTGTTGACCCAAAAGCTGCAAGAAAGGACAGTTACACTAGCTGCCATTTTGTTTAGATTACTTCACCAAGAAAAGATCTTGGGGTTGACTCTGGTGAAGGCTGTGCTCATGTACCTCGAACACCACATAGTGCAAAAGTAACATGAGAACTGCTGCAGAGGAGCGACATGGGCATTCTACCCACCAGAACTCAGAAGAGTGAGAACAAGGACTGCTTCACATGTCTTACACATTTATGTGTGATTCTGAAAGAACCCAAGGATAGTGCCCTTGAGGAGCAGGACCTGTTCACAAAGGACACACACCAGGGCCTGGAAGCAGCCTTGCCTGCCAGGAACAAGCCATCCTCCAAAGGCTTGGCCATGTCTCAAAGCCTGGTTTACCCTTAGTTGGAGACCCCCTAGAGGAAGAGAGCATTCAGCCAGGCAGTCATAATCTTTCATTTGGAGTGTGCATGTCTCTGTTAGACCCAGTAGCAGGGCAGCTGCGGCTACTTAGCCATGGGAGGAAGTCCTAGAGTCTGAGAACTTGGACCAGTGAGGGCTGATGGAGTGTTACTGACAAAGTTCGAGTTGATTGTATCATTATTCCCAACATCAGTCATTCATGGGGTCTGTCAGAGCCCATGTGTGCTCCTCGTTGTCTTGTCCAGCTTGCAGATCTGCCACATGGCTGTGGGACTGAGAATCAATTGAGAAATTCTTAACTTTCTTATAAACTGATATTCATCATTTGTCTAATAGCTTTCAGCTTGTTTGACTGTAATGCTCAATAAGAAATGTATTTTACACACACACACACGCACACGCACACACACACCCCAAACTGATATTTTCTAAATCAATACTTTGCATGTGACACACATTGATATTTTCAACTCTTCTATTCTATTCAAACTTTTAAAAATTCTTTTTAAAATTTATTTTTTTCTAAATTCTGCTTACAACTCACTAAATTGATTTTGGCTGCTGTGTAAGTCTGAAGAGCATTGAACTGTTCTAGTATTTGTCATTGGGGAGGAGTGTTCAAACCAGCTCTTGACTTGTGTGGGCTCTACTTGAGTCAAGAGCAAAGTCAGATCTGGAATTCTGGACTCCTTCCTGCTCGGTCCAGCTCTTTGTTCACTGTAAATTGTTCAGCCTACAGGGTCTTCTCAAAAACAGTCAAGCCATCTCAGAGCTTTATGGTGCGTAAAACAAGCAGATAGTACCTTGATTTCCTGCAGCCTTGCAAGCTACAGAGAGAGACTTCTGCTTCCAAGTGCTTCACCCACGTAAAGTTCTGCCTGTAGCCCAATGAATGCACAAAACAATGTCAAGATATTAGATTCCAGATGCTTTCTGAGGTTTATCAGGTTTACAGATCCTGGTACACTGTTTTCTTTCCTTCCTGACATCAGTAGCTAGTTCCTTTGGAACAGTAACAATGTTGCCTTTTCTAGAAATTCCTCACTCTGCCCCTATTAGACCTTGACACAAACTGTGCTTGCTGGGGTGTCATGTGCAGAGGTGTATAATTTTGGTTTATACTGTATATTTGCAATATCTAGACATTAGCATGCAGGAACATGGCGCCTGAAATCATATGTCAATGCACAGGGAAAAATGCTCCTGATTCTAAGCAGAGAGTCTGCTCCCCATTATGACGCAAAATGCAGCTACTATTAACATTGTGAAGCTGTCAGAGGACAAACCTTTTATTGCTACAAGCTCAGAATTGAGTAGGAATCTCAGACACCTGAACACAGTGAGACTCTGAAGCCATTCCGAAGTCAGCACCAACCATAGTAGCACAGTGCCTTTAACATCCTATCTCGGTGAAGAGATTATAGATCATTATTTCTCGCAGAAAAGACACATTCGACATTACCCACTTGTTTTTTATTTAATTTTTAAACATCCGAAACTTTTCAAGAATGTGGTTTCCTCCAGTCCTTGACATAAAATTACCTAAACGTGTAGATGAGAGATAGACTTCTTTCCAGGACAGCTGGCATGGGCATCAGATGCAGAGAGCTGTGCCCGGCGAAGCCCTGGCCCCCAGGTCATCACAGAGCCACATGCTGTATGCTGGGCCAGCTCCTCAGCCCCACTCAAATGTTGCGCTAGGCTGCTGAACACAGCAAGGAAGACCTGAGGCTGCATGCCTGTCTGGGGGCAGGTTGCTCACAGGGCAGTTTGGGGTTTGGTGGGGGAGTGGGGTGCAGTGGGGAAGAAATAATAAAATCTGCTCTATTTGTGAGCATGTGCGCCCGGCTCTCTCTGAGGTGGATCTCCCCCTTGTACAGATGAGGAAAGGGAAGCCAGCACTTGTGTGAACCTCCTGGGGTGTGGGAGCAAATGAGAGACCACAACTCACTGGTGCCCTGTGGTCGGAGTTTCCCACTGGACCAGGAAAGCCCCCGTGTGTCCTGTCAGTTAGTGAGGAGTGCACCTAGGGGTCAAGTGTCTGTGCATGTATGTACATACATGTGTGAACACATGTGCAATCATGTACACCATGCAACGGTATATGTGTGCATACATGTAGGAACAAACTTGTGCAAGCTTGTGCACTGTACATTTGTATACATGTGCGTTTGTGTATGTGTGTATTCTGCATGTGCATGTGTGTGTATGCATGTATTGTGTACTGTATGTGTGTGTATAAGTATTAACGAATTCTGCAACAGTGGGAACATTATTTAAGAACCCCAAGCTGAGTGTCTTCGAGACTAATATGAGGAAGTTGAAGTGAGTCATCTCTGAGCCGTGTTACCAGGGCCTCTTTGCCCTTGGTCAGGTCTTGCCATTCCTCTGCTTTGGCTCAGTTCTGCAGAGGGGCTGCTATCCAGGGCCTGTTTCCTGGCTACCTGCACTCCACACCTGGCTGGTTGGAGACTGGGGAGGGAAGGCTGAAAGCCTAGCATCTCAGCATCCTGGGTAGTGTTTTGGCAGGGATGTATCTCTTCTATGTTCAGCTCCTCCAGCTGGTCTCCCAAACCTGGCGGATCTGCCTGCTGATGTCTCCCCTCTCCCTTTTGGCTCTGAGCTTTTCCTTCACCTATATTATGTTCTCTCTGTGTCAAGTACTTAAAGTGGTTCCATTTTCCTGCAGGACCCTAACCGGTACACGATCTTTCCTCATCTGTTTCTCTCTTCAAAGATAAGTGTTATCAAATAAAGCTCCCTATAAGCAGACACATGTTGTAGATCAATACACAGCCTCGTGGGCACACACTCTGGTGTGACATGCCCTGAGGGAATATCCAAAGCCTCATGCATTCGAAAACATAGACCTCAGGGAAAGGTGGATACTATGTGCCTCACAGATCCAGTTGCCGCAATGACTGGGGTAAACAGTTATGATAGTAACAACGGCTGCCATTTCATCAGACAGACAGGAGGGTCCAGGTGTCCTTCTAAAACTCTTGGCAGATATTTTCTCAGTTAATCTCCATGACGGCGCTATGAGATAGGCAACATTTCACCACCAGCTTACAGATGAGGAGACAGAGTAGGAGAGTGGGTAAGAAAGTACTCCAAGTTTGCACAACGTTGGGACGTGGCCCAGCTGCGGTTGGTGCCAGTGGTTTCGCGCCCCAGTTTTTGTTTGCCGCTGCTTTCTCACACCCTCATCATGACCTGGACAGAGGGTCCTCTCACACATCACCTGCTTTTCCATGCCCAGCTTCCCATGGTGTCTTCCTCACGTGCCCTATTCGCTACGACACCTCATCTCCTACTAGAACAGCTTTCCTGCCTCACCTTTTCTTCTTTCCCACAGACATCTTGGGTAACTCTCTCAGCCTCCCACATGGCCCTGCTCCTTTGTTCTATGTGCTCCCTGGGCACATTTTCATGTCCTTCCACTGTACCCTCATGGCTGCACACTGTGAGGTTACACATTACATGTGCATAGTGTACACGTGTGCATCTTCCATACCCCACAGTGAGCTCCTGAAGACGTTGAGGCTAGACCAGAAAGCCAGGATTGGCCCAGGGCTGTCACTGTATAAGTACTCAATAAATGCTGATAGAATGGATCAATGAATGAATAAATGATCATTTGGTAGAGCCTTCCTTGCTCACAGATTTCCGTATATGAGTAATTATTCCATAAGCCTGGTTGGCATGACACAGGTACAACTTTCAGCCCCATTTTGCAGATAAAGAAACCAACAGAGCGAAAGCATGATTCACACGTGGACTCACAGAGATTTTCCCCAAATTGTAATGAGTCTGGACATCCCTAATGCAGAGCTGGTATTCAGACCACTGGTTTCACCACTGTCCCTCCCAGCCAGCAGCCTCCACAGTAATCAGCATTATTAGGCAGGAACAAACGGCCCCATTATCCAGGATTGACATTTTGGGAACATGGACCAAAGCTACAAAAAGTAATATTTCTTAAAATGAACATTAGCTGCCCCTGACAATCAGCCCAGTGGAACAGTCCAACAAGCAGTTAACTGTGGTGTGCAGGCCCCCTGGATGAAAGATTACAGGGTTAGGGACGTGCAGCCAATCAAGGCATCTGATTGGCCGAGTAGTCCTAAGTGCTTTATAATTGTGTTTCAGAGGACTGTGGTTTAATGCCAGCCAAGGTTCCCTATTTTAAACTGTGTCACACAATTTAAAAGGACTGCCTCACGTCCTCCTCTTCAACCCTCGCATTATGTAAATTGTTAAGACTGTTATCCTGGGAGTTTGCCTTAGTTGCTGGCTGCTTTAAAATTCCATTTCTTAAAAAAAAAAAAAAAAAAAAAAAAAGAGGGGCGGGAAAAAGAAAAGAAAAATATCACCCCTCTTCTTCTACAACAGATCAGCAACCTCAGGTTTGTGGAAAGACAGAAGCACTGATGAGGCGCCCTGGAACACTCCAGGTGTAAGAACACACCGTAAGCCCTCCTGGCAGGCTACTGGCCACCTGGCTGGAGTAGGTAGACTGGTGGCTACCCACCTCCCAGTTCCCCATTTTTTCATGCATTTGCACACTCTCAAAAAATGAGTACTTCTGGTTGCACAGAAACCTCAGTGCCCTTTCTGGCCTTTATCTGTGGAGGGGAGATTTGTAGCCAAGTAATTAAGAAACTTGGAGCAAGCAACCTGCAGAAAAGGAAGAAGGGAGGCTTTCTTGTTCAGATGCAGCACACCTCCCGTCAGGGATCAAAGGGAACTCTGCGGTAAGGCCCTGACGGGCTGGGGGTGGCTGAGTGGTGCCCTTGCCGCCATACTGTGGGGCTGCTGGGCCACGGTTTGGTGGTCCATCGGCTGTCTTGCCTGTGCACATCCACACTCCTATTCCAACTTTTCTTGGGGGGCCACCTCTCTGCATCTTGGTTCATGAGGTTCTCAAGAAATAAACTCACTCACAGGTAGAAGAGAAAACATGACTAGGAGACCCTCATCTTCTGGGCCACTCTCACTGGCCCAGCCAACATCATGTGATCCAAAGGACCATCAAGGTCTGAACCTGAGGCCTTGGTAGCACCAAGGAAGACTCGCTCTTTCTGGTGGTCCTAAGCAGCCAAAATGCAGGCCTGTGTTTTGGGGGTCATCCCAAACATGAAGGGAAGATTTGCTGGAGAACAAAACCAGGAAAGAGAGAAGCACGGCTGGAGACCAAAGGCATTCCCCCATTTCACTGGAGCACCCAGATCCCTTCAGCACCTCTTACATCTGCATGGATGTGAATCTTAAGTCATAGACCACTGGTTCGGGCTGCTGTCACTTGCAGCCCAAACTCTTCTAATTCTATGTGGTGCCACTGTCATCCTCACCAACTGGATTGCCCACCACTTCACACCTTCCCCCTCAAAGCCCTGCTTTCATTTCTCCTCACTCAGCTGGGATTTTAAAAACTGATTTCCTAAGTAGCAAGTGAAAGAAATACCACTGGTTCCTGCAGTTAGTTCTGGGAGTGTACGAATGATCCGGAATCCTCCACCTGCTCTCTCTGGCCCCAGGCCCTGACACACAGGGCCATTAGGGAAATCTGGGCCATTTGATTTTTTACTGCAACGAAGATCTCCGCAGGAGCAGGGCTCAGAGCTGGAAGGTAAAAACCTGTCATCTAGAGACAGACAAGGGGACAGGTGGGTTGCAGTTGCTGGCCGGCCAACGGAGGTAGCAGAAGAGTTAGAAGTGACATCCCCCACTCTGTGTCAGGCTTCTGTCCCTACTCTTTCCCTGCTTGCTCTGTGCCTGGTGCTCTGTTCTGCTTCTTTGCGGAGCAAGGCTCCTTGAGGGGAGCCCCTGTGAGACAAGGAGTGAGGATCCCGTGTCCTACAACAGGACCTGTGCTGTGGGCACGCTGTCTGCCAGCTTTCCAGCCTTATCTTACGTGAGCAGAGCTCACATTCCTCCAATGCCTCTTTCATACCAGATCATTATCTCGGCAGTCTTCCTTTGAAATAGTGTCCTGCTAACACAGCAGCAGTGAACATTCATCTTTCATTTGTCTTCTGATATTTAAAGTATCTGTTAGATCTGTCGATTGCTTGTATGTTTTTATTCTAATGGCTGCTTCTGGCCTGAACTTTGTGGATCAAATGACAGTGTGGGTGGGTTCGATCACAGGCTTGGGCAGCAGCAGGGAGGAAGGAGATTTGGGGGTCTCCTGTTGCCCAGATGGACAAAAGGCTGGCAGTTAAGATCTAAGGTTTGGGGAAGGAAAAAAAAAGGCAGTTGTCCCGACTGTACAAGAGGAAGCCCCAGGTAGTTACTATGGGGGCACATGCTTAGCCCATGGTGAACACCCATCCAGCCAACTCTCGCAGGGTGTCTCATGTAAATATAGGTGTATGCTCATTGGTTTGTTTGTTTGTTTATATCTTCTATTAGATTTCTTTCTCTGAAGAACCCTGACTGACACAGTATTTAACCTCTCATTTTCCCATCTGTCTAAGGGTAATAATGTTCATCTCATGAGATGTTTAAGAATTAAATAATGTATAATATACAAAGAATTTTAGAATCTAAGATTGAAGGATGGCTGAAGCAGGAATAAAATGTGCAGGGTTCTAGCAATAAGAATTCAGAGTGGTGCACACGTAGATTTACATCAAAACAGGTACCAGGTGTATCTGGTCCTAGAACTCCTCTCAGCCAGAATAGCATTATTGTTCTGTCATCACACTGGATAATGTCTGATGAAGAACCAGCATTAACTCTCTGCTGTTCTGGTGACCAAGTCATCTTAGAGTCACAGCAACACCAAAGGCTTTTAAATGGGCCTATAGAGTTTTGAAAATGCACAGGAGTTATAATAATTTTAAGTAGCATTATATAATTTTAAAACCTGATATTAAATTATGCCCTGCAAATGGCTATGAGCATTCTTATTAAGAAGTGTTAAAAAATTTTATGACTGAGCATAGGTTGGTGTTTTGGGAGCTGTATTAAGTTTTATCAACCACAGTCCAGCCTTGAGTTAGTTCTACAGGGGATACAAGAGAAATATGAGCTCTAGACTTTATTCTACGTGAACTTAAGTCCAAAGGGAAAATAACCACTCACATGAAAGGAGTATCAAAGAACAGGTGAGAGCATCCAGGTGCTCTTTGGATTGGATAAGAGTCGTCAGGCAGAGGTGGACCCTGAGCTGAACAACTGAGTGGCAATTAGAGAAGGAAGTAAACTAATAACCAAGTCTTGTCTTTTATAAATCATGAAAACAGCCCCTATAACCTTCCCTCAAGGTCTGATGTCAGGTCTAGATGCATCAGCAGTCCACAGTGGCCAGAAGGCACGAGGGCTGCGTAAAACAAATATGGAGGAAGAACTTTTGTCTTCCAAATGGGTGTGCATGTGGTAAAGACTCCTCTGTCCACGAATTTGGGCACCCACAGGAACCCACTTCTGCAGGAGCCAGGACTGGGTCCCTGCATGAGCAGGTTTGTCACTTACCAATATCACCCAGAATTTTGAATACATCCCTTCTCTCTCTGACTCTCTTTGTCCATGACAAAGAACTCTAAAAATTGTGGTAATTGGGACAGCAGGTAAGTGATAATACTACTATACCTGGTAGGAAAAAGAGCTCACTCAGATGGTTTAAGACAATCTTTAATGAATGAATGCCTCATAGAGGTATGGAGGGGTGAACAGGATTAGAGGGACTATCGTGGAATGTAATCTATTTTACAATGCTGCTAACTCAGGTCCCAGCGCTTTGTCATCATTTGGAATGTTTATACTGACTGCAAGAGTTCTTTTCTACCTGTTAAAACACAGACTGAAAAGACAGGACTGGCTGGACCACATGCACCCCGCTCATATCGGCAGCAATTACACGATGCCACAGGTTGCACAGCGATTCATCAAAGCCGGTGGAAGACAGTGTTTTGGTGGATATGCGAAAGGAATCGTGTTGACTGGAGAGTGCAGGTCTGTCAGCTGTGGCTAGCACATTTCCCAGGCATGGGGGTGGTACACAGCACACATCCTGATGCGTTATGATGTTACAATACTGGAAGTGTGGGGGGCAGGCCTCATGGAGAAGATCATGTGCCTGTCCATGTGACCACAGAGAACCTCACCTTTTACATGCACAGGGAAGCAGACAATAGATATTGCTGTAATTATTGATTCTTGAGATTTCTTCCTCTCTTTTGAATTACCACTTACTCCATTTGTTCCTTTTTTTTTTTTTTTTTCATAGGAAGCAAACTTCTCTTACTCTTAATTTTGCTCTGGGGTGGTCTTAGGCTAATTTCCAGGGAGGCAATTAATAGTTTTTAAGGAGAAGTTCAGTGGGAATGCATCTTGGGAACCTGGAGAGAAATTAACGTTTGGCCCTAGCTAGCTGTGTTTCCCTGGCAAAATCAGTAAGGCAGAAGGTGGTGGGTGTGTGTTGCTGCACAAGCCTCTCCGTTGGAGCCCACCCCGCTCATTGCCCACTTGGCAGGAGACCAGGTAGGAGAGGATTGTGAGCACACAGCACTCACTGGCACTTCTTGAGGTGGAGTTCTTATCTGACCATGGCATGTTTTGCTCTGTGACTTTAACCATAAAAGTGTCACTCCTTTGGACTTCCACATCAACATTGCAGAACAGGAAATTGCTTTATTATTATGCTAAACTGGCAGGTTGTTTGGATAGGAGGAATGGTTAATGAAAATGATTGCACTGTACTATGCAAAAGATAAAGTGCTAAAAATGCTGTTATAGTCAACAGCCTACATAATCTGTGCTGTTATTAGGGATAATTTGTGACTTTTAAAAAGTCTAGTAGGTCCAGATGTCAAATGGGGAAAACATTAGTTAAAACATCCAGGAGTAATGAATGATTTAGAGAAGAAAGGATCCAAAGAGATTTAAACATTTTTGTTTTAATTCACATTTTAAAACGTACATGATTTATATCCTGCACCTAGTACATATCCCACTGAACCTTCATGGGTGTCTGCCCAGCTCTTTCTCCAAAGATGTGCATTGTATTCTCTCCAGTCCTTCACCCTGACCTCCCATTCCTTTTGCACAAAATACTGTCTGGAAACTTTGGGAGATGTCATAGGTGCGAAGAAGGTTTCTAGCTGGAAGTATAAGGCTTAAAACTGTTGTTTGGAAACAAACATTAAGTACAAGATGAGAGAGAATTATCTGAGACCTGCTTATGATATCTTCCTACTTTCAACCTATGTGATATGGGAAGATGTCACATTCCTGAATCTTTCTAAATTAAAAAGGTAGAGGGAGGATTGAGCTAATGAGCAATTCATTCATTTATTCATGCATTGATTCAACAATGAAATTCCAATAGATGCTGAACCCTAAGGATACAAAGGTGAACAAGATGTGATCCCAATCTCTATCATGACTTTAGTGTTGCAATAATTTTTTAAAGGGCCCCTGGCAGAAAGAAATCCTGAATAGTTCTGCTTATTAAGAAGTTAGGCCCAAATAATAAGTATATCTAAAACTGAGAGAAAAAAATAATACTTTGATTTCATTTCAAATCACATAAATTACTTACAGGTGGGATATGAGCCTCTATTGAGCACTGAACAACCTACTAAAACTTGAACTCAGAGTGGGTATTGCCACATTCCCTCTCAGTCAATGTTGATTTTAGCATACTTCCTTTTTAACACAGCAAGTGCTGAAAAGCCAGTTTTGCAAACATATGACATCATCTGAAGGGATGGAGTGTCATCTAATATTGAAAATTGTGAAGTACCTTGAGCTGATGGTTAGTTTGCAGTGCACAATAGATGCTGCTTTGTTGCTTTTCTTTTGGAAATGTAAACTATCCCATGGTGCCATGTGGGTTTATTGTGGCACCCCTGGGGACCCTGGCACAAACTTTGGGAACCACAGGTCTAGGCAATGCTATATACAATGTGTGCTCTTCAGATGGCTTGATTTTTCCAAATTGCTTGTCAGTCCAGTAAGTGCAGAAACTGAGAAAAATCTTAGAGACATTTTAGTTATTTGACCCATGATGTTTCTTCTGATTGGAGCATTTTGTATGTGTTTGCTTTTTATTTTTTTATTTTTTAGCAATTTATTTTTATTTAATGTTACAAAGTTATGGTCTCCAATGGATTGGGATTTAAAAATAAACTGGCACTTTCCCACAGATGGTTTGAGAAGCACCGTTCTAGAGGGCTCAGTCTAATGAGAAAACCAGACATAAAAATAGATGGCCTTTTAATGTAAAATTTAAAACTATGTAGCATTATTAAATTAACACAGCTAAACGCAACAATGGTAAACCCTTTAAAGGCCCCGTTAATGAGAAATTACTAATTAGTTTTTTGGGAGATCCTGGAATATTTATTTAACCATAGCATACTTTTGCAAATTCGATTAAAAGGTTTTTGCACTGTAAAATGAAAAGCATCAGTTTTATTGCAGAAAATAACTTAAGGTGGTACAAATTTGCTTTTTAATATCTAATTAGAAAAGTTTCCTGCCACCTACTCTCCCTCCACTACTCCCTGCCTCCCTCCCCAGCCCCTCATTCCTACCTTCCCTCCCTCTTTTCCCTTTTTCTTCCCTTCCTCCCTCCAGGTCTCCCTTCACCCTTTCTCTCTTCCCTAAGCACAGATATATTCTGGTTAGAAAGTCAGTCTTATCCTTGAGAGCACTGAGATTCTTTCTGTGTAACCATGTTTCATTGCTAAAGATTTTTCCTTTGGTCATCCCGTCCTTATAAACACTTGAATAAGAAATCAGTATAGTAATTATTTAATAAATGTGTTTTGTTTAAATCATGAGGAAAGAACTCTTTTGAATGAGTTCAAAGAGCATAAAAAATGTAAAAAAACAAAAACACTGTCCAAGGTGCTGTGGTACAATGATTTTTTTCCCTACATTTGCTAATTGGAACATTATAGCTAGAGAAACTGTTACAAATTAGAAACGTTCACAGAATTTAGAGCCAAAAGGAATTACACAGAATTGTAATTAATTTATCCTCTGGGTTTTTGTGACTCACTTCTAATCTTGTCTCGCGTTGACTGGCGATGTGCGGCGAGGCAGAGAAATGTTGAGTAAATACTAAGTGCCTTATACTGTCGAGTGGATTCTTATAAGGTAAATGTACCCGGATTGTTCTAAAGCTGTTTTCTGAAAGTTAAGTGTGAGATGGGGTGGTGATGGAGGAGAGCAAGCTTCCCCTCTTGCTGGCCAAGGGCTTGATGGAGACTGGGACCTCACTCTCAGAAGGGGGTGCTGTTACCTCATGGCTCCTGCAAGTAGGTCTGTAAAGACTCATCGACATTTTAAGGAGAAAAAGTATATTCTCCTGTGTGCTCTCTTCTCCCTTGACTATTTTGTCTTTTTGTTAGTTTGTAGCTTTTGATGTTAAAAATAGGAAGGATAATATGTGTAGTGCCTAAGAGCAGCTTCTGTCTTCTCATCAACGATAGAGTTTCGACTTTAGAGTTTTAAAAGTCTTTTAGTTAGGAAAAGCTTTTCAGGATGCAGAAGTGCAAACAGAGCTGCCATCAAAAGCTTGAATGTCGATAGCAGTTTATATGCTTCAACACATTCTCACCACTTCTAAACCTTTCAGTTCCAAGAACATCCCAATAATGTTCCAAATATTTGATCCATTAAAAAAAATTTCAAGTATATGTCAAATAAAATTAAATCCAGCTCTAGAGTACATTGACTTCATTTAAATTCTGATTTTGTAAGTGTTATTTGATATTTAGAAAGCTTTTTTATCCCTGTTTTATAAACCTCTAAAAATCGGGGCATTGAATATGAGGACTTAAGTGTCAAAGATCAAGTCATTTCAAAACAGATTAAAACACTTAGATTCTGAAGTTGGCATAATGAATTTTTGCACACTAGATAAAGTGAACTGTTTTCTTTTTAGATTAGTGATCCTGTTTGTGTGTTATTAAAGGAAAGAAAAAAGCTTGCACTACAATTGTTTGATTTTAGAATTCATACAGAGGATTCAGGTTACAACGTCTACATTTCAATCTTAAAGTGAAGCGAATACATTTTATTCAGATGATTAAATAAAGCTATCGTATACAATTTTTCATATGTTAACTATCAGAAGAATATTAATTCTCTAGTCCAAACTGGAATTATTGCCTATAAGGACACTATTAGTTTTTTTACACACCAAGAAGTAACTTGACTATTTTTTTAAAAGTACAAGTAGTTTTGTAAATCAGGAAAGTAAAAAAGTAAGAAGGAGAATAACTATATAACTTCCTGAGCCTTCTGGTCTTCACATGATAAGAAGTCTGGACATGCCACTATTCATTGAGAATGTTCTTACTAAGTGTCTCCCATGTGCCAGTTCTCAGTGGTTTCTCTCTAATCTGTCAGGGGCAGAGTATTTAGGCACTAAGGCTGAGTTTCTTAGGGGCTATTGGCATGCAAACCTTGGAACCCAGTCTCAGTGGCAGCCTCTGTGTTAACTTTTGTCAATTCTTTTTTCGCAAGAACTTATTCAGCTATCGTTTTAAATTGGACAGTTCAGGTGTCTGCTCCAGGTAGGGTGTGGGTCAGCTCTGCTAGATGTAGGAAGATACTTGGGGAGAAGGTATAATAGAATCAGAATTATAAATCCAGAGGGTACCTCCAAGGTTATTTACTATCCCCACCCCAGTTTTACAAATAAAAATTGAGGCTCAGTAAACCAAGAAGTGACTCCCCCAAGCCACATCAGATCATATAATCTGGTATATATTTTTTCTCAGTAGTAAAAATACTTAGACAACCACAATGTATATGTAATGTAATAGGGTTTTCCTCCCTGAAAATCTGTTATTAAATTGATGCCAAATTTATAATTCATGATGTCTTAGATTACAAGAACCATGAATATGAGGTCCACATTAATTTTATTCACCAAAGTGTTTCCAGTGCCTGGTCAGTTCAAAATACGTGCAAAACTTGGGTACAAATATCAACAAATGTAATCCAGCTGTGCATGTTAAAATGAAAATCCATCTTGACCAAGCTGGGCTTAACTCAGAAATTCAAGGGATTTATCACTTCAAGAAAATATATGAATATAATTCATCTCATTTACAGACTAAAGAAAAATAAGTATACAGTTATTGTAATAGAAGAGGAAAAGTATTTGATAATCATCAACATTCAATAATGCTCAACTTTTTCTAAACTAGGAATAGAAAGAATCTTCCTTAACCCAATTGAGGGTCTATACTAAAAGTCTTTACTAACTATTATTCTTAACAATAACTCATTTTAAAGTGTTATTTTTTAAATCAAAAGGAAAAAAAGATGCCCGCTATCAACAATTTTATGCAACGCCATACTTAAAGTCCCAGTATATTAAGCCAAGAAAAGAAATAAAAATTAAGGGTTGATAAAGACAATAATAAAAATAACACTGTCAGAATTTGGAAAAAATAATTATTCATATTTTTAAAAACCTAGCATAATGACAAATATTTATATTTAATATAAAGAGCTAAGCAAAGTAAATCAGGATCTCAATATAAAAGTCAACGGAATTTTTATTTACCAGCAAACTATAGGTAGAAAATATAGTTTTCAAAAAGAACTTACAACTTACAATAGCAACAACAACAAAATAAGGAATTTGTAGTAGCTATTGATGATATTCACCATATGTTTCCAATTCTTTTCCCAAGCACAATGAAGGATTGTACCTGCCCACCTTACTGAATTTAGGTGTGATAACATGAGCAGACAGGACATGCATTAGGACTCAGTGCACAGCTCTCTACTATCTGCTCCACTGGACAGCAGTGTTTGAGACAGCAGCTGCTCCATCGAACTTGGTCCAACTGGAACAAAGTCACCATCTAGCCTCTAATTTCAAGTAACAAGAATGAGAAATAAACATTTGTTGTTTTAGGCAACTGATATTTGGGAGTTGTTTGTTACTGCAGTGAAATCTAGCCTTATCCTGACTGTTCTAGAAATTGGGACAGAAATGAGGTGCTATGGTAAAAAAATATATTTATATCTATATCTATCTATATCTATATCATCTATACCTATATCTATATCTATATCTATATCTATATCTATATCTATATCTATATCTATATCATCTACATCTACATCTACATCTATATCTATATCTGTATCTGTATCTATATCTAATCTATATCTATATCTATATCTATATCTATATCTATATCCATATCCATATCTATATCTATATCTATATCTATATAAAATAACAACGTAAGTTCATCAGTTGTAACAAATATCCCACTCTAGTGGGGGATGTTGATAGTCGATAGTAGCTGGTCTATGAGTGGGCAGAGGATATAGAAGAAATTTTTATACCTTCCACTTAATTTTTTTGTGAATCTAAAATTGCTGAAAAAAATCTAAAAAAATTCTAAGTTATATGGCATTGTCTGAGTAGTTAGGTGGTGAGAAGAAAGGAAACATTGAAGGCTATAAGATGGTGATCTGTGTTAGGCTGAATAAAACATTTTGTGAAAAATTTATTTGCAGTAACCAGGGAATTTATTTTTATGTGTATAAGTGTATAACTCCAGAGGAAGTGGTTAGGAAACAGAATGTTGGTGTTCTGTGTTGTTTGGTATACTGGTGTCCTAGAACTGCCATAACAAAAATACCATAAACTGAATGGCTTGAAACACCAGAAATGTATTGTCTCATAGTTTTACAGGCCAGAAGTCCAAAATCAAGGTGCTGGCATGGTCATGCTGCCTATGAAGGGTCTGGGGCATCTTTCTTTGCCTCTTGGTGGCTCCCAGGAATCTTTGGCACACCTTGGTTTATAGATGCTTCACTCCAGTCTCTGCCTTCATCTTCACTTAGCCTTCTCCTTGTATGTCTGTAACTATATCTTCATATGGAATATGTGTTATCTTATACAGACTCCAGAGATTAGGTTTAGAGTTTACCTTAATCCAGTATGACCTCATCTTAACTTGACTACATCAGCAAAGACCCTGTTTTCGAATAAGTTCACATGCACAGGTGCCAACAAGGAAAAGGACTTTGACATTTCTTTTTTGGGGGACACAATTTATCCCACAACCATTGATATTGTCTGCCTTTGACAAAGTATTACAAGAAAGAGTTGAGCTCAGAAAAGAATAGGTTAATTTGTAAGCAGGAATCGAGGGAGATAGAGAGTTTACCAATTCATGGGCTTGTGAAATTAGAAAAGATCATTGCTTCACCACCCGCAAAGAGTGGAAAATAAATCTCGCAATGCTTTGAAACACTGAGACTATTTCACATCAACTAAGATCACATTAAAGGTACGGTCATCATACCCACTGCTAAAACGTCTTAATAGAGTAAGTTGCAAGGAAATTGCAAAGCTGTCTTGGTAACTCCTTTAGAGTGGACAAAATGGCTTATAGAAAAGACCAGGATGTGTGGCGTAGAACCAACACCAGCAGGTAGGTCAACAGAGAGAGACATGGCAGCAAGAAAGCAAAGAAATAGAGAAAATCTAAAAAATAGATCTAGATAAAAACAGAGGGTACAGCTCTTAGCACTTGTAGCTTAGTGAAATCAAATAGATAAAAGGCTAACTAAGCTTCTGGACGTTTTACTGCCAAAAGGACTACCAGCTTGGGCTAGAAGGAGGCTGAGAAGGAGTGTAAATCTTTGCTGCCCATGTAGAATATGACCCAAAAGGATAATGGAATAGGAAGAAACTTCTAGAAGGAAGGGCCAAATGCCACAAAGAACAGTGAACCAGAAGCTACCCCCCAGGAGAATAATCAGGACCTAATCAAGAGACATTACCCACCCTACTAATCCAAGTGATCTGGGTCCTTAATGCCTTGGCCAGGTCCCAGAAACCAGTGGTCATTTAGCACCAGCACCTGGCACAATGGAGGTGACATGAGGGAGCAAATGGGTAAGAAGAGAGAATGACAGATTAACAAACCTTTCTTTTACAAATTGTACAAATACATATGACCTTGTGAGCACAGGCTGCCACCCCTCCCCAGCCTTGGAAAGGGATGAACTTCTGAGTTAAGGCTTCACCAGTCTGCTGGCAAAACTGCACTGAGCTTCTGTGATGGTGAGGCCAGGGCCTTCTCTGAGCAGTGTGGCCACCTCCTTTTGTCTCAGCCCAAAGCCTGAGCAGGGTGTCCCACAGCCTCCTTCCCTCACGGCCTCCTTCAGCTCACAGTAATGTGTTTGGTCCACATACATCCTATTTGTAGTGCTGTGAAGAAGGACATAGCAGTTAACCAACAACATGTGGAAAGGAGTGATGCTCCTCTCCTATGAATGTATCAAAAAACAGAGGACAAAGAAAGAGAATGGGAAACAGGGTTCAAGGTAAAATGTTATATGCTCTGTTCTATCTCTTGTCTGAGAACTTGACTGAAATTCCCCACCATCCCTGTATCTGTCTCTGCTGAGGGCACATGAAATGGTTTAAATTCAGAGTGCACTGACTTTCAAGGTGAAGCTTACCCTCGCAGCTCTTTTGGAGAATGAAAAGCAGTTTTTACACTATTAACCAAATGAGGGTAAACTCCTAACATCTCACAAATGGAAATAAATCCAGAAATAACCACCACATCAGCATGAGAAAGCAAGGTGAATCTCGGCAAGTTTGTCATGCATGTTCTTTATTGACAGCATACTTGACAAATTCATAGTTTATTCTACTCTTCCATGAAGATGAAGCAAGGAAATAAAGCGAGTATTGCAAGCACTGTGCAAAACTGAAAAGCAACGAACAAAAGGAGGCACAATTCTGACTCAGACGACTTGCCACTAATGAAGTGTGCAGACACGGTTTGGTAAGTTCTGTTTGGTTTTGGCTTAGCTTACCTGGTCCTGCCCCACAATGTCTCCCTCTCTTTGTTCCGAGATGAGCGAGGTGAGCCTGCTGTCTTCACTAGGCCGAATTTCTCCAATAACTTTTCCTATACCCGGGATATGATAATGCTGGAAACTGCCCAGGGCTTGGAAGAAACTAAATTTTAGAATCTCCCAGTTGTTTCAAGGAGCATAACCAATCAGTGAGAATTGAGAATTCCACATCATGGAAAACCAGGGCTTTGTAGGCCAGGGATCTAAAATGACAGGATCAGTGACCTGAAATGATTTGCCACACCCAGGCCTTCTCTAGCGGGCAAGCTTAGAGAGCCATGACAGCAGACGATGGAGAGAATCCACACCTGCTGCTGGTTCCCCACTGACTCCCGGGTGGTTTCAATCAGCGCACAGGTGCAACGCTAAGAATGACAGCTCCTCGGCCCTCACACCTCTGCATAATGAAACCACCCCTCATACCAGTAGTGAATTTGACTTGACATTATGGAATATGAAGCAACCACTGTAAAGGAGCAGTAAAAAAGAGAAAGAGAGAGAAGAAGATGCAAAAAGTAATGGTCATTTATATTCATTTCTCTGCAGAAACGGAGGCTCGGGATAAGAAAAACCGCATTGGAAATGATAATTCTAAGCATGAAACAATGATTAATATTGCAGTCATTGGAGAAGAAGGCATGCAGAAATATCATGAACATTTCAGGAGACTATTTTCCTCATATAAAGCTTATTCTTATAATATTACTGCATTTCAAAAAATACAATTTTAGAAAAAAATGAACTATAGCTCTTTGCAGTGATAGGCGACAGGTCAGAAAAGCATTTCAGAATAATTTTACACCTTTTAACCTTAAAAAATACTTTGCTGACAATTGAGAAAGGGCCTTAAAAGAAGCTCTGATAGGCATTCTCACAGCGGGGTTGCCATGTCCCATCACCGCACCAGAGCTTCTGCATAATGTATCCTGTAATAAGGAGTGTGCTGCACATCACAGAGGCTGAAGAGCCGTTTCAGAGAGTAATCCTTGGCAAGAGCCGCTATTAGTCATGACACTGAAAGTTTGTTACATAAAACTCTTGGGAAGACATAAAGGAAGTAAACTGTTTAAGATTTTGATCTGACCCGGGAAATAACTACTTTGTCATAGGATTTTGTCAGCATTTAAATATATATTTAGTGTTCTCTGTTTCTCAGTTCTGCTCAAGGTTGGACAGTCTTGTTCAATGGAAACCCTACACTGTTTAGTTAAAAGAAGGGCACTTTCCCCAATTCTGTTGCCAAAGGTGGTAATTGTTAGAAAACTGTTGTAACAATTACTGCTGATAATAGTGAATGCTAATGCGATGGCTGAGAGTTCCATGTTCCCCTGTTGCAAATCCTGTTAATACTTGGGGGAGACTCAAAAATCTTACACTGGAATGAAACGAAAAACTGTCTATCAAGTAAAGATGCACTCTTAAATCATCAGTTTGTACCTATTGTAATAGGATTGGTTCTGAGTCACAGAGAACTTCGCCTCAGGCTGGAATGGGAAGGGAAGGGAGGGGAAACTGGGAGACCATGGATTTCTCATGGTTTTCAGTAAAAATATGATTGAAAAAAAAAAAAAGGGAGAGAACAAGGTGAGGAGAGACGTGTTCCTGAGCAACTTTTCTCTTTTCTTTTCTGAGAGACCCAAACAGTGATGATTTCAGTCGTCCTGGGATTTCACCTAGAATGACAATGTTTTGGAATGGGCTCTCGTTCTTTCTCACATTCGTTTAATTGGATTGGAACTAACCTCAGGATTTGATTTGACTAGTTGCTCAAATATGGTGCCCTTTATTGTTTCAGATGAAATAAGTAATTGGCCATCCTCTGACTCCTAATTCAATCATTCTTAGTGGGAGGTGGAGAAGAGGGTTAGTGTGTGCCTTTTGCTTTTATTTTATTTTTTTCTTTCACCCTTTTCTTTCTATTTAACTTCCCTTTTCCAGTTTGGATGGCAATGTCTCTTTCAAGTCACGCAGAACTCTTTCCAAATTTCTTTATTTTGGCTCCATGTATTTAGTCTTTGGAGCAGTCCAGCCTTGGGAACATTACGCTTCTTCTGGTGCCTTTCTGAAAAAGACTTTCTCCCACCTCAGAGGTTTACAAAGCAATGGAAGCTTCTTAGGTGCTCAGAACCACCAGTTAGGCATATCTCAAGAATGAGTGCTTTGCTTTTCTCTGGCAACTGACTCAATTTATAGGGGGTTTTGTAAATCAGTTTGTAGGGGGTTTTGTAAAGCATAGAACCCAGGGTTGGAGAGGGTGTATTCACAGAGTGGGGAGAAGCAGCAACCACAAGGATTGCTCCTGTGCGGGCTGCGGGTATTTGCGCACATAGCTACTGGGAGAAAGCTTTTTAACCATTGTATGGTTTTGCTAATAAGAGAAGAACATTAAAGAGATCTGAGATTTTTACAGAACGACAAGTGATGGTTCTCTGTTATTTACGTTATAATTTAATAAATCACTTTATGTGTGGTTTTACAGATTTGGGCAGCTTTTTATTTCTAAGATGACTCTAAAACACTCCAAAACGTCAATTTGCAAGGTCGTATTTTAATTTCTAAAACTCGGATTCTATATGTTTTGGTCAAATATAGAGACTTGTTTGAGATTGAGACACAGTGAACTAAGTGACTGGCACTAGTAATTTTTAACCATGTTGGGACTCTGTGACTTCTACTCCCAACCAGATGGATAGAGCACTGAACAAGAGGGATAAGGACAGTAACACAGTAACAAATACAGTCATGTGGATCCCTCATTCCACTATCATGGTGCCCAGGCCACGCCTGTCGTAATTACTGCTTCTCAGGAATAACATTTCTCTCCTATTTTATTCTGTCCATCTTAGGGAGCCCCAGACACACACACACACACACACACACACACACACACACACACACACACACACCGCAGATAGGAAACTCTTTTATGATCTACCAGAGGTTTAAATTTTACCTTCCCCTCATGAGGTATGTCAGAGTGTGGCTCACTCACACCGTTTGCCGGCTATTAATTATTCAGAGAAATGAAATGATGCTTTTCCTCAGTACCTACTCTCCAAGGACTCCCTAATCTTGGAAAAGATCGGTTTGCCCTCATAGATTTCTGGTCTCTTGAATGATATGCCCTTAGAGCGCCTCCATGTCATCCATGAGGATATGAAATGCTAAGCATTGAATAAGTGACAAATGTCCAGAGAAGCAAAGAAAAATCTACAGTTTATGACTTATTCTTATCCCTCCATTTCCAAGGTGAGTTATAAAACAGCATCACCTTCTCACTGTCAAAAGAACTAGCGCATGAGAGAACTGACTGGACTCCTCTCTCAATACAAAACATGAGATTTGGGGTGTTCGTACATTTTGTAAATCAGTTTTATTTGGTAACAACATATAATTTTGACAGAATCATTTGGCTGAACAATTAACTTCAGGAGGTGAACAGCTAACAAAAGGATAATTGATCAATGGCTAATTTCATTTCTGCACTATGGGTGATTTTCAATGATTTCCCTGCCTCTACTGTGTCTCTTTCCCCTCTCTCCTGCCTTGTAATGTCTGGTGCATTGCCATAGTTTGAAAGTGATGCTGTCATGGGTAACTTTTTTTTCATACTCTTTTGAATTTTTTAAAATATTTTTGGAGAGTATCTATTACTTTTACCTCCTAGCATTTTAATTTAAAAAAATTATAATAGAATTTTTTAAAAAGGAATTTTTACTAAAATCATTCATCTTTCATATTATTGCGATCCAAACTTTCAATGGCTGCCTATTATCTAGACAATTAAACATAAACTTCTTCACCTCTTCTTCACTTCTGCTCAGTTATCAACCTGGAAACTGGGTGATTTATTTGTAATTTGTTTAGATTTAAATGCTGAATTCAAGAGACATTCCCTCTAAAGAAAGGCATCTCTACTCCAAAACCATAATATTTGAAACAAAGAATTGGAAATTAACATGACAGTCAGGCAAGGTGATTCCATGTCATGGGTTGCAGTGTGGGGTTGAGATAAAAATAATGTTTTAGAACATTATAAAAGAGGAGACAATAAATGTCCCACAGAATAACAAGCTCTGCCTAAAACCTGCAGTCCTTGGTATTTCCCCATAAACAGAAACAGGTACACAAAGACCAGGAGCAGTAAGGGAAGCTCGGGCTTCCTCTTCGGTGGCCCATGTAGACCCCTAGGAAAGCCCAAAGCAGACTGCAGGTGAGTAAAGTCTCTACTTTTTTTCTTCTTCACCATCCACCTCCTCCCACTCTTCAGGGGTCTGTACCCAACGGTAGAAAGGTTACTGCTACAACAGATGGCTAAATAAATGCATTTTCAGCGATTTTAAAACCATTAATATTCAGGAAATTGAGTTCTTTACATTAGCTTCCTGAGGACACTCTGTTCCATATAAATTTAATTGTATCTTTCAAATCTTGTACCTGACTCAGTGGCAATGCAATTTAATAAAACGCTGCAAACACTTGAGTCTTCCATGAACAGGAAGTTAAACAGGGTGGCTGCTGATGGTGAGGATTTGGGCAAAGTACCTTTGGGTCATGTGGGAGGAGCTCAGGATCCGAGATGCTCGAGTGGGACCGGTAGGGTGGATTCCTGGCTCTGCTCCATGAACTCACATTTGTGGGCCAGTCGCCCTGAGCCTCAGTGTCCTCATCTGGAAGGGTGAGTAAGAGGAGCTGAGGCCCAGGAAGGTGATAGCCCCACACAGGTGGGCACAGGCCTGAGTCCAAGGTGAGCCCCTGGCTTTCCCCTCAGCTCTCAGCTTTCTTCTGTGGGACCTTATTAAGAATTCAGGAGGGAAATTCCACAGGAAGAGCTACTGGTGCACGGATTTCTGTTCTCAGCCTTTAGTGTGTCCCTGGAGATCTGAGGAGGAAATATTCGTGGTTGTCTTGTTATTGAAGTAGAAGCACCATGAGCAGAACATAGGCTTAACCCTCAATACAAAGGCCAGCGAACAAAGGGGATAGTTTTTGCCCCAAATAGAAAGCTTGCCTCATCCCTTGCTGGGGTGAAAGCCTGGCTGAGTGTTAGCCTTGCTGTCCTTGTCCCCAGAGCACGTTCCCTCTATGACCTATGAGCCTGGGCCCCTATGGGGAAGGCTGGAGGGAGAGGCCCCCTTCTGCAAGGATTGGGCAGGTGTGGGTCAGTTAGGTGGGCAATGCAATGTGGAACAGGTTTGAGGGATGAGAACCGGCATCCTCTGGGAGGCATGCTGTCTGCACCTGGAGGGAAGCAGTGACTGACATGGGGTAAGAACACTTTGTGTCAAGAACTGATCACGTCATTCATTTGCAATCATATTCTAATCAATGCTATTTACACATATCACTCACCGCTATTGAGGAATGTGTCAGCACCTTCACACTGTGCCGCCTGGTGACGAGGGCTAATTATTGGTAGGAAAATGTCACCCTTTTCAAGCAACAGAATGAGAGCGTTTTCTATTCCCCTGAACCAAGTCCACATGAGCATCGTCTGTGAGAAAGTGGTTGATGGTTGCTATCGAAAAGTGACTTCCACACTGGGGCAAACTGAGGTCAAGGAAAATTTTCACACAGAAAGTAACTCAGCTGCTCCTGTGGCTGAATATGTGCTGCCAAACTCTTCTACTCTCAGACTCCATCCTCCCATCTTCCTGCACTCGGCATGCGTGAGGAGCAAGGCCAAGAATGTGGGTGCAGGTCAGCACTGGGGAGCAAGACAAAGAATGCAGCCACAGGGGAAAGAGACCGTGATCCATTTCTATCCTTTGAGACTGATTCTGAGAAGGAAATTACTTTCTAAGCATCAGACACATATCAAGTCAGGATCTCAGGTATAACATTTCCTCAAGGACTCATCAAATTCATTTTCTCTGTAAACCAGAGTGGAGGGCAAACAGAGGACCAGATGCAAAATTGCAGCTGCACACCTTCCCCTTTGTCTGTTACCTCGATGCCCTAATCAGCACAATAGAAAAAAAGTAAGCATATTTCAAAAAAACTTTAACTCAGGAGAGAGAGTGAGAGCAGGCATATCCCTGGGGAAGGACAGCACATAGTAGATATCAATATTTTAAGAAATGAAAGGAAAATCACTGTTGAGAAGCGAGTGATGGGACAGTGAGTGTGCAACTGGTCTGTCTAAACCTATGTGTTAAATACAGGTACCAGGCTCTTCTGTGGGCTTTGAGAATGAATGTGGGGTTCTCTGGGTCTGTAGCTAAAGTAAAGTGACACTTAATGATTTTTAATTGCAACATTTATTCATTCACTCAAGCATTCATTCATTCATTCATTCAAGAATCCATTATGTATATTAAACCTCACTCTTTGTATCAGCTCAGTTCAGCCTCCTGCCCCCAGACAGGTTCTCTGCTAAGCATGCCAGAGGCCCTGTCCCATTCTTTGGAATATTTAAATACTACCAAGGTGTCATTTTTTAACCTATCAGATAAAAATCTAGGCACTTCACAGCACACTCTGTTGACCATGCTGTCCAGTAAAATGCTCTCATTCTGGAGGAAAACAGTGTAACCACTATAGAGTGAATCAGGCATGCTCCAGGAAAATCACCTATCCAATTTCTAAGAATTTGTTTCAAAGATACATTGGCAAAAATACAGAATGCCATAAATGTGGGTTATTCTTGTAACACATTTATAATAGCAAAACAAGACAAAACAAAACAAACAAACAAACAAAAACTGAAAGCAACCTGATTATTCATTAATTAGGGCTATGCAGTGTTGAAACAGCTAAGGAGCGTGTATGGCCTGTTACTATGTACATAAGAAACAGGACGAGGGCATACCAAAATTTCTATTCCTAGGCACATATATTTATATCTGCTTATATTAAAAATACAATGGAAGAATTAAACTATAAAATAAAATTTTAAAATGGTTACTTATCAGAGAGAAAATGGGTTATGAGGTCAAAAAGAGAAGTCAGACTTCTCTCAAAATCTCTTCCCCTGTAGGCAGGGCTGAGAAGGCACAGAGTATAAAGAGGCACTCACTCCAAGGTCCTTCAAGGTCAATGTCAGCCCACACAGCCACACCCACTTAAATTTATTATCCTTGGCACCTCTATTGCCAAGCCCATCACTGGTCCTGTTTATAGATTTGGCTCTGGAACTACATATACATTGTACATAATTATAAGACAAAATTAAGTTTAAATTTAAAAATTCCTAAAAACCAAAAGAAAATGACAAAAATAAACATGATTGTGTCAAGTTGATAGTATAACCATAGAGAGGATCCAGATGACTTTAAAACTCAGTAATTGGATTAAAACATCTTTATAGGAATATAATCTAAGAATAAAAAGAACTGCAAAAGAACCTTATACTGTGCTTTTAATAATCATATTGTTGGTGGCAGTGTACTTTTGAGACCGTGTGTTTTATCAAGTCCTTTTCTTTTAAAAATACATACTACAATATTTATAGATAAAATAATATAATGTATGAGGTTTTTTTCCTGAACAATCCAAGGGATTTGGAACAGAATTAGGTAAGAGTGTAGCTGGAACAAGAGTGGTCGTAGGTGACAATTAATGAAGCTGGGTGATGAGCACATTGTAATTATTATACTTTGCTCTCTACTTTTGTTCATGTCTGATTTTTTCCATGACAAAAAATAAACAGGTTTGCTGAGTGACTGGCTGGCCGGCACTGTGTTGGCTGAGGAGGAAAGGATTTCATTTTTATTTTTTTTTTGCATATGCATTAAAATATATTTAAGTAAAGACCAGTCTCTATTATTTTTATTTTTCAATTACCATTGACATTCAATGTTATTTTATACAAGTTTCAGATGTAAAGCATTTATATAATTTATATAATTTATGAAGTGATCCCCCTGATAAGTCTAGTATACACCTGGCACCATACATACACAGTTATTACAATATTATTGACTATATTCCCTATACTGTACTTTTACATTCCCGTGACTATTTTGTAACTACCAATTTGTACTTAATCTCTCAATCTTTTCACCCAGTCTTCTAAACTCCCCTCCCAGCTGGCAACCACCAATTTGTTCTCTGTACCTATGAGTCTGTTTCTGTTTTGTTTATTCATTTATTTTGTTCTTTAGATTCCACATATAAGTGAAATCATATGGTATTTGTCTTTCTCCATCTGATTTATTTCACTTAGCATAATACCCTCTAGGTTCATCCACGCTGTTGCAAATGGTGAGATTTTATGCTTTTATGGCCGAGTTATATTCCATTGTATACATGTGCTATGTCTTCTTTATCCACTTGTCCATTGATGAGCACTTAAGTTGCTTCCATATCCTGGCTATTGTAGATAGTGCTGCAGTGACCATAGGGGTCCATATATCTTTTCAAATTAGTGTTTTGGATTTCTTCAGATAAATACTCAGAAGTGAAATTGCTGGGAAATAGGTAGTTCTATTTTTACTTCTTTGAGGAAACTCCATATTGTTTTCCATAGTGGCTGCACCAATTTTTAATTCCACCAACAGTGTATGAGTGTTCCCTTTTCTCTACATCCTCGCCAATACTTGATTTATTGATCTGACAGCTGCGAGGTGATATCTCATTGAAGTTTTAATTTGCATTTCTCTGATTATTAGTGATGTTGAACATCTTTTCATATGTTAGTTGGGCATCTGTGTGTCCTGAGAAGAAATGGTTTTTATTTTGATCAACATTTCTGTTTCTAGGCACTTACATAAATGCCTCTCAGCTTCTATCCATGCCTATCATACTGTCCCAGAAAGTCATTTGTCAGCTCCTGCTCCTGTGATATTTTTGCTCACTTGTGGAATCCGTGCTCTGAGATAAACTGCCAAGGGCTTTGCAGCCCTTGGCTTGGCCAGCATATGAGTGCCTATCACCTACCGCCTTAGGGGCCCCAAGGGGTTGCTTGAAACACTCACTACTCGCTGATGATGGACTGAGAGGTCAATTTTTTTCATCATTCAAGTAGCTAACCACACATTGGCTGTGACTTTACCATGAATTTAGCACTATATAAGGACTAATTGGATACAAGAAAGAGTTAAAACACCCCTTGCACACACAAATACAGGTAGCCTTGATGAGGGCAGGATACACAGAAAGAAAGACCATCAGTGCTGCACAGATACCTCTGGATGTGTCATCATCACCCACAGGACTGTACAGTTGCCCTAGACACTGAGGCTTTGGTCTGGTTTTGCTCTCGGTTACCTCGAGACCAGGGCCAGATCACATGCCAGACCACCAGTCTATACAGCTGTTTACTTGACCCCAGGATCTACCCTGTATGCCTGGATAGTCATGTAGAATTAGTGTTCAAGACCTAGCCAGAGGTACGGCCAACTCCTTCACTGACATTCTAAGAAACGTTTTAGCTCAAAAGATGGAACCAATCTTTGGGAGAAATTCAGAGTTGCAAGGAGCAGGGACGTGTCTTTCAACTGCAGGAATCCGGTTGTGGAATCCTCTCCCAGGTGCTGTCTCTTGGTGAGCTAGCGCAGCAGTTAGTATACTCCTGTGCTCTCAAACCATTCCCTCCAAGCCCATTATTCAGTATTTTGCTTGGTTAAAACAAGAGAGAAGATAAACATGGCAATGGAGTGCCCTCACACAGAATCTTCCATTCTAATTTATAGAAAGGAGAGAACCAGAAGGGGAGCACGTCCCCAAGAACTGCCTACTACAAGCAACACCAAACCACGAGGTTATAACCCACTTCGTGAACCTGAAATTTGTCCAGAGATAAATGCTTGTGATTTAAAAAGTAAATCTGCTATATTCACATTGTATTCTAAGAGGGGCTACAGTGAATAACCATCACATTTTAGAGGAGATAATGAATAAACTACCTGATAATTTGGAGGAAAGTTTAATTAGAATTACAACTTTTGGGACCACTAAAAACTATTAAAATAAAAATGGAAGAGCTTTAAGATACTAAATTCAAAGCAACAAATACCTTTTCAGTGTCTCCCAGGAGCTAGCTGCTGTTCCTGACCTGGGACTGAGGAGAGGAGGGAGGGAGGAACATTGCTGCAGAAACTGGGCAGCGGGCGTGCTCATCACTTTGCGGGGAGGCATATTTGCTTCCTATGGTTCCCATAACAAAGTACCACAAACTGGGTGGTTTAAAACAACAAAAATGTATTATTTCACAGCTCTAGGGGTTGGTTTCTTCCAAGGTTGTGAGAAAGATTCTATTCTAGCCGCCTCTCCTATCTTCTGGTGTCTGTCGCTGGTGATCTTGGCTTGTAAAAGCATCACTCAGATCTCTTTCTCCATCATCACATGGTATTCCCTCTGTGTGCATCTGTGTCCTAGTGTTCTCTTTTTCATAAAGACACCTGTCTAATTGGATCAGGGGTCCACTCTACTCCAGTATGGCCTCATCTTAACTAATTATACTTACAAAGACTCTATTTCCCTAATAAGGTCACATTCTGAGATAGTTTGGGGTTAAGATTTCAACATACAAATTTCGGGAAAACAAAATCCAACCTATAAAAGGCTAGGATTAGAGAAGCCAAGTTGGAAATTAAACAGTGAGGTGTGATATTTCTTTGAACAAGAACTTACCAGACTAGAGCTGATAAACTGTCATGCTTCTGATTTTAACCCCTTTTTCTAGGAACACCACTGGGCCTAGGCTGTCAGTGGGCTTTCTGAGTATACATACATATGCATATTCGTAGCAAGAGTTCTTTCCAAGAATTTAAATGCTGCTTCGAATGTGATCTGAAAACACTTAAAAATTACTTTAACCACAGATTTCCTCTGAGTATTTCAACATATTCTTTACCCATTTAAGAGGACCCCAAATTTAACCCAGTACACTTTATATAAGCTGAGACCAGAGATACAGAAAGGGCAAGGGAATTGAAGCAATTGTCTAAATTTTTCAGGGCCTGAGGCCTGAGTTCACCTGAAATATCCAGACATTCCAGTCAGCAGAGGGGTTCAGTGAGTTGTTCAGTGTTTATCTCTAGTTTTCATTTTCCTTGCTGGGTATGAGCTTCTAGAGGCCTTGCCGCCTCTGTTTCACCACACACCCATCTCTTCTGCCACTGTAACCGCCTTCTGGGGAAGTTGGAGGGGTGAGTAAACATCAGAGACATTTCCAACATGGAAAAAGCCCTTAAAATCACCAGTTCAGTTCTTTTGAGTTTAAAACATAGACAAAGATGTCAGCAGATCTTAAACTACGTTTTCTACTTAAATATGGGAAGATCTATGGGGATGATGTTTAGAAGTCCTTAAAAGGTGATGCTGTGGACTATTGTATTCCCATTTTATCACTGAAAAGTTGCCATAAAACTAGATTAACTAGCAAGAGATCATGGGCTTTAATGCATTTATTTCTTCATATATTCTTCAGCACTTAATTGCCCTTCAAATTCTTACTTCATCGTCATTAGCTTAAAGTGGAATCTTGGAGGCTTTCATTTATGTAGATTTCTACTTTTTTTCAGGAAGCAGACTCAAATCTGGCCCTCTGCATGACCAGCCTGTGTTACATCTGGCCAGTCTCAAAGCTCAGTCTTTCGGTTTAACTGCATGGAAATCATGCATGTGTCTCATAAAACAGAAAGGTGTGTAGTGTGTGGAAAAATTGGCACTTTGCTTCAGGACAGATTCTTAGTTCTGTTGACATTGATACTGAAAAAAAAGGTGCATGATTAATTAAAAAATGTATCTAGTTTTAAAAGTTTTATTGCTTACCTTTATTTTTCTGTACATTTTAAAGCTTGTTTTCCTGTGTAAGGATAATTGTTATGAAAACTGGAATTCTAATGGATTTCGTTTAGAAAGATCACCAATAAAAAAAAAATCAACAAGCAGCTATCCAGCACCATTGTCAGGTAGGCTTAGAAGGGTGAATTTGGGGGTTCACCATTCTAGTCTTTTAATAGCAAGCCTAAGTAATTACCTCCTGCATTAGAAATAGCATTGGTAAAATAATTACATTTGCAACTTCTGTATTTGAAGAAGTACAAAAAAATTCAATGTGGATAAATACAATCCCTGACATTTTTTTAAGAAAATAAAAATGTTAATGGTGATATATTTGCAAAACCTTCCAAAAATGAGTTTTGTTAGAGAATAATATAGTCTTTTAATTTATATTTTAAATTTCACAAAACAATGCATAAACTTTTAAAGCTTATTTTAAAGGTTTTCTGAAAAAATATGTAAGATAATTGCCTTTCTCCTACATGAGACTAAGCTCACTGCCTTTTTCCTTTTGTAACAAATTGTAAGTAATGGAACAAAACCTTAAATACTGTCAGTGCAGATGAAGACTGTTGGAAAAAGAACATAGACTATGGATCTGAATAATGTTTTTAGTTTTAAAACTATTTACACACAGACATTTTATTAAAGCCTTCCTTTTTTTTTTCCATGTATAAAATAAAAGTGTGAAAGAGGGAATCTGTCAGACACGTCCTGCTCCTACAGCAGACATCTGGGAGAAATCGCGTTGTCTTTTGTAACTCAATTTCTCTTTAAATTGTACCTGAAAGCAAAGGAGCATTATGCTGTTTATTAGCAACACAAAGAGTCCTCAGCTGAAACAGAACTTGCCAGCCCTTGAAGTGCAGCGGACTTTCTGGAAGGGAGCACTATGAATTTTTAACCATTGGCGGTAAGGAAATGCATGTTAATCCCCCATTATCCATCACACATGCACCAGGGACGTGATTATCTTGCTTGGGAATCATGCATCAGGACTCTCTTCCTATTTTTAAATTAAAGTGACTTATAGTTAATTTTTAAAAATACCTTTGTTTTCAGGAGCCGAAAAGGACATTTTGCTGTCAGAACCCAGCGTCGCCTTTTGTTGTCTTAAAGACCTGTACTAAATTATCTGAAGCCCATATTAATTTATGAATGTTGGCTTTTCACACATATGGTTCTGCCTGGAGAAGGGCTTTTTAAAAGCAATATCTCAAATAAATAAACACAATCACACAAGCTAGTTATTTGAAGTTAAAATGTACTGTGTTCTTAAAAAGTAGAAACTTCACAAAATAAATTCAGGCTGAGCTGCAGCTTCACTTTTCTGAAAATCAGTGTTACCAAATATTGTTACCGTCTCATTATTTTTGGAAATGCTTTTCTTTATTCTAAGAACTTGATGAGCTTTTTCGCCCGGACACTTCTCCCACAGATGGCACAAGGCGAGCTAAAGGTGCTCAGAAGCTCCTGAGCATCGAGGTACTGAGGCACCATTACATCTCAAAGCTGAAAGAGAACCACCCTTCTTGGGAGACACACTCTTGCAGGATGGATGGCTCTTTCATTCATGACTTCAAATATTTTCTTGGAAATTTTTATTATAAATCAAATGAACGTGCTGAACAAATTGAGACCCCAGCAGGAAGATCTTGTACTTCATTGCTCTTAAACAACTGGTCCCTTCTCAACTACTATGGAGCTTTACCCTGAAATGATCTTTGTGTGTTTGTGCAGAGTGCTTCTGAGAAAATCTGCCTTTTCTGCCAGAGTGTCAGTGCTGATGTTCCCATCCTCAAACCAGGGTTCAACGCATAGATACTTTCTTTCCATATACACAAGAAAAATAAATATACTGATGTACATAGGAAAAGCATCCTTCACTCCCTTGTGTTGGCTTCATTCTGGAGCAGAACCTCTTGTTTCCATCTATAAAGCATGAAGGAGGTAACGAAAGGAGCCTGGTGGACGTGTGCCCAGGATGATGTAAGAATATTTGCAGCAGGAGAATGTCAGCTCTCCTTTGGCCAGGAGTGGGGCCTGCCACCCCTGTGCTCTCTCACTCCTCCCTACATTCTTCTGGTCCGGTTCCCACAGACAGGGAGGGCGAGGGAGGTCAGAGCAGAGGAGACAAAGGCGACCCCCTGCTGTCCGGGCCTTCGCTGGGCTGTCAGCACCACTAATTCATGAGTTCACCTTTCATCTCACAGATCCATTAGGGGTTAAAAAGAGACCCATTTTACAGCTGACAAGATTGAAGGGGCACAGAGCTGAGGAGGGGGAGGGAGGTGAAACGCCCTAAAATTTATATTATTCAAACCACCTGCTAAAAATAGATCTGTGCAGGTTCTCTTTTCTTCATCGGTTTCATTTCTCCCCACATAATGGGATATGTATTTCAGCCACAGCATAATAAACAGGCAATTCATGGTCTCAGGGATATTTTCATATTGTGTGGTTAGAGAGCAGAGGAAGAACTGGAGAGAGAAGGAATGAATGCAAAACAGAGGATCTCCAGCACTTCCTGCAAAAGGATGCAGTGTTTCAAACAACTTATCTGCAAGCCCTGTCATGTTTTGTGTTTCTGCGGCATTTTACATTCGAGCAGAAACTAATAACTTTATGAAATAACTAATGTTGAGATAAAATATGCATTTGTGACATCAGACCAGTCAACGTGTATGTGTATGTGGTGTGTGTGTGTGCGTGTGTGTGTGTGTGCAATGTTGATGGGAGGAAGAAAAGCATAATAGAAAAGAAGCAATATATGTCTTTTAAAGAAATTCTATTTGTAACAGGATTTTCCCCAGTGGCTCCTAATTTGTCTGCTCTGAAACTAGTAAATGAATTAATTTAACATACTTTTTAACTGATGATGGACATTATGTCTCCCAAAATAATTCAATCTAATTTTCTTTTAATCAATAGGGCCGTCACCTTCTGTAAGAAGGATTTTCTGAGTATTTTTAGGTGGTGTTTTAAAGAACGTTGAAAGAGGCTGTCTCTCAATGAAATGACATTTGTAAAAGAAGGCAGGGAAGGGGATGCCTAGCCTGTGTGTGTGTGAGTGTGTGCATCTGTGTTCTCATGTGAGGGTTTTAACTGGTACTTTAACCCAGGGCAGCGTGAGGACGTTTAGTTCCTTGAGCAGAGTTAGGTTTGGGCTGCAGGGGACCTGCCATGTATCTGGAGCCTGCATCCTGGGCGCCTTACTGGATCCCACCTAGCAGACTCCGTCTTCAGCAGCTCCCTCCATCGTTTCCTCTGGCCACCTTCAGAGAGCATTCTCAGGACCTGACATCTCTATTTCTCAACAAAAGACTTATTGATTATTGACTCAGAATTTGGTGTCTCTCTTTAAATGAATTTTCAAGGAGCAAGTTGTGGTGCCCAGAACTCGTCCTGTAATGATCAAAGTTCCTCACCTGAGCCCAAGGTCTTCATTTGTGCAAAGCCTTTATTTCCTGCTTGCCCACTCTTTAACTTGTATCTATCAATTTTACAAAGGTTAACAGTTGTGCTTCTTTTTTTGCGGCAGAAAGGGCGGGACAAAGAGAGCTAGTAAGATCAATCCACTTGTTTTTTTCTTTCTGCTAAGCAATAGTTTCTCACAAATATAAGCATCCTGTCCTGTCCCCATTTTTTCTATCCCAGGGGTCTCTGCTATCAATTCCCTTTCTAATTGGTGACTCTAGCTCATCCTGTGTAACTTAAGTATCTTCTAGATACATGGAGGCTGAAGGATAAGGGGCAGGTAGTAGCATTCTCTGGGCATGCACGCATATGTATATGTATATGTAGACAGGATGTTCAGTCAGAAGGGAAGTTCAGGAAAAAGCAGGAAAGCAGAGATGTATGGGACAAAAGCACTGGCATGAATCTCCTGTCACGCAGGGAGCCTCAGGTCCAGGACAGGCAGGACGCACTCTTCCTTTTGTCCTGAAGCTGTCCTCCCTCCCCTGAGGCAGAGGCCTGCGACAGCACCTTCCCCATGCTGCCCCCACCCCTTTGTAATCAATACAATCCTCACTGGTTGCTTAGAGAAGCATATTTTTAGGGGTGAGTGGCCAGGGCTCAGATTTGGGAGCCGGGAAGAAAGATCAAAGAGGCCCCTCCGCGGGCACTTCCCATGTTGAGTCAGCAGGGCTGGCGTTGTGAGCACGGCCTCCCTCCCGCTCCCCTCACCCTTCCGAACTTTAAGGACCACAAGAGGCCCAACTGAAAGTGCAGCGGCCACAGAGGGTTTAAGGACAATGTCCCCAAGTAGCTGAAGTTCCCTGAGGCTGAAAGCCGGTTACAGAAGAGGACTAGATAGATTGGGCCAGAACAGCAACTGAGAGGCTGAACGTCCTGAATGACAGGGGGACCCCTCAGCCCACGGCTTCATTCTCACAGCTAAGTGTGGAGAAGATGGTTGCATGACCAATCTCACTGGGAAATGATCTAAAAATGATTTTGTGCAAAATAGCAGTCATCTGGATATTGAAGAATTGCACACTATAAATTTGTCTTCACTTGTGCCAAGTGCATAAACCTTTGCATTGACACTGGGAAAATGACTCCTCTAACTAACCTCTTTAGGAGCCTGTGTCCCCCAGTGTGCAGGACCTGCAGTGTGCTCAGCCCAATTGAGAAGGGACAGCGCTCCCTTGGTGCTCACCAACCTTTTTGGAAAATCTCCTTTCCCAGAGTCACTCGCACTCCGTTTTGTTCCTCAGACTCCTTCACAACAGGGTCTGTGACATGTGGGTGGAGTATGTTCCCAGAAAGCACACTGATGCTGCAATCACCAAATGAGAGGAATGTTGGTCACTGGGGACCCAGGACGGAAGGGCTTAGGTTCTCACAGGAGAAGAATTGTGCCCCTTGATCTCAGGCTGTGTGGGCGCATAGACGAGCATGGATCATTCTAGAAATTTTCCAGGGAGGAGATACTTTATTGCTTTGTGTCCATCCTTTGGGCCATAAATCAATCTCCAACCATTCATGCAGGCTGGCTGGGTGGTCCACTGCTCGGGGCAGCCTCCATCCCCCGTTCTGAAAAACTCGTACCAGAAGAGAGGGACTTTCCTCACAGTCAGAACACAGCGCTGGCCCCAGAACACGAAATTCAAAGGTTCCCTGATATGTCTTCTTAGCTGTGTAATCTCGAACAAGTCACTCAAATTTCATTTGCACGATGGGACATAACTGTCTCCTCAAGGTAGTTGGGAGTTAAATAATTTAACTCATGGGAAACTGTAATGAAGTGCTTGGTACATGGTGCAGGCATGCAACTAATGGTCATTTTATTCTCCTTCAGTTCCCCTGAGAGAGCTGGGACAGGGACATCAAGTTGGCATAGAGAGAAATGATAGATATCAGATTCTTTCCTGACAGGTTCAGAGGGAGGATGAAAGAGAACACAGACAGCATGAAGGCCTTCAAGTTAGAGATGGAGTTGGAGGGAAAATAGAGTGAAAAGCTGTTGGCTAGCCATGACATCTAATGCTCGCTCAGGACTGCTCTCGCACCCATCATGAGCAGGTATCCCATTTAGCACTACAGCCAGGTTATAGAATGCCAATAACATTTCACATCTGTAAGGGACCATGACTTACTACTAGTTACTCACAGGGCAGAGCTAGAACCTAGTTTTACCTTTTTCTGCTTTACCACACTGACAACTTTAATGCCGGATGCTTCCATCAACCATAAGAAAATACACATTCCCCCTGGAATGAAAAGTGGAACAATAAGTTTTTATTGCAGTATATTTAAGGTGAAATAAAGTTGAAATAACATTGAAGTAAAGTTAAGTGTGAATCAATTCTTTTAATTGAAAGGCATTTAAAACACACTGGATTTGTATAGTACTTTAAGAAACACTGTGATGAATCTTTCATAAAATGGCAAATCTTTTTGACATGTGAATAGACACCCTTAATGTTTCTGCTCTGTAAGGTTTTCTCTTTTCTTCCCTCAAATACCACCTTTTCTTAAAACAGGTCACACCTTTGTGAGTGGTCTGGAAGAGAAAGATTTTGACAGAATGGCTATCCTTCACCGATGGGCTTTTGCAACAATTACAAATAAAATAAATCTTTTTTTTTTTAAGTAAGAACTCTTATAACAGTTTCTCCAATTTCTTTCCAATTTCCTTTCTTAGCATTTCAACGTTTGTGGCTTGGCCCATATGAGCAATCCCTGTGTTGGCACAACACAGCTCAGGTCGTGTGGACCAGGACTGAGGAGGGGAGCTGTGAGCACTGAGGTGGAGAGGAGACTGCAAGTTCACAGTCACCTTTGGAGATAATGTTTTAAATTCACCCATTGTTGACCCTGGACTGTCAGGCCTCTAGCAAGCTGTTGGCACATAACTGAATTTTTTAAAAAGTATAATACTCATCTGAATACCTTTTAGAAAGGAATTTGAGAAAACCAGCAGGTTTTTACTTGAGAACTTTTTTAAACCAACTTGGAAATTAATTTTGGTTTGATGCACCAGTTGGGAATTTTCAGATACCTCAGTGTTATATATTAGCCAAATCTTTCTGACAAACTCATTCTACAATAAAAGGAGCATTGACAAACCAAGAGAATAAAAGGGAGAATCATAAGAAATATTTTTTTCATTTTTTCCCTTCTTTTTAAGTAGTTAAGTAATGTTAAGGTCTTAAAGTCTTTCTTGGGGTCTTCTAATCTAGCTCCTTCCTTTTAAACAATATCTAACTTTAATATTTTGTTTTCTACCCTGATTGTAACTATCTCCTTAGCTTGAAAATGAGAAAAATAAGGTCCTAGAATTTTAGAGGTAAAAGGGAACTTGGTTCAAATACCTCACTTTACAGGTGGAGAAACTGAGGACTGGAGAGGCAAATGACATCAAGTTCTGAACTATTTTATGACAGAAAGAGAGTTAAACTGGGATTTTCAGACTCTCAGATCCATAATTATGTTCCTTCCCTTTTGGAGAATTTGTTCTGATAACCATTGTAACTCAGAGAGGATTTAGTAATAACCAAGCAGTAATACCAATCACAACAATAAACTCCTAAGTAACCCTAACTACAAATCTAGGAAGACATTTTAAACTTTGACCAGTTGGTTTGCTAATTTGACATGGGTGCCTTGAACTACAATATTTACAGTATTATTTACTAGTGAGATTTCTCACCACAGGCGTTGATAGATAGATGATAGATAGATAGATAGATAGATAGATAGATAGATAGATAGATAGATGTAGGTAGGTAGATAGATAGATAGATAGATAGATAGATAGATAGATAGATAGATGGGTAATCTCCAAGAGTAGCCAAGGGGCAGACTGGTTTGCATTCTCCTTTCTTGCTCTTCACCAATATGTCCAAGCCCTCACCTCCAGCACCCCCAGGAGCTGCCCTGCTGGAAGGACATTGATACAAGCCCAGTATCTGGTAGTGTGGGGGGCTTTGAAAGCAGCCTGTGTAGGGAGGTGCTCTCACTCTTTTTGTCATCCTTTTGGCTAGAGTTGGGCTACCTGGTCAACCTATAGACTACTTTCCTAGGTTCTCCTAGACCTGGAGAAAGGGCTGGTTTTATGTTCTGATCAGCCTCTGCCTAAACCCCTCATGAGATCTCCATCCAGGGCTTTGATGCAGAAAGAATGAGAAGTGTTTAAATTGCCATGAGTGATTTTCCACTGAAACACATGTGCTACGTCTAAACTAGACCCGGTGTTCATTCATGTAGGTAACTTGCATACCCGGATTTTTTTCTCAGAAAATCTTAAAATGCTCTTTCAAAAAGTCTCTCTCTCTCTCTCTCTCCTTTCTTCCTTCCCTCTTTTCCTCCCTTTCCTTCACTCCTTCTCTCCCTTTCTCTCTTTTTACATAGAGTGTACAAGGCACTCTGGGTGAATAGGATTCATATGCCTGGAGTTATTTGAGATCGAGTATATGCTGTTCTGAATAGGCTTGTAAGCAGAGGGCGGTGGGACTGCGTGACATCAGGAAGGCAGGGGTGCTGGGGCGGATGGGGCTGTCTGAGGGCAGTGAGCTGCTGAGATCTGGGCTCTAGATGGCATTCTGAGCAAACCAACTTCACTTTTCATCCACTTAAAGGGTTAACCAGATGAAGACTAGTTATTATTGAGAAAGTGTAACCCAGAGTTTGAAATTGAACATAATGAAACTTCTCCTTGTTAGAAATTTATTTTATTTTACTTTATTGTACTCTAAAATCTCAAGCCAGGCAGTTACACAGTAAATTGTTCAGTTTATTGACATTTCCTTCATCACCACCCTGACAGGAAAAAGACTACTTGATTCCCATTTGTTTTCCTTGCCAAAATAATAAAGACTGTGATGAATGTTTATATTAATACCCACCTCCCTCCTCCTTTTTGGGAAGAGAACAGCAAAGAGAAGGCAGGGGTGGAGGGAGCAATAATCACCTTCAGAGTAAATGAAAAAAGTGTATGAATAATGAATCTGACAATGATATAAACTTAGGGTTCTAGGAAAGATGGAGAGGGAAGGAAAGGGGGAGGGAGAAAGAAGCTGAAAAAAGAGGGAAAGAAAGAAGGAGGAAGCAGAAAATAGAGGGAAGAAGAAGGGAGGGAAGGAAGAAAGGAAAGAGGGAGGAAGGATGGGAGGGAGGGAGAGGACAGGAATTTGTATTAAATTCATGTTGTGTGCCAGGTAGTTTACATCTAGTGGAAGGACAGAAACTAAAGGACAGACTGTGGAAAAGTAGAAATGATGGACAGACATCGTGATTTTATTCCCAGGAAAGGAAGAAACAGGCTGAGATCTGGAATAAATGAAAAAAAAGAGAGAGAATTAAGATGAAGGAAACATTTCTAAGAACCCTCTTACCACTGCCTCCTCAAATTAAACTATGAATAGTGGCTAAAAAGAAGATTTATATTTTTTTAACTAGTGGATTTTTCATGTTGAGATTGAAAATGACTGTCTTCTGTCTTTTGAATGATTTTTATTTTTATGGAGAAGAAATACTTTCTTTTGAATCTTCTGGTTTCTTAGGAGCTTTTTCAGAGTTCTAGTCTTTTGTGAAAGATCCTCATTCAGGAGCGTATGCATGAAAATTAGTAGTAGGCTCCCTAATTCTTTCCTCAGAACAGAAAAGCACCACCTACAGCCTTATTACCAGGGACAGAAATGGAAGCAGAAGCACTGTAGACCTCTTCCTGGTGCCTAAAAGCCCTGGGAGGGAAATCAGTGTCAGCGCGTCACACCTCATCACGGGGTGCTGTGGGGGTGCCGTTTCTGCAGGATTTTTTAAAAGCACATAACACACACAATTTTACAGGAATCTGTTCTGATTCTTCCTGATTCCTGTTCAAGTGAGATAATATCCACTTAGGAAAAATCTTGATGGAAAGCCAAGGACCCCCTGCTGGCTGCAAGAAGCCAGGATGCTGCTGCTTCAGTGTGCACTGGACCCAGGCCAGAATCAGAGGAGGCCACCGCTATCCTCGACTAGTGCCCACAGGTGACAACGTGACAGTCACAATGACTCCAAAGAGACAAGTACCCAGCACATGGAGGAGCTAACTTTGGGTTTTCACCTTATGCGCTAATCATGCAGATGAGGTATGTCCACTGAGGTGTGAAAACCCACTTGACAGTGATCAGGTAACAACTATGCCAAGGAATGAATGACAAAAATCATTTTCCTCCAATTGTAAATCACTTTCTTACTCCAGCCAAAACAAAACTCCCTATTGCAATGTAAGATTGATTTAGGCTATAGCCAATTGATATATGCCATTAGGAAAGCATTCTTTTCTCAGGTTTCACCGACCTTCCTGGTTTGGGAGCCACCCACAGATACACAGAGACCTGAATTCACCTGATGTGCAAACATACACGTGTTTCTGATTCTCTCTCTCCAAGCTTCTGCTGGTGAGGCACTGGTCATCTTCCCTTCCAGTTCAGTCTGGGAAGCTTCTCTGTCATAAAATTCTTCCTTGCACTTGCTTACCAGAGTTACAAGGAGATTTTGAATTTGTTTCCCAGCCATGGTCACATATACCTGAAAATGCTGGGTTAAAAGGTACTGAATTAGCAAGACAGTGTTGCATGGTTAGTTACCAAATCTTGAACTGGACACTGGCTGCTAAAGTGGCGTAGCATGGTGGCAAGAATATCAGTCTAAGAGTCCAGAGTTCCAGATGTGGTTGCTACTCTGTCACTGTATGTTCTTTGCTGATAAATATTTCTATGTCTGAGTTTCTGTTGGTTTATCTGCAAAATGACATAGGTTATGTCAGACCATATACTAGGAGTTATTATGAAACAATGGTTATGTTTATGATTTTGACATTTAAGACTATTTGCCTGGACTTAATTTCCGATACTGTAATAAATTAGCTTTTTAGAAACACTGGTTCTAGTATAGCACACCTAAAATGCTCTATAAATTAGAGGAAAACAATCTCTTTTAATGAATGGCCGAATGTGAGGAAAATTAAAGCAATTCATCAGAGTTAGAAGCACAGTGAACAAAAAGAGAGCTTCAGGCATTGACACTGGTATTTGCCCCAAGATATCTGCCAGTCTCTGGTGGTCCTGGCCCAATTTTTGAAGGACTTCACACCCAAAGCAGGAGACAGCTTGAAGCTGGGCATGGTAGCCAGTGCCTAAAGCCAGGACCACTAGAATAATATGCTTATCAGTGAATAAAAGCCTTTGTGCACAGAAAGTGACCATAAGGATTCATGCCAATCCCAGCCTTAGATCTGAGGGAAGTGAGAAGTCTTTTCTGAGAATTGCTAACTATAAGGCTATGCTCATGTGATTTAGGCCCAAATGTACACTAACTATGTTATTATTTTTTTTTAATGAAAATTTAAGGTGTTCCAGAGTTGATAGTTCCTGGAAGAAAGAAAATCAGTCTTCTCTGGAGAAAACCACTTTAAGTCAAGCCCTCAAAGAAGTACTAAAATAAAGTACCAAGGCACATAGTTCACAATCAAAAACCAAAAACCACAGTGGGAGACAAGACATGAGGAAACCAGCACACTCAACAAACTACATTCTCAGGTCTGCAAAGAACTGAAGATATAGAAATTGTCAGATGTAGAACATAAAATATGAATGTTTAATATGTTTAAGGAAATAAAAGATAGTATTGAAAGTATAAGAAAGCAATGAGACTATCAAAATTGACCAGGAAGATTTGAAAAATGACTCAAAACTTCTAGAATATATATACACACATATATACACATATGCTTATATACATATATGTGCATGTATGTGTATGTATGTATCTATATCTTTATATATGCAGATACATGCATACATATTTATGCATATGTGGACATATATGTATGTGTATACACATATGTGTACAAAATATATATGTATACACATATGTCTATATGTTTGTATATATAAGTATATGTGTATACATAGATTTGAAATTAAAAACTCAACAGAAAGATCAAGTAGCAAATTTGATATAGCTGAAGAAAGAATCAGGAGCTGGAAGACAAAGTTGAAGAAATTACTCAGACTACAGTTCTGAGAGAAAAAAGAGAAAAATATTTCAGAGATATTAAGAGGCATTAAGAATAAAGTGAGAAAGATATATCTGACCAGAATTGCAGAGAAAATATAGAAATAAGTGGAGACAGACTGAGAATTTTCCAAAACTGACAAAATACAGCCAACCATAAATCTAGGAAGTCCTCCAAATCCCAGCCAGAATAAATAAAAAGAAATTAATCACTCTTTAGACACATCACACATCATGGTTAAACTGCAGAATACCAAAAACAAAAAGAAAATCTTAAAAGCAACCAGAAAAATTTAAAAAGACAGAATATCTTCAAAGTAATGACAATTACACTATATAATATGTCTCAAAAGCAAATAAAGAAGTAAGAAGATAATAAATAGTACCGTCAAAATTCCAAAGGAAAATAACATCAATCCAGAATTCAATTCTCAGCAAAGAAAAAAAAAAGGAGAAAAAGAAAATTTAGGCAGACAAATATAGAACAATTACTACTTGCAGACTGTCATTACAGACTTTTCTTAGGAATAGCAATGTTTCCAGTTCCAAATATTCTGGTGTGCTCTCACTAGAACATTTTTGCTGACATAAAACCCATTTAAAGGACTCCTAAAGGCCATCTATGCATTTTGTAATTCATTCATTTACTCAACACATATAGTGAAGCACCAGTGTACTATGTCTGTGTGCTCCAAGAAGGCAGGGTATGCAAAGCTGAATAAAAAGTCACATCCATAGACTTCATTGACCTTACAAAGTGAGGATACTGTATGTATGTTACGTTGTACTGTCCACATGTAATTTTAATAAAGTTAAGTTTTATTTTAGTTCTGTGGCTGCAATATAGGACATTACTTCTGTATTTTCTTTAAAAATAGAAATTTTGACCATATTTACAAAAATCTTTCAAAATCATAGTATCAGAGTCCCATTTTACTATTTTGGCTTTTTTTTTCTCTTTTGTCTCTGTATCTACTTGTTCTAACCACTGTGTATTCAACAACAACACCCAGCTGCTCCTTTTATAATTGAATAACGGTTTTCAAGCAGAATTAAAAGGTGACCTCTGTTCTAAGACCTTCCCTGGCTTTCTCTCTACTCCAGCTAGGAATGTTGTTTTGTATAAAACTATAAATATTTTAACCTGTGAACTGGATTTCCCTATTTCAGATTACAATGATTCTGGGTCTTCTGTAAATACTTAAAGGTTGGGAATAGGACCACATGCTCACCTCCAGTGCCTTTGCTTTTTGAAGGAGCAAAGGATCTACCCACTCATACTTTTGGTTAGAGCACCTCTTCAAAACCTGCCCATCAAATTTAGAGCAAACTCTAACCCTTGGCAGATCATAAAAAGCCTTTCAAGATTGGGACCTCCTTTACCATGTCCTCTTTCTTATATCCTACACTTCAGCCATGCCCAAACTTCTTGTGAATTGGTAACTTCAATTTGAAGTTCTATGAAATACATGTTACAACCAAAGAGTCAAGCTAATATTTACTGACTTGTATTCAATTAATATTTATTAAACATGTACTATGAGCTAAGCATGGTGCTAGACCTGTTGATATACACAACAGAAACTGGAGGAGGACATTTAATTAACATTGACCAAAGGAATCAAAGAAATTGTCAGAGACCATAAAAGTAACAGCTTACCTCTGTTCAGCATTTCAGAGTACAAAGTATTTTTAAATGCACTTTCTCTTCTAATTCTTACCATATCCTGAAAAAATAGGGCCAGTATTCATGTCCCATTTTACAAATAAATAAACTGAAATCCAGAGACATAAAGAGATTTTTCTAAACAAATATTTTGAAAATGTGAGGCTCCAAGTACAGATACCCTAGCTCCAAGTTATAAAAGCCTCACTTCTCTATTCCACTAATGAGTCATTGATCTTATCAATTAGTCAGTAAACAAATATCTATCTGCTGAGCACACCTCATGGATGGTGTGCCTTTTTAAGGGCTTAGGACATGGCCTTAAAAGAAGAGACACTTGGTGTCACGGACATAAGTTTTGATGTCATGAATTGAGGAGCAGCTCCCTCAGTGGTTTGCCACTAAAGACTCTGAGAACAGATCTAAGGCCCAATGTTGCACGTAATGCCTGGGGAGCTCTTCTTTGTATTTGGTTAGCAATTGTGATGGAGGATTCTGACCTGCTCTTCAGAGGCTCTCTCTCTCCTCTGGCAAGTTGGTTCCTGTGTCCTGCCTGCGTAGCACAGAGGTGTCTTTGCAGTTATTAAAAAGAAAATAGATGGCATCTCCATTCACCTCACTCTCAATCTGTCTGTCAGACCTCTTCCTCTGTCTTTCTCCAAAAATCAGATTAGTTTGGCAGCCCTTATCTTTGTGAAGTTGTGCTGGCTGCTCTGGCATCTTGATTTACTCAAGACGTGTGTACATTAATTGCATGATCTTTCTCCCCTCTCAATTCACCAAGGATTCTCCCAGATACAGACACCATCAATCTTAAAATCCTTCATTTTTGTATTGTAGAGAACATATGCAGCTAGCATCCTTTAGCAGTCAGCCAGACTTTTCACATCTATGTAAAGATTTGTTTTTATGAAATACTGTGTTCTTCGAACTAAAACATTTCTATTTTTGCTTCTTACTAAAAGACAATGAGAACTCTCCTGGTATTATTCTTAACTATTAAATAGAGTTTCATTGACTAATAGTTATAGAAAGTCCTCAAGAAAAAATGTTTGGTGTTTTTCATCAAAATAAAATGACACTTTAACCAAATGTGATTTTGAACATGAAGTCCACTTATTTATGGCTCCTATTTCAAGTGGGTAAAAAGTGACAAAATGGAGTGTTTTATGGACCCAGCTTAATGTCATTACTAAAATAGTAATATGACTCTGAACAAATTTCTGTTTAATTGTCCCATTGCTGTCTTTCTGTGAATTTATCCACCATTGACCAATATATGTTTGTTAAATAGGGTTTGAAATTCTAATCTCTGCCTCAGACTCAGCTTCAAACCAGCTCTGCTGACTTTGAAGCCAGCCAAAATACAGCCCAGAATAAAAATCTAAAATATTTTCTGAGTTGTCCTGAGTAATCAAACTTGCATGATACATTTAATGAGTGAGAAAGAATTTTTTCGAGTCTCTTCAGAAATGTGAGAAGTATATCAGTAGCTGTTCAACTGCAAATATCAGAACACGCAATGGTACTAGAAGCAGTAGGATAGTAGTTCATACAAGAAATATCTGTAAATGGCCTGTTCTGGAGAGCCATGGTGGCTCAATAATGTTAACAAAAACACAGGCTTTTTCTCTCTCCACTCTGTCATTCTTGGTATATTGTCTCTTGTCTACTCCTAAAAAAAAAATCTATATTTATAATATTTGTTTCACACACTATACCAATTTATTGAAGAAAAATTAGAAAAAGTTACCTATAATTCCACCATCCAATGATTACCAGTGTCAACATATTGGTATATAACTTTCCAATTATTTCCTCTTTATACACACAGCCATTCTCATATACTCACAAAAAATTTGTTCTTACAAACTATTTGTAACTTGCTTTTGTCCCTTAATAAATTATTATAAGTGCATTTTCTTGCTAATAAATATGTCTATGGTTGTATAATATTTCATTCTTTGAGTATAACTTATTTTTACACTTGTAATTCCTTATTTTTAAATTTCCCCATTTCTGTTCTTAGAAATAATTGTGATGAATATCATGTAAATATATTCTTGAGCTTGTCCTTTTGTACTTAACTTTGTTGGACCTTAGTTTCCTTCCTTATTTTGGGTGAGCTGATAATAATATCTGACTCATTTGGCTCCAGAAGTTCATCTTCTCTAGTTTTCTCTTTGCCTTCCTAAAGTTGATTTTTTAAAGCTGTATTTAACTAGGCTCAGGACACGATAGGCAGTTGCTAAGCCCCCACTTATTTCTAGTACATCGATCTGCTTAGGTTTGGACATTCTTCCCACTAAATTAAAAGTTCCAAGCAAAGCCAATAATCATACACCCCTGTCAGATGGAAAAAGAGCTAATCTATTCTGTTTGTTCTTTTGAGGACGATTGAGGCAGAAGCAGGAAAATAACTGAAGCACCAAACTATAACACTATGAATGGGTATAGGATAACATGAGAATGACAGCCTACTGTTGCAGACTGGGTATGTGTTTGTTGTTATTAGTGGAGAGTTCCCCACCCCAGAGCAAGACACTAAATAGATATTATTTACTGGGCACTTAAATAATTGATTAGAGCTGGTCTGATCAGAAGACAGTTGCTGGCTCTGTCCATGCTTACTTGCCAATCCATGGGCCACTTGGAAATCAGACTCTGAACCTGAAATTGCTGCTGTTTCCAGGTGGGAGTCCCTGGCCAGCTGCACAGGCACACAGGATTGTTTGTTTCTTGTGGACAAGAGTCTTGTCAGACAATACGTTCCCCAACACTCCTCTTCTTGAATGGCCTAATATGCTCTACCCAGATGGAAGACAACGCCCTTATCACAAGAACAATTAGATAAAGGTACATCGCTCTCAACCATACCGGTGCTTGGATTTTAGAGGAAGGGAAAAACTGCCTGCTGATCTTAAGTTCTCTCTCCTCTCTGAATTTCTTTTTCTTTATTCCACTCCCCAATTTAGCTTCTCCCCCAATGAATTTAGCATCACCTAGAAGAGACTATGGGTGTTTTTATTTCCTGCCTTGCCACTACATAGCAAAGAAAGAAATAAAGCCGAAAACATAATTATTGGCCACTTTGGAAAAATACGTATTTCTTTTTTTCTGCTTGGATGAAAGAGGACAAGACAGCTATAGCGATGCTTTCCAGAGGTCCTAGGATGGGGTCGTATGCTTCTCTAAGATTAGAAAAGGGACATGGACATTTTTGCCTGAATTCATGATCTCACCCAAGTTCTTCTTCATTTGTCTTTGACACTCTAAGACATGGTGTTGCCCCGGGCAGCATAGCACAAGGCAACGTTCTAGAGAATTTAGCAGTCTAAATACATCAGCCTGGATTACTGATGAAGACAGCATTGCTTTTGAGACTCTGACTCTTGAAAGCTTTTAAAAAATGTAAATCAACAAGGAAATATACCATTTAAACCTATCCATTCTGGTTATTTTTGCATGCTAGCATTCCATTCCTCTCCAAAGAGGCATAAAAATATAAGATAAACCAAATGAGAGTACAAGAGGAGGCAGAAGAGAAAGAGGTCAAGATGGACCATAGGGACAGTGGTTTAGAGTGTCCAAGTCAGCCATTGAGATATTCTGAAACACACTGGAGCTCTAGACGGAGGGTATCTAAAATAGACAAAGCCAAGAAAGCCACACTGAAGTCATGCACTTAGAAATACGGTGGGAAAATTTCTGAAAGGTTTGAAGTGTTTACTCCATGAAGTGGAATTGGGCAGAGGACTGGCGTTTTTCAGAAAAAGCCTTGTGGATCCATTACTTTTGAAATCTTGTTTATTTAAAACTTTAACAAAAACAAATTTTTAGATAAGCAAATGAACCCTGGTCAACCTGTAAAAAGGCCACACCTGCCTAATCCCATGAATGTCCCTCGTAGTGTTTTTCCAATGGAGTTGGTCAATTTGTGCCAAAGTATTTATTCAACATATAGTGTTGAGCACCTGCTGTATACTAGGAACTGACTCAGATGGGGTCAGGAGTACAGTTATGAGCAAAAGTACACATAAAACTTAACCTTATGATGCTCACAGTCCAGTTAGGAAGACAAACAGTCTAATAATCAAATGAATAAATATGTAATTTAAAATATTTACAGACTAATGACCGTAGGTCTCAGACTGAAAGATATCCCTTTTGGCTGTGATAGAGGTGAAATAAAGCATCATTTTCCACTTGCAAGTGTTATGTATCTGGCCATGATCAAGGCAGGAATGAGAATGAAGTTCTATATGATCTAAAGACCATCCTCTAAACCCTTAGCTCACAGCCTCTTCCTGATAGGGGTCTAACAGTGCAGCATTAAAATATAAAATCAAGAGAATAAAGCAGCATTTTCTCTCCAAAGGCAGTAAAGTGAGTGCTTAGAAGTGTGGTCTCTGCCACTCATGCTGCGTGATCTTAGGCGAGTGTCTTAGCTTCTCTGTGTCTCAATTTCTTCATCTATAAAATAGTTATTGAAAAAACACTTCTGCTGTAGGATTTTCAAGAGAATTAAATGAGCTCATATATGTGAAGTGCTTTGAATGGAGCCTTATAGCAAAGATGAGATATTGCTGTTATGTTTTACAATGTAACCCATATAAATCACCCAAGCCAAGGACCCTGACCACATAGAGCTGACCTTGTATAAGATGGACAAGATGCATTAGCAGTTTGTTGTGATACTTGTATCTTGATATTCAGCAATCAGATTTTAAAGGAAATCAGGTTAAAAATCATGGCGAAGCAATCCTGAGAATCATTAATACCAAGGCTACAAGAACAGCTTCCTGTCTGCTATTATTGCCTCTCCCCACACTACTGAATATTTACAAATAACATACCTCCAGTGGAGCAACCCTATGTCATGATACTGACACTTCACATCAAGGCACACTTGATTTGTCCGCCATCACTCCAGAGTCCTAGTCTCAGCCCCATTTGTCAACACTCCACCTGCAGTTGTCATCCTAATCATTTTTCTCCTTTCCTTCTTTCTTGTTTTTTCCCCCCAAAAAAATCTCCATCCTGTGACAAAGGAAGAAACAGTGTAAATCAATCATAGGTAGGGACATGAGACAGGGACTGTAAAAATAACTCTACTACTAATAATATGTGAACAAACATCTTCACTCATCCCCACCTCCTTTCCCTATTGATCATCTTCCACAGTATACTAAGTCTGTACTTTTAATTCTTGTGACTAGGTTTTAAATCTATATGCAGAAATGACAATTATCAGTTGTAAAAGAGACTGATGTCTGAAAGCAGAAAGTTGTAGCCAAGGCAAGTTCATCATGTAGATTGTTCAGCTTTCTCTCTCGAAGCAGCTTTCCTTTGGCTGTTGGCCCAGAAAGTTATTTATAATCCAATAAAAATTAAAAGGACTTATGGGAAGGATTTACTTACAGAGTGGATTGGCTCTGGCATTCAATCCATTGCTAATGTTAATTCCTGTTCATTCTAAAAATTCTGAATATAGAGCCTTTCTCTCTACAGAGAATTTAGCTGAGACCAAGGGCCTTATTTTTTTCTTCAGCACTGGATACTCCAGGCCCAGCACAGTGTCTAGAAAGTAGTAGGTGCCAGCAAACATTCATTTAGTTATAATGACAAAATATAAAAGCAAGCTAGATATATGTGACTGTCATGGTCCCATATAAGGCACAATTGTACTTCAGTATCAGTAGAATGCATTGAACACATGGGCTTCTAACAGAAGGAAAACTTTATAGATTATTAGAATTCTATGGAAGATCCGATTGTCCTGGATTTTGTGAGAGCAACCCTTATGTCAAATATTGTATCCTTCGTTTTTTTAGCTTTCATTTATTTTTCCATCCATTCATTCATACTATACTTCATATCCTGAAGGACTTCGAATGCCTTATAAAGCACTATAAACCAAGAATTTAAAAAAATGTACACTAGTGAAAATTAGAGTGTGCTGCAGATTTAAGCCTCCAAGAAGTCGAAGCCAAGACAGTTCATAAGATAAAAACAGTGCAGTTGTTTCAGACTGTGCTTTCCATCTTTTTCACACCACAATACGCACACAAAAGATGTGAATACTTAACACACTGAGGCTTGCAGATGAGGTCACTCACAGCCATTGGCAGCCCTAGTCCCTTGGAGGTATTGCATCTGTCCCTAGCCCAGCACAGACCCAGAGATGAAGGGAATCCACAGCTCTGAACATCAGTGACCCATTCCTGGTGGCCCATAAGTTAGCTAAAAAAAAAAAAAGAGTTATTTTTGTGGTGCCAATATCTACCAAAATCTTGTGTGCACTGAAGAATCTATGGGAATATAGTCTCAACCGAATCTCTGTAACAGTACAGAATGAATTCATTAAGGCTTGTTTCCCATAATATTCTTCAGTGCAGGGATATTAGCATTGCATTAACTTCCTAGGGCTGCTGTAACAAGTTACCACAAACTGGGCCACTAAAAATAACAGAAATTTGTTATGTCACAGTTCTGGCAGCCACGAATTTGAAATTAAAGTGTCAGCTGGGCTGTGCTGTCTCTCTGACGGCTCTTGGTGAAGGTCCTTTCTGCCTCTTCCAGCTCCTGGTACTTGGAAGGCATTCCTTGGCTTATGGCTGCATCACCTCACTATCTACCTCTGTGTTCACATGATCGTCTTCCCTCTGTGTCTCTCTCTTCTTAAAGGACACCAGTCATTAGATTAGGGCCTACTCTAACAATCCCATCTTAACTTGATTACATTTGCTGTGACACTATTCCCAAATAAGGTCACACTCACAGGTACTAGAGATTAGGACTTCAACAAATCCTTCTGGCGGGGCAACACAGTTCAATCCACAGTACAGTCCAATGTGAAATACAAAGCTAAAATTGGGACATCAATTCTGTGAAGGCTCAAAATCATGTCATCCAGATCCAGAGGCCTCTAGTGTGTGTCTTTTTCCGTGAGTGTCCTCATGCACAACCAATGATTGATAAGAGCTGGCACTTAATAGCATATTCTCTGATAGTCTCTCCATGATTGTGTGAAGTCTCTCCATGATTGTGTGAAGGCTAGTAAAGAAAAGATAAGAAGGACTTTTTTCTATGAAAATCAGTCCTGGTCAAAATGTCCTACTCTAGGTCATTTCCAATTCAGTGACAAATGGACACTTGAGCTCCATAGTTCTTTGCTACAGAGCTTGAACACAAAGAAAATCACAGAAATGCTCCAGGAAATTTAATATTTTAGCATCAGAGACATATCTCCCAAATAGCATTTAGCTCCAGAAAAGGCAACAACAACACAAACAGCAACACAATTCTTTTGCTGGATCATTTTTCTGAAATTTAAAAATCAGCCTCTTCATGGTTTTTCTAACTCACTTCTTTTCAGCCTCACTTCTTTGCTTATTTTTCCTCCCACACAAATATGTAACTTGGTTTATGTGTGACACAAGGCACTTGGTTTCATACTGCATCCACTAGTGTAGATGTCATGCCTCACATATGCTCTGCTTCTTGAGAATAGCTGCTTCTCAGAATCTCAGATCCTATTCAGTGACCAGTGTCTTGTTCATAGAGGCACAAGGGAGGATTAATTGATGCTGTTGAACAAAGGCAATTAATAGTAACTCCAGGGAATGCTAGATCTGAAAATCCTGGTCCATACATGTCAGGAATCAGGCAATGTGGCTAACTCAGTGTATTTAGATGTTCACATTACAAAGATTTCCTGGAAATTCATAATTTATCTCTTCTGCTCTAGAGATATGATTAGCATTTTTTTTTGCCATACTTTTGACTTTTCCCAAGACTCAAATAGGTTTTTACACTGTTAGTCAATACTGTGATGTCCTGTATATGTGGATTTGGATCCGCCTTGCCCGAGTCATTCGGGGTAGCTTTTAAGAGATTATGGCAAACAACAGAGCCGTATTGGCAATAGTAGAAAGTAATGCCTGTTGACTATTTTTCTGGAGTCCTTTCCACCATATTATTATCATATTTTCTCATCATTTCTTCACCTCCAATGTTTTCATCCCTGTCTTAAGCTTTTTAATGTGTCTATTTAGACACCTGTTGTATTCCTACTAGCCTAAATAACCCTTGAGGGTAAGGTGACATGTATTTGTAGAGTCTATTTTTCCCAGAGTGTTTGGCTCAAAGGCTCAGGGGTTAGTTATAGAGTTGTCTGGGTAGAAAAATTTGTCAAACTAAACCAAACAGAAGAAAATGGTTCTTCAGCACGTCGCACTGCCCCGGCTTTGGTAGCCATATTTATAAGAACACCTTTCCTCTCAGTCACAGAAGCCATAGAGACAGTAGTTAATAAAAGTTCTCCTATTGTGTCCCAAATCTGTGACATAAATTTTGGTGTGCCTTGTCTTCAGTAAGGAAACTTTCAACACTCTCGTAAAATCCTAGCACTATAAGATGTACCTCCCCCCAAAGACCGAAATATATTTCCATCTTAAAGAAAATGTATTCCTCGAAACATCCGATTGCTGTGATAGGAGAGTGAAATCCAGCTGTTACCATCCATTCTAAGCCCCTCTTTTCCTCTGAGTTGGTGGATGCATTTTGTGTAATTATCCTGCTTGTTTTCTGTGTTTTAACGATTTTCCCGGTAGCTCCTTGGATATTTTTTCTTGGTTAATTGCTTGCTTTGCATCTCACTTCACCATGATTTCAGGGGGTGGTATGCTCCCAAAAGGATTTGCTCTAGCCACCCTTCACTTCAAGTCTGATCCTAATGTGATGAAGACACAGCTCAAGAAAGAAGAAAAGACCTCGACCTGCATGACCAGCTGATTGCTAGCTTTGCCTCTTTGAATTGTGGACAGTTGAGTTCTTGGCTGCTTTCTTTCCCAAACACCAACCCCCACGGTCAGCTTTGCACTTCTACACAGGACACGCTGTTCACCATCATCCACTCAGGCTAAAATACCTCAGCTACCACTGACCTTGAATGAACCTCACGGAGAGGCGACGAAAATAAAGCGAAGCAGGAAAACATCAGGCAGCTTCACGGGTTCTTATGTAACTAAATCAGCTATATCTGGAGCTTTTCATTAATCCAAATTACAGATTTGCAGTGCATTTTTGGGGCTCTGTGACACCTTCTGCCCCATTCCCCTTGCCCTTCAGTTGCGTTGCTGGGTGAGCAGTTTCTTTAGCAGTCCAGGGTGAGGAGGCCAAATGCAGTCTGTCTGTGTGGTCCCTCTATTGTCCATCAAGTCCGGGAAGTGATCCAACCTGCAACTTTAACCCCAGATGTCCAGCAAAGATTGGCCAGTTCAGCCTGGCTGAGGAAATAAACATTTTTTCATAGGACCTTACAATGAGTCCAAACAAGAGAACTGCAGACTTGATGGCTTTCTTTGATCGTTATTTGGAGCAGGATTTGCAAAATATATCCCCTCTGAGGTCATGGTTGAAGGGGAACTAGAAACTTTGTCCTGCTCTTAAATAATTTAAACTTTTAGCCCCTAAAAATCAGTGTTATGAGTTAAATTATGCTCTGCTCCTCAATAAAGGTATACTGACGTCTTAACCTCCAGGAGCTTAGATGTGACCTTCTTTGAAAATGAAGTCCTTGTAGATATTAGTTAAGTTAAGATGAGGTCAGACTGGACTAGGGTTGGTCCCTAATCTGATAAGTCCAATAAGACTAGTGTCTTTATAAAAAGGGGAAATTTAAACAGAGAGGCACACACAGAGAGACCACCATGTGAAGATAAAGTCAGGGGTCAGGGCGATACATCTACAAGTCATGGAATGCCATGGATCAAGAGCCACCACGAGAAGCTGGGAGGGAACCAACCTGTGGAACCCTGACCTCAAACTTCAAGCCTCCAGAATGTGAGACAGTAAGTTTCTATTATTTAAACTGCTCTGATTGTGGTGCTTCGTAATGGCAGCCACAGGAAACTAATTCCAACAGTATCTAGCTAAGCAAACACAATGAGACAGTAAATGTTTTCATTGTATTTTGGATAAAAATAGAATTATTATGCAGTCATTTTTATATGAAATACACTTCTTCCATTAATCTGGAATTCTTTCATGAATCTCCTCCCCCATAACTCAGCCAGAAGCCTCAGTATTATCATGGCTCCTTCCTCTTTCTCCTCCCAGCAAAGCCCCACATCATCGATTTCACTGGTTTCATAAGATTCTTCCAGGACATCCCTGCCTCCCTACGCACCACTCTGCAATCACGTCCCTAAACCACCATCAAAGTTGCTGCCAGAAGCCCAGCCTGACCATCTCCCACCTTTCCGTGTAACCTGCAGTGTCTCCCACCCCCATGTGCACGCTCTAGGATAATCCTTTCCTGAAACAAAGCTGGAATTTTTTAAGGCCCTCAGGCCTCATTCTGCAGCTAGCGTCCTACACGCCATGCTGCTTGCACCTACTTTCTCCTACTTATTTCTACCCCTGGCCATGCTCAGGAACCTTCAAAGGCTCCCTGTCTTTGCTCACGCTGTTTCCTCAACCTGGCAGAAATGTTCTTCCCCCTCTCTCTGTTGAATTCCTAGCATCCCTTTGGACTCAGTCAGATGCTACTTCTCCAGAAAGATATCTTGGACCTGCTTTGCCAAAGTCAGAGTTGACTGACCATAGCTTGCCTCTCGGATTAGAACTTCCCAGAAGGTAAGCAGCACATCTGACAAATCTCTGCTCACAAGTCAAGAACAACACATTTCACACGCAGGAGGCTCTATAAATATTTGTTCCCCTGATCGAGTTATTATTTATGACATGAGAGAACAAAATTAACTCCAGCTGGTTTGTGATGAGCAGCGCTCAGGAGCAAGGAGCTGCATTGTGCCTCTGTTCCTCCCGCACTGAAAATGGTTCTGCCTCCCACACTTCCTGACCCGTGAACACGTCCTCATCCTTTACCACAGCATCTCACTTAGGAGACTGATGTTTGATTACACAGACACACAAGGCCAGAAAGATTCCAGTGATTCACCTGCTGAAAAAGCTTGATTCCCTCTGGTTGCTGTCATCACTATGCAGTAAGCCAAAGTTTCTCAGAATTCTTTTTCTTTTATTCTTAAAGGTCATCTATGCGTCTAGGTTTACATTGAGGCCTTTCCCTTCATTCTTATTTACCTGTTGTGGGAAAGAAAAAAGGCCTGTAATTAGAACTACACATAATAGCTGCTCTTTCATCCTCTACTCAGAAGTTGGGATACTCTTATTTGGGGCCTTATAGTAAAATTATGATAAAGACACAACAATAAGGTGTTGGCAAAATATGTTGATACACAGTAAAATAGTCCTTTCATCCATCTCCTCTTTATGCCCCCTTTCCACATTCTCAGGCACAAATTCACCTCACAGAATGGCAGAAGTCATTAAAAAGATATTACCTAAAAAAATATGAAAAAAGAAGATAAAGAAAAAGAAAAGGTTACTGCTTCCTGAAGTCAGTTGGTGAGCAGCCTCAGGACCACCTCACATCAAGTGATCAAGATTGTGATCAACAGAGATTTGCCCAAGTTATTTCAGGTTATGAAATAAGGTTGTTGCCTGTGGGTTCAGGGTATCCAGGAGTCCAGGACCAGCCATGGATCGGAGACTGAGGAAGAGACTGTGTCCAGCCAGCGTTTCTGCATCTGTGCAAGGGGATGAAGCACTCAGGACAGCACCTGGCTGGATGCAGCTAGCCATGAAGGTGATTCAGTGATTCAGTCATTCTCAGTTTACCCAAGGCCCCTCTGCTATCTGCTGGGCCCTTCCTTTATGTAACTTCTCTACTTCTTGGCTTCTTCCCTCTGCCATATTGTCTTTCACAGGTGAGCTTATACAGAACTAGGGACTGACTTTTCCCATCTTTGGAGTTTCCCTTCTGTTTTGGGGGGGTTTGGGGTTTTTTTTCCCTCCCATCCTGATTGTCTAGAAACTTCACAGGGAAACTCCTGAGAGGAGGCATTTATTATCAAAACTTTTTTAAGGTGGGCATTTCATGGGAAACTTTACAGTTAATGGGTTGACTCCTCCTGGTTCTGTGCTGTCGGTAAAGATTATTTAGCAAGGAGTAGGAAAATTTCTCCCTGGGGTAGGGAAATTGCCATGGGACAGGTTTTCTGAGTCTTGGACTGAAAAAGCATTGTGATTTTAGTAAACCAACTAAATTTAAATGTAGTCAATTAAATAAATAAATAAATGGGATGAATACTATCCAAGTCATCACCCAAGGTACAAGGTACAAAGTTAATTCCTTATACATTTGGGGTAATAGAATTAAACTTTTCTGCTGGTACAACTTTGCCAGGAAAAATGATGAACAGGAGGGAGGTATAAAACAAAGGAAGAAAGACAAGAATGAGTTTTTAATCAATCATTAGTGCTCATGGAGAACAAACAGGTAATAAAAATGAATCAGATAGGGACTTTGTTTTGTTTACTACTATACTCCAAAAACCTACCAAAGTCTCTAAAATCTGTCAGACACTCAATAAAAAATTTTTTGAGTTAATTATTAACATAAGTAGATAGAATAAGGGATAGTATAAATGAACAGATGTACCCCTGAATTTTTGCTGTTTACTGGTAAAGGTCAAATTTGCTCACATGTAAAAATGGTTCACTGAGCCATTTTCAGAGGAATTCTGGTGTGGATATTTTAATATTCCTATTTACATGGGAAAACAGAAAGAAAGAAAATGACGTATACTACAAACAGAGAAAGCCCCGAGATTTAGAGATACTCTGTAAATGCTTTTTAAGTCAATGGATCTTTGAGGACTAATTTCAAATAATTATACAAACAGTTCCCACTTCACCTGGCAACTAAAAGACATTTATCTTCTCACTCAATGAACTTTAAATGAACTTTCCATGTATTAATTATGGAGTAAGATGCACTTGTGTGTTTTCTAGATCAACAAGGTTGCAAAGAGGTCCCTCATCCTTAGGTGGATTTTTAAACTATCTTATTTAGTGTGTGGTTCTAATGAATTCAATTGCATATCCAATTGGTGAAGGCAGAGTTATACAGTTCTGGACAATATATGGCTAGGTTCCTAAATTCACTGGAAAAAAACTATTAGCAGACATACTCAGCAGATACGGCTCTTAGTCAGGCCTGAGTTTTCCTCCAGAATCTCCATTAAAAGATAGCCTCGTTCAAGTGACCAAACGCTACAACACTAAGACTTTCCACTTATAAAATGGGGTTGGTGGGATGACAGGGCATTTTTCACATGTGAAGTCACAGCACAGTGCTGGACTCATTCAGGTCCTTGATAAATATTGGCTACTATTATTCATAATCTCCATGGTAAGAATAACCACTGAAGTAGGAGCTTCAGAAAAAGGAAATCAATCTTTATGAATAAAAACTGAGTTAGGCTTCAACCAATAGCCTAATTTTGAGAAAGATTTAAAAGAGAGAGAGAGAGAGAAGCAGAGACGCAAACAAGAGATACATCTGGAAAGGACAGAGGTTTTCTTCAAACATCTAAATCTTCACTAACATCTGCACTTTCAACAGATTTTATAGCCCATGTTCACATCTATACCCACAATTCTTGAAGACCTTTTCCTGCCAAATGAACTAATGACACACATGATTTAATTAAAAGGCAATTTATATATTTGCAGCTTTTCACATTGTATTTGAACAACATCAGTCTACAAGCTAAGTTGTTGACTACAGTTTGCATTAAAGTTTCTCCCATTTTGGGAGTATGTGACTAATTATTGTAACCATCCTCCATTAATATGCATGCCTGGCCCTTTGTGTCATGCAAATGTGTTATCGAGCTAGCATGAAGAAGTATCTGGGAAATCACTGATGGATGAAAGACAAGTGTTTGTGAACATGTTTTACTCTGAGCATTAAAACCCCTCAACTTTTGATTTTATTTTGTGTTTCGTCCCTGAAATCTGCTGTGCTGGTTTTTCCCTAGGAAAGCTTCAGAAAGGGATTATACCTGAACATGTTCTGCAAATATCAGCGTTTTGGCCAGATGGAGGAGGCTACCAATGGTGGACAGTTTTTCCTTCTTCTCAACAACCATTCTACACACCATGAAAATATATGTTTGTTTTCCTTTTCTCCATTAGGAGTCTTTTTCAGTCTTAACGAGCAATTTTAGTCTTTTTGTGTGTGTGTGGACATTTTTCATAACAAAAACCATCATTCGTTATACTATGCTAAGTGCCACACAGGCATTATTTGAGATATTCCCTATCTGGAATGAAAACACTATTATTATGCTTATTTTACAGATAATAAAACTGGGGATTAGAAAACACTCAAACACACACCCAGAAGAGAGAAAAAATGAGGATTTTAATGCAATCTATATCTCTAGTCTTTGTTATTTCTTCCTCTATTCTCTCTCTTCCTCTCCCTCTCCCTCTTCTTTTTTTTTTCTTCATACCTCTCCCTAAATCTGAAGGAGATTTCTACAGGAATGAGAAAAGGACACATAGCTTTCCTATCTGATCTGATTTAAATTTGCTTATGTTTTGACGCTGGAACCCCTGGTTTGTGTTTAGAAATCTGAAAGTTAATGCCCACACTCAGTGACCAGGAATGCTCCCGAGGCCACACTGGATGAGTCGAGTGAGGGGACTTGCCTTTGCCTCCTGTGTCTCCTGCCCAACTCTCTACAGGTTTCTTTCTAAAATTTGAAGTTAGATGCTCTTGTTTTGCTTCAGTTAAAAATGATATTCAGACCAGTGCTGGCTGCTAGTTCTACACTTACCAATAGGCTCTGAAAAGCTGAACCAGAATACATTTAGAAAAGTAAGAATTTAATAAAATGACACTTGCTTTAAAAGATAAATGCATCATCCCAAGACAGAACTTATTTTTCACAGTGTGTGCTCACAATCATTCGCCAGGCAGATATGTTTTGAAATAATTCCTTAATAAAAGTACTTAGCATCTCATTTTCTTTAGTAAGTCAAAACCACACACTTTTGGTCGACTCTTAAATGGCAGGCTACTTCCTTCCTGGTATGATGTAAGTTTAATTATACTTATATCATCCAGCATAGGTATAAAGCCCTTTCCCCTTGAAAATTTTATACAAAGTCCTGAAGACCCCCTAAGAGTTCATCAGCTAAAACTTGCTTTACTGTGTTAACTAGTTAACCTTTGCTAGTGTGCAGAGAAATAGTTTCATGTAGTATCCTAACTGAGAAGGATTTTTGTTCTGGTTTGTTTTGAAATCTTATCCTGCCTGTGCTATGTATATTTCCATCAACTTGGTTCTGTCCTTCCCTGCTGGACCAGCTAGAACTTACGGCTGCTCTCTGTCATCTGCCATGAGTGGCAGTAAGGTCAGACTCTCAGCAGCCCAAACTGTGGGATCCCAACCCTATCCAGGCAGGTGACCCTTATTATCAAGTTTAGTGCAGCCAAGAGTCCACACGATGGAGAAACTAACTAGGCTAATAATCATCATTTACATCCTTTTTCATCTGTGTATTAACAGGAGAGACTCTGCAATTTGAGAAATCATATGTTTCAAATGTGTCTTAATAGTGTGATAATCAGAAGCAGTGACAGGAAAACTTGTAGGAGCAGACTCCTAAAATTTAGCTGTGTGATCTTTTCCCTAATGTCAATCTAAGTTGTGCACTATAGCCAGTCTTTAAAAAGCGGGGCCACAAAGGTGTCCTCAGAATCCATTGCAATCTTTGCAGCATCCCTCTGTTCTGCCTTTGAGCAAGATCTTTTTTTAGATTCTCTGATGTGCTCTTGGAAGGAAGGATGTATGCCAAAATATGCCATCAAGACAAATAGGACCAAGATGGCAAAGGCTCAGATAATGGGTATAAGGAAAGAATCACTAGTCCAGCTTAGCCTTAAATCAGCGACTGTGATTTAAGTTTTAGCAAAATAATAATAAGGGGGTGGTAGGAAGGAGGAGGAAAAGGAGGAAGAGAAACTTTCAGCGTGGGTTAGGGAAAAGGCTGCAGGAGATGGGCTTCTAGTTCTACTTCTTCTCCCATCTCTGTGACCTTGGGTAAGTCACTTAAGCTCTCTAAGCCTCAGTTTCTTCATCTGTGAAAGATGGAGGTTTGGAATAGGTGAACTTAGTATTCCTAGCTCTAAAATTCTGTGATTTGAACTTCGGTGTGTTTCTGAAGTGCTTCCCTTTTTAATATCATAAAAGATTTTCCCATATACAATGTAAAATTTGTATAAACTCATCTTGCTCCAGCTCTACTAATTTTTTTTTTTTTTTTTTTTTTACTTTGCTTAGTTTGATTTGACAGATGGGTTGGGTGCTACAGACACAATCTGAATTTTCTGAATTAAATCCCATTCTAGTATTCTGCAAGGTTTTAACAACTTTGTGATTAAAAAAAAAAAATCAATCTTGTCTAAAAGTTCATGGTAGAACTCAAACTAGCAATTCATGGTGACTTACTAGAGAGCCAGGGAACAATTGTCTGATGGCGATAATGATTGTTATTGCCTCCATTTCAAGGAGTAGAGACTAAACTGTTAAGCGATCAGCCTAAAGCTAGAAGTAGAGGGAGAAACAGAATTCAAACTGAGTATCAGGTTCCTGGAAGCTCATCTTTGTTCAGAACCTGGGTTCCTGCTTCCTGGATTAAATGACCATTTTGATGATATCGGCTTCATAACAGCCAAGGAGGGGACAGAACACTTACTTTTAAACACCGTAAAAACTCCTATTTACCCTTGAAAAATCTTCCATTCTTGAAAATAAAAGTCAAAAATGGCTGCTGCTAATCTGAAGAATAAATTAGGGAAGAGAGCCCAACTGAGGCCGCTGCCAGTGGGTTTCCTGTTTAGTCACTCCCAGGTCTGGTTGAAATTCAAAAGCAACATAACTCTTTAACTTAAGAATTTGGTATTTCTTTATCCATCTTCTGTTCATCCATCTTTTGTTGCAAATAATTCAACATCTCATTTGCTCTAATTTTCTTTCTTTCTATTTTGTATCTGAGCTTCCCTCCCCCCACCATTCATGTTCCTTACTAATTGGAAGGTCTTTCAAAGAAAGTTCTTTTTGGCATTTGGTCTCTCAGTTATTTGTTTTCCTCTTTATATTTTTAACGAAGAAGTTTCAGATTCAAATAAGAGTTAAACTTTTCTCAAAAAAAAAAAACACCCTAAGTCAATTGACATATAAAACTGAATTTTTAAAGATGTTTTTGTTACGCAAAAAAAGATTTTCTGAACAAATAATGTGACTATTAGTATTAAGTGGAAACACCTTATGGTATAAATGCAAAACTCCTTTAAATCCTTATTTGGGGAAAAAATCATGAAAGTCTTAAATTAGCAAATGAAAATATCGTGTCCATTGATACTGTTTCCTAAATATGCCTGAAATCTGTCATAATCTGTTTTCCTGGAACAATAAAGAAGTGGTTCCAAGCCCCACAACGCTATCGTTTTCCAGACAAAGGTTATCTGTGCATTATGTTCAATATAGAATTTTTAAATTTTGAAACATTTTATTATTACTGTAATGGCTATTGCCGTTTCTAACAGACACCCTGTCAGAAGGTTTAAAAAATGTATGCCTCAGTTCATGCAAAAAAACACAAAGGTCAAAACTTTTAAAATGTCACTTCTTCTGCAGTTTTGCATAGAAAATACACTGGAGCAGTGGGAGGGCTCCTTGCCCATAGAAACAGGCTGGAAGGGAAGAATGTAACCCTGCTGCTGAATTTCCACTTTCGCTGCAGCTGCGGGCTGAGCAGAAAGGCACTGTGGGAGCCTATTGTTACCCCAGCTGGGTAATAGTTTTCTTATTTTACAGTCAGCAACCAAGGGGGGTTGGGGTGTCTCCGTAAAGTGCATGAAAAAAATATATAACTCCTGCAAATAGATCACTTTCTCCCTCCTCAGTGAGAAACAGGAATCTATAAATTGTGTACTTCATTTGGCCCTAATGGTGTAATTAAATAGCACAAACAAAAGCAACCCCAAAAGGATGGGACTTTTAGATTCAACATATTTCTCTAACAAACCAGGGCTTTAGGAAACACAGTGGCTTGGTACCACGACAGTTTTCTCCATCTATCATCAGTCGATTATTCTTTCCTTTTTACTTTATTTTAAAGTCACCTGCTATATAGTGGAAGAAACAAAGCATGAAACTAAAATTTTGATTTCGAGTGTTTTCAGCAAGGCACAATTGCAGGCATCCAGGTTCTACCGAGCTCCGGAAATCTGCCATTTTTTTTACTGCACGGATTGCTAAATTTGTGTAAATGGTTTGATGGTAGAGTAAATCTTCATGGCCCAAGTCTGTGCAATGGCTGGATTTCAGGCTTGTTTTGTTTTGTTTTTAACTGCGAATTGTCCATCATGATCTTGTTACCACAGAAATTCACTTTTTAAAGGTGAAAAGTCACTGACCTCTACCATTTCTCTTGCAGGAATTAATATTCTAGCAACTTGGCAGGAAAGAGTGTCTTGCATGCAGGTGAGGCAGTTTCTAGTGGTGGCTCCACAGTGAACTATCAAATTTCTAGCCTTAAAGTCACAAGGGGACTAGGCTTAGATATCTCATAAAGTCAAATGGCCTTCAAATTGGATATTTAAAAAATAATGAAACTTTGTGCAGAGACTAAAAACTATGATGAGTAGAAACTACTTTAATTTTTCAGAGCAACCAAAAGTGTCAGCTTTCTCATTTTTTAAAAAGCAACCATTCTGAGTTTTGAAATGTTCACTTTGATTACCTGGATCTTTGGAAATCTAAGAAATGATTTTAAAAAAACAGAAATGAATGGAAAACAATCCTAGAGTGTGCCAGCAAATTATAACTAGCTTTATGACTGCCTGGAAATTCAGAAAGCTGAGGAGAAACTTGATGAATCTTTCTTTTAAAATAATAAATACTAAATAAATAAAACCTGGTCTTTATTTTTTTCATTGGTTTTAGGAAAATTTAAATTTCAGGCATTGTTCTTAGAAAGGAGGAGAAGCCTCCTCTTCATGTCACTGAGTATAGAAACAGCTCAGAGCACAGAGTGACAGGAGTGCAGTAAGTGTTCGATAAATACTTTTCTAAGGTGCTCTACTGGTCGATTCAGAAAGTTTTAGTGCTGTGTTCATTTCGACAAGACTGACAAATAAATCAATGAATATGTGTATATCACAGGATACATATCAGATTCATTCCTAAGGGTCGTTTTTATGATTATGTGATTGTTTTAATCTAAGAAAAGGATTCTTAATATGTGAACCCTTGAATATGATTAAACAGCAGCAGCAAAAAAGCAAAGATAAGGACAAGTAAGATTTTAGTGTTTTGACTTTTTGCTGTGTGTATGGTTAGAACAAAATGCCAGAAATCAAGGGTAGGCTACATGTGATGAAAGAAATGGGGGCATGTGAGAAGCTGATGGGTCCTTTCAGCAAAAGCTTCTCTAAGATGAGCAGCTTTCACCAGAGACCTGAGATGTAAGGATGCAGAGACATGTGAACAAAACAGTGCCTGCTATTCTCCTTACCTCCTGGGGATGATGGTATAGTTGAAGAGTAACATGCTTCTTGTTCATTAATCATTGACCTAAATTTGCATACACTAGTCAAGAAACTTTCTTTAATGATGGTGTGCAAAACAAATTCATACAGTGATGGCAAGGCAAACTGCCGCAAACTGGGCTCCAGAGTCAAGAGAATGGGCTGAGTTCAGAACTCAGCCTTCAAGGGAAAGGGAATTTATCTTCAGCCTGGGAGAGCTGAGAGGAGGTGAGGTCATTTTGAGTGCCAAGTCTGCAAATAGTAGCTTCTTTAGAAATAGCTCATACTGCTTTGTTTTGCAATTTTCTTATCTGTCTTTTCTATCAGTCTATGAGCTTATCCGTGGCAAGGATAGGCTCATGCATCTTTGAGTTCTTACTCCTAGCCTTGTTCAGAAATGTTTATTGAATGAATGGATGAATGAATGAATCAATGAATGAATAAAATCACAGCTACATACATTCTGGTGGCAAATGAAAGACTGAAGGAAAGATATTCCAAGAGACATCTTCACCATCCTACCCACCCCTCCCATTCCCCCAACTCACCCCACTCCACCCTACCTATCCTCTCCTCAGAAGTTACCAGTATAAAATACAAAGTTCAAATAAAACAAGTCTCCATTCTGAAAAGAAAATAAAAATTTTTGATGCAAAGAGATAAATGACTTTGAAGCAAACTAATCTTCTCTCTATTTTGTCTTTCACAAAAGTTTCACTAAAATCAGTTTCTGCATTTTGATTATCTTATTGGGAATTGGCCTCTTTTATTTAAAATGCTTTTGTTGAGATCCTGGTATTTATCCTTAATATACATGAACACCTTTAGAGATTACTTTTGGCAAATCGAGAGACTCTTTTTAGCGTCTTAGAAAGACAAAGCATTTGGGGAATGAGGTGGGGGCGAATGGAATCAACGCGATTGTGCTTTAATTTTTCCATCAGTAAAATGGGCATCATAATATCTATAGTCCCTAATACAATAAGTCACAAGGATGATAAATGGATAATGCTAGTGAGTGCTTTGGAAAGATTCAAGTGAAAAACAGAATGGATTTTCCAAATAAACTTGAGTCTCAACCTTCCACCTGTGGCCAACTTCAAGAAAGAAGAAAATTAGTAAGAGAAGAAACACTTGTTAACAACAAACTTTGCAACCTTTAGAGTTAATTCCAAATTAATAATAATAAAGATTAAATATTTATAATAAAAGGTGGATTATGTTATCTTAAGAGAGAAAAGGCATGCTTCAAGGGAAAACCTAATAATCTAGAACTCAAAATGCTAAAATATTTTAAGAAAAACAAAGAGTTACAAGGAAGGAACAAACAGATGATTACAATTGTTTTATCCAAATTGCTTTGTGTAAAGGAAAGAGAGGGAGTAGAGTACTTTGGTTTATGGTTTTTATCTAACCTTTGAGAAATGTATAGGAATTATAAGAGTGAGAAATGGATAGATAATCACTAGCTACATGGAAAAGTACAGAAATGTTATATTAATAGAAGGAAAAATGGAAATGAATGTCAATAAAATCAAACTACCAAAATGAGGGGAAAAAAACAAAGTAAAAAAATAATCACAAAGTAAACAGAGGAATAATATATCTGTTATTACACTAAATGTGCATGAGATAAATTGCTCTATTAAAATCAGAGGCTGCCAAACCATGTTTTAAGAAAAAACCTGCTTCCTGGATTAAATGTCGTTTCAAATAAATTTTTCTAACAAAATAGTAAGAAAAAGTTGAAACTAAAAGAGAAGATATTAGCACATACAAAGAGAAAAAAAGAAGTGATGATATTAACATCAGACAATGGAGAATTTTGGACTAAAGGCTCTAAATCAGGCAAAAACAGTCATGTAATAATAAAAGTCACCATTTATTAGGATGAGCCATTAACCTAAATGTGCCAAACAATGTAGTAACTAAATATAGACAACAACAAAAATAAATAAAATAATAAAGTAACATGATTACAGTTTCCATTATAATAGAACTAAAATGTCCTATAACAAATGAACATTGATTTATATGATTTGTAAATGTTAATGACAGCCTTTATATGCATTCAATGGTCAATAAGTAATTAAAATTTTTTGAAATGCAAATCTTGTTTGCATTTCTAATTTAGATCATGATAGTCAACACAAGAATTAATCTCAAGAAGTATCTTGGAGTTCTCAGTTACCTAAGAAAGTCCCTAGTATTAATAGATGTCCAAAACAACTAGGCAGCCATTTCTCTGAGTGCTCAATTAGCTGTTTGAGTTGGTCAAGGTTAAAGACCTGGGCAGTGCTATGCAAGAAACCCTTCAACCACATGTCTTAATGGTATCTAAATTTTACAGAATGGTTTTGCTTTCATAGAAGAACTAGGATCATCACTAACCATATTTCTAAATAAGTGCAATTTTTCCTTAATAGACATTATTCTGCTTCCTTCATAGACATGTTTGTAAGAAGTTTTATGTAAATCAAATCCATTTTCCAGTTGACTAACCTACCATTTCAAATTTGTTTTATTTCTTTCTTGATTGATTCTCAATTGACAGTGGCGCTTACATTTTAGCTTCAAGGTTTTCTTCCCTGAGCCTTTCTACTGAAGCATTAATGATCACTAAACAAGTGATTAACTGCATTTGGAGACAACTGCTTAAAAGAAACCTTCAGTGAATCCTTCTGTAAAGTATCCTTTTGTTAAGTGAAAGCTCCTCTGTAATATTAATAGTAACCCCATAATTTATCTGTTTGTAAAGTATGGTGGATATCTTTTTTTGTTGTGCAGCATCTGTAGCCCTCCTCTGGTAGCTATACCTTTGGTAGTGAAAGTTCTACAAAATCATCCACTCTCAGTCTATGTGGTCCCAGCACAGTATTCTATTCCCAACTCCAAGGATGGAGGACACAGCTCAGGCCGGGCCAGTGGGAGCAATGCGTTCACCAACCCCAGTGGCTCATTCCATGATGGGCACCTTGCCCAACCACAGCCAAAGAGATGCAGTGAGATTTCTGTAACTTCTGAAAGAAAGTAACTTGTTTGCCCTTGGAGCTGAAATCCACAAGGGTTATGGGAATGGAATCATTGACTCTATCTTGTTAGTACATGAAGATTAAGACTGAAGCCAATTTAGTAGAAGTCAGAGCAAAAATAATCCAACACCTGATGATATTGTTTGACTCCTGAAATACTCATGCCTGAAGCCATTCCTACCCCTGAACTTTTCAGTTCAGGTGACCTAATTAATTTAGTTTCTTTCTTCTTCTTTTTTTTTAATTTAAAAAGGCTTAGGATGAGTTTTCTCTCTCTTACAACCTCTAACACGACTTCAGACATTGACTATTTAAATTTTTTTGGCCTGAATTTTTTTATAAAGAAGCATCCACTTTCTACCAAAAGTAATTGCTGACATTTCTTTAATCAACATAGTTTTAATATTTGTGCACAGAATAGCAACTCCTAGGAACAAGGTTTTAGAATACTTTTCATAGTCTTTTCTATAATCCAGTGATCCCCAGAGTTATAAGCCTGTGTCTGGATGTTTTCTCTGCCAAAAAAGTTTTCTCATGGCACAGAACTTTCAAAAGTACAAAATAATGCATCAAGTGGGTTGAAAGCATTTGAAAGAACCCACACCTGCATGAGAAATTAGAAGCCAGGGGTTTCTGTGAACATTTGGACACCGGAAGCCCTCGTTTAGAATAGAGACACCTTGGCCAACTGCTTCATTTTATTTCCCATGACAGCAGCAGCCACTGTCCTCAAGCCATGATATTTGGAAACAGATTGTGGCTATAGCCCACAATCAAAGAAATGAATTGACAGTGTCTCTCAAGGATTCAAACTCTTCTCAAAGTTTATGATTCTAAAACAGATAGCATGTTTGCATTCTGTTGGTGAAAATATGAATGGCCTAAGACCAAAAATGAAAATGTTTATACATTGAATTCTGTTCCCTGTCAAGTAATTGAATGTACATTTATCATCAACTCATTCTTCCTCACCCATTTTTCAATGAAATTAAAGATTTAGATTCTATAGGAAGTCCTAGATCCCTTTTATGACAGTGACACTTGATTGTGTAAGGTACACAGAAGATTTTTATCTCTAAATATAGCCAAATCCCATAAACTGGCATGTTTGGTTCTTAGTGAGGGCTCTCTTCCTGGCTTATAGACAACTGCCTTCCCAGGGCCTTTCCTTGGTGTGTGTGTGTGTGTGTGTGTGTGTGTGTGTGTGTGTGTGTGTGTGTGTGAGAGAGAGAGAGAGAGAGAGAGAGAGAGAGAGAGAGAGAGCGCTTTGTTTTCTTTTTATAAGGGTTATAATTCCATGGTAGGACCCCACCTTCATCTAAACCTAAGCATCTCTCAAAGGCCCTACCTCCCAATATCATCACATTGCGGGGTTAGGGCTTCAATATATGCATTTTGGGGGGACATAAACATTTAATCCATGACAGCCCCTATTGATCTTTTGTCCCAGTCTCCATGCTTCTGCTCTCTGTCTCTCTTCTCTGCTTGATTTCTAGGATTCAAAAAGGCAGGAGTTCTGTGTATCTCAGGCTGTGTTCCTAGCAGACAGAATCTGCACATATTAAGTACTTAATAGATGTTCATGGAAATCAATAAATTCGCCACTGAGTTTAACTCATCAGAGCAACCAGCTCATCAGTACATGCTGCAGTCTCAAGAAAGAGATTGGAAAGAGACATCCTGGGACAGAGAGGGCATGCAGCGTGGAATGTGCCAGATTAGGGGTATCCTTCTTAACTATTGGCTCTGGAAAGAATTTTGAAGCCTGGGCACTTGGGACTTCTAATAGACTGTGTGCCCAAGGACCCAGGATAGGGCACACAGAAGTGAGACTAGGGAGCTATTGCACAGTTGGACTAGGCTCAGAAAGGAAAGGTTAAGCAGTCTGTATATTTCCTTTATCATTCTAACCTAGCTAAAAAGACAGAAAGTTAAGATAAATGCCCAATTCAGGAGTGTGCATTTGGCTAAAACATCCCTAAGATTTCATCCTTCAAAACTCTAGTAGGGCATAAGAAAGCGAGAAACTTTAACATCACAATTTCCAAAAATCTTGCCATTATTTGGATTCCATTTTTTTCCTGATTTTATCACTTAGCATACAACTGGACATATGTTAGCATTTTTCTAAAGCATTTCACTCAATCCTTAATTATAATTACCTCTAGGAGAAGATTTTAGGGAATTTCCAAATTCTGCATTTTATAATTATGACATGATTGAATATTTTTGGTACATTTGTATAGATTTCATAATCATAAAACAATCAATAATATATCTAAAATAAAGTTTGAACAAGTTGTTAGCAGGTTGGGCAGGTGTTAGAAAGAGCCATATGATCCTGCATCCCAGTGAGGTGGAGGGCATTGGAGACGGTTTCTTCATGAAGCTTGGGACTCCAGTTCCTTCCAGCCCCAACATACTATGTGTCTAGAAGTCTTTAGGAGTATGATGCAAAGAAAGTCTGAAATCTGGAGGGAGAGATCCTGCCAGATTCATAATATCAACTAGACTGTTTGTAGTTCCAAGGTGTGCAAACCTTATTCTGCATCACTGAAAGTGAGACAGCTTCTGCTTGTGTGCTGGCTTCTGGATTGTCAGGCAGCCTTTGAAGCCTTTGAAGCCCAGTCTCCCATCAGGCTCGTGACACTAAAAATATGAGATCAGGTGAAAATACCACTTTGGTTTTTTACTCTTATCTTTAAGACTTACATACCATGTTAAATGGAACACTTAACAAGTCGATTTGCAGGACTACATTCTTTTGAATATCATGTCTCTCTTCTACATGAGAGTACACTAGACATTAATCTAAAAATTTTATAACCCAAATAACTGAAACTCAATGTGTTAGTTTCCTTGGCTACTATAACAGAATACCACAACTAGGTGCTTTAAAACAAAATTTATTCGGTCACAGTTCTAGAGGCCAGAAGTCTGAGATTAAGGTGTCAACAGGGCAGTGTTCCCTCCGAAGACTCTAAGAGAAGAACTTCCTGCCTCTTCCAGTTTCTGCTGTTTGCCAGCAGTCCTTGGAATTCCTTGGCTTACAGCTGCAGTATATCAATTTCTCCCTGTGTGTGTCTTTCTCTTTTTCTTATAAAGTCATATTGGGTTTAGGTCTCGCCCAGAGTGACCTCATCTTAATTAATTGCATTTGCAATGACCTTATTTCCAAATAAGGGTGAATTCTGAGCTACTGTGGTTTGAGACTTTGACATATCTTTTTGGGACACATAAGTGAACCCAAGAGAATTAAGATTTCATTGTTAATATCATAACAGGACTTACCACTCAGTCTCACAGTGGAATTTATTTCGTTTGCTTTAAATTTTTGTGTTTTCTAGTCACCTTCACCAAAAAGATAATCCTGAGCATGAAATATTGGGCAGATTATTTCAGCTGCCACACGCCTGGCTGGTGTTCTTTGTAAACGAGTTGTTATACCTCCTCCACTGGGGACCCTGTAGAGGTGAGCTGAGATACCATAGTGCTTGGCACGGAGTGGGATGGCCCTACCTCCTCGCCCCATTCTTAGGGAATATGGATATGACCATTGCTCAAGGGCAAAAACAACATTTGGAAATTGTTCTGACAAATTTTAGAACCAGGGGCTCTTATAGCAAAATGCTGGAGCTGAAGGACTTAACTTTTTGTTCTCTAAGTGCCATCGAGCAGTCTCTCAGAAGACAGGATGGACAAGGCAGTGCCTGTGGGAGTGAGGCAGACACTTGAGTTCTATTTCTAGCTTTCCATTACCTTGATGCGTGACCTTGCAAAAGCTTCTTCTTTTCTTTTCTTTTTCTTTTTTTTTTTTTTAGCTGATTTCTTCTTCGTCTTTAAAGTGCAGGTGGTAGTCATGAATATTTGTTTCTTGCAGGTTTGGATTTGTAAACCTCTTCTCAGATGAAAAGTACCATGCAGCTGTGGAGTATTGTTCTTATTAATAACCTCATTTTGACATAAAACTCACCCACTTCTCATATTTCATATTAATATTCCATTGCAGAAACTATGCTGCAATGATAACCTGTATGATTTTCTCTGCCTTCTCATTTTGAAACTGACCTATACAAAATGGTTAAATTGTCCTAAAGCAGAAAGCATTTTTGTTTTTTTCCATGTCAATGTCTAATCATAGACATGTCTACTACGTAGAAACATTTGATCCCTCTTTGTCCAGCTATTAGTTGCTATTTGTATTGGTCAGCTCTGGCCGCCATAACAAAACACCACAGACAGGAGGCTCAAACAACAGGAATTTATTTTTTGAAATTCCAGATGCTGGGAAGTCCAAGATCAAGTTTCTGGTCAAACTGAGTCCTGGTGGGAAACCAATTCCTTCTTTGTAGATGGTGGTGTCCTCCCTTGGTGGAAAGAGAGAAAGGGGAGGACAGAGAGAGCAAGAGCAAGAACTCTCTGGTGACTCTTCTTATGAAGACACTAATTCTGTCATGAGGACCCCACTGTCAGGACCTCATCTAATCCTAATTACTGCCCAAAGACTCATCTCTAAATAAAATCACATTGGGAGTTAGGGCTTCTACATATGAATTTGGATCCCTGAGGTGGGTAGGGCGCACAATGATAGACTATTAATGAACAGGATTATTTTGTGCTAATCTGCTCAAGCTTATTTACAGTTAGCACTGGTAGTTTGTTGTGGATCTTTGAAGCTGATCTAGAGCTATCAATAATTGTTTCATCGTACTAATGCTTCACTGTCACCACCTTCGTCCATTCAAGCCAGGGGTGGGCCATGGTCAGAGCTGTCCCAAGACACCCCTGCATAGACTCAAGTGAAGAGTTCTCTGGCCTTTGCTGTAGATACAGAGTGAAGATCCTACCCCATGTGAAGCCTCAGCCTTACCTAGGTTCAGTGGGAGAACTCAATAGCAGAGTTCTGAACTCTTTGGGCAGTACAAGGCATCCTTTCTGGGTGTTTGAAAAGCTGTGAGCCTCCGGTTCTGGACTCCCCTGAGTTAGAGAGCATCTCACTCTCCCTTGGCTAAGACCTAAATGTGGTACAAGTGTCCAGAAGTCATAAACAGGGCAACACAGAGCTGTGTCTGCCCACCAGCATCCTTCTCTCACTTAAGTCCTTTGCACAATCTCATTTCAGTTTTGGAATAGAGTGAGCGTAGTCTTGAATCAAGTTTGAGATCATTCACAGCATCCTTGAGCCTGGTCAGAGCCTTCTGTGCTCTGAGCACAGAAATTCAGACCTAGTGCCCAGCTGTACTTTTTCAATCCACTGTGGTGCTCATACTGAAAGCATCCTAGGGATACTGGTTGGACACAGTCTTAGCTTCAGGTATGGCAAAAATGAAAGTCAAAGTTGCTCAGAAACCCAGGGTTGACAATGGGGCTTTTAAAGCCATACACTTCCCCTTTTCTCAGTAAGTTTACTAAGAAATGCAGACTCACTTACACACACTGGAACGCCTCCAAAATATAAAAAAGCAAAAATTCTTAAGTGTTAAACATTTGCGGGTGTCAAGTTTTATAGACTCCATTCACTGTTGTTTTCTAGGGAGTTTACCCATACCTCAGATTGTGAAAAAAGTTGCAGTTACTCTATCCACGGCTTTGTCCTTCAGTCTGTGAAGTTTGAGAGCATTTGGTTTTCAGAGTCAAACTTTTTTAGGCAAGATCAACTGTGACAGAGCTGCCTGCAAAACCATGAAAATCACACATTTCAGGAAATCTTTCTGCCTGATGAGTCACGTTGCTAATCGATGTGTTTTTCCATAAAGTGCAATTAATAATTCATCCAACCATTGTCAAACTTAACTCTATTGTCTTTGAACAGAATGTGAAATACCCACAAGTGTTTGGTGCCACCGTGTTCCAGATTATAAAAACAACCAAAAACAGAAAAACTCTTCTAGGAAGCTGGCTCTCGATGCTGGCCTTTGTGTTGGTGAAAAGGATACAGAACAATCTAAAGAAGGCTGGACACTGAGAGAGAGAGAGCCAGGAAGCCTGCTTACAAGCTCCTTCTCTATCACCACGTTGACAATGATTGAAAAGTAAATTGCTCTTTAATAAGTGTGGTATTCTTGGGGGGATGGGGCTAAAGGGTTAATTTAATGCTTGACCCATTAAAACATTTGACTGCAGTGAGAAGCTCACAGGCTGATCAGATGATTATTCTGCAGGAGAAGTGGTTGAAAACTGACCCTCGCCGGGCCAGGTAATCAAGAGAAATCGGCATCAAGGAAGAGATGTGGCCGAGGAGAGCCAGAATGGCTACCTGAGATTCTATTACTTGTCGTCTTTCAAGCATAATAATGAGATTATAGTAACCCTAAACTGGCTGAAAACAGAAATCTGGCTGTCTGTCAAGTTCATTGTGTCAAGTTTTACAATCCAGGTCCAGTTCCCCTGAACATGCAATGATTACACTGGGAAGAAGGCCTCAAAGAAATTCTGGTCAACGTTCAGGCTTGCTTGGATTTTGGCTTCTGACCAAGACACCTTTGTTCAGTGCACGAAAAACGTACTAACGTTTATTTTTTTTTTCACCATGTGATTCAAAAACTAATAATAATATAATATTGCCACAAACCTTTCCTTCCTCATGTGAGTCACAAATTTTCTGTGAGTCCTGAAAGGGTGCATCTGGCTCCAGCCCCACCTCACACTCTGTGTTCATCCCCTCCCCCCACATTATACACCCTGGAATTATCCTGTGTCCATGCTAACCCACCTTCACAGAGAGGAAGAGGGAAAGTTAGGGACCAAAATAAAGAGGTAGGAACCTCCTTCATTCTTAAGGAAAATGATTTGTCTTATTGGGAAGTTGTTTTATGTCTTGTTCAGTGGGAAACCAGTCAGGTCACTGTTCGGATGCCTACCATATTCTGTTGAGATGTTCCCTCCATCATAGTGATAGCTAACATTTCCTGCACAAACACTATATCCAGGTACTGTCCCAGTCAGTTTGCGTATCTCATCTCACTCCGTCCATACTTAGCTCCCTATGCTGGAGGTGCTACCATCAGTTCCATTTTCTAGATTGAGGCACGAGGGGTTAAATGATTTGCCTGAGTTTTCATAACAGCAGAAGCACTGGGATTTGGCCAGAGTCTGGGCTCCCAGCTCCAGGGTCGCTGCCACCTTGGTAGCACTGTAGTTGGACCTTAAAGACTGATTCTTAAGATACTGATTTTTAACACCGCTTGTTCTTTTAAGCAACATAATAATTTAGAACAGCAAAGAGAAACAATTCACAAATGGTTAGTCTTGCAAACACCTTGCTTTGTAAGAATTGACTCCATGTAACACTCACATCTCTATTTTCAGAGACTGCTTCTGTAATGGTATGGTTAGTATCTGTAATTTTATTATTTCAGAGACAATTTGTTAATTGATATTTATGATGAACATCAGCTGGCTCCAAAACAGATTAAAGGAAAGAAAAATCTCCCGGATAAACTAAAATTCAGTCTAAGTCCCCAGAAGGAAAGAAGAAATGATGTGTACATATTAATAGCCTCCTATGTGGAAAAGACGTATACAGCCTTGGTGTTCTAAACACTTCTGTTTTAAAATTTTCCCTGAGCCGTGGACTTGCCCTGAGGTTAACTCTGTTGCTTTGCATTTCATCTTCCCCATCTGTAAATGAGAACTGTGCTTCTTGCCTCTTCATGGCATATCTCCACCACCACAGCCACCTCCCTGAAGTCTGTGTACTTTAAATGAGATAATTTGGGTAGAAGAGAATTTGGAAGTCTGGGACCTGACAAACATAGGAACCCAAGTTTTAGCTCACAGTGCCTGATGATTCTCAGACGTGTGGGTCACAGCAGGACTCTGAACCCAGCTAGCCACACTGGAAGGGGTTGACCACAGGAATCTGTTCCAACCACAGCTTCTGGGGCATGAGGGAGGTCTCAGAGCCTGAACAAAAGCATCCTCAAGGATCCCTTTGTATCTGGATAACTCTAAATGAACTGTATGCAGTCAGTTCCACAGTTAACTTAAGAATAGATACATACAACTAATGACATTGGGCCAAGCAGCTCCAATACAGTGTGATTTGGTTACTAACTCCATCACATGTACTCACCAAATTGAGATCATCAGCCAAGGCAGGTTAAATAACATCCTTGTCCTAGTTCTGACTTCATTTTCTTTATTGTCTATGTACAGATTTGCTTCATCTACTTCTTCCCCTCATCAGTTACTATAGCAAGTGTGCAAAGCTAGGTATACTCCCTCAGCAGGAGCCCCAAGGTCTGCAGGGATAGGCTTCCTTCCATTGCCATCAGCAGCTATGGGTCACCTGAGAACTTCCAGTTCTGCTGGACTAGCCAGGGCCCTGGTCAGTGCTCCCATCCCCACATACAGACACAGACATGTGAGGAGTGGTCTCCACAACACCAGCCCCGAAGCCAACAGACTGGCCTGTCCCTTTTAATAACGTCCTGTACATGGCCCTATCACTGCTAACAGTAACAACAACTATAATAGCCCCTTTTCTGCATCTCTAAATTTTAGTAGGAGTAAGAGAACAAAGCAATCCCTAGGTATCCTCCCATGAAGTACGCAGTAACCATCATAGTAACCCAAGATTAGTGAGGTCCCAGCCATGGAGTGAGCTTACACCTTTATCTGATTCAATTCTGAAGGCAAGTCTGAGGTTAGGTTGGCCAGCGCTTCTTATTCCCATTTTACAGACTTGTACTTGCCCAAAGCAACATCATTAACTGTGTTGAGCTAAAATGCAAGGCTCTGTGTCATCCTGAGGAGCCATGAGAGCCCTGGAACAGCTTCTGTCATGGCTGGTCGTAGTTCTGTCCCCCTCATGGTTGTCCCCTAACCCCAGCACCTACATTTTGATAACCTGCTCAGGGCCCATGCTCTGTGGTAGATAAAATGGTTATCTCTGAACTGGAAACATTTACAGGCCAGCAGCAGAAATTAGGTGCCAACAAATGACCACTATAGAAAATCGAATGCACCACAAAAAATGAGCCTTAAGAACTGTGAGGAGGAGCAATCAGTTATGGATTCATGGGTAGGGCAGCATTTGAGAAAATACCATGGAAGAGGGAACAGACAAGTGTAGATGTGGAAGATACATTCCAGATGAGGGGGGAGTGTGGATAGGTAGCAGGTAGCTCAGTGTGCATAGAGAACTTCATTTGCCTAGAGAACAGAGCAAACCAAGACTTCTGCAGGAGCAAGGCTGAAAGGGAGGTTGGGACTATTGCTGAGAGAGCACTGAATGCCCAGGCAAAGATAGCAGATTGCATCCCACAGTACAGGGAGCAGTGGAGGGCTGCCTGCATTTGAACAACAGACCAGAACGTGCTCAGGGAGGATAGAACTGGGGACCATGTGCAGGCAATCAAGAAATCAGGAGCAGCATTGGGCAGTTATGCAAACTGATTTGTGCTTCTTGTTTTCTATTCTTCTTGTCCCTCCATACACTTTGACTGACTCACATGTTTTCAAGTCATCCACCCAGGAAGTAGCATCTACCTACATTTCATGAGTCAGATGTGAAACAATCCAGAACCTTTCCTTCTATAGAGGGCTTGGCCACCCTACTGTGCTTTGCTTTCAGGTGAACTCTGTTCACCTTGATGTGAAAATGTTTGCTCCCCTGACCAGATGGTTATTTGAGGTATAACAGAATCCTGTGTACTTAGTAAAGAAAGAAAAGTGGAGTTTATGAATTCTTGTATAATTAACCTTTTGAAAAGAATTTGGGAGACTTAAAATTATGACTCAACTCTTGTACTTGGTATTTTGATTATTATGACCCTGGGACCATATCTTGAAATAGCATGCCTAGGATACATCAGAGTATTTTAATGACTTAATGACCTGATCCAATAGATTGTAGCATCCATGACAGCATAGATTGTGAAGAAATTAACTATTTAGATGTTGAAATAAACCTTATTGTGGTGGATTTAGTGACAATATTGCTTCGTGACTGTTTTCATTAAGGATTTACATGATAAATGTTGGAGTCCACCTATAGAAAGGTGATTACATATATTCACATGTATTATGTATATAATTCCAAGTGCCAACATTTTAGTCTTTAAATGTAATTTCTCAATAAAAAGAACCTAAGTTTCATGGAGAAACAGCTGATCTGGGCCTAGAAATCTATAAGATGAGCTTGGGACATTTTGTCATACCATATGAAGCCAGTATAAAGAGGCTTCAAATGACCAAAGATGGAACAATTTGATCATCAAACTATAATAACTGCAATGGATTGAAACACAACACATACGTTTAAATCCATGAGATTTTAATGAAACTAACTAAATAAATAAATAATTGGTACCATTGGAGGATGCTAATGAATAATTCATTATTTTGAAAACTAGTAAACAAAGGGAGAGTATCAAATATTTATCCTGCTTTTCCAATATAAACTACACAACTGGGCGACCAGACATAATAGAGAGAAATTTTTCTCTTTATAGAAATATTCCAGTTTATTAACAGGTGGAGGAGAAATGACAGAATTTAAATAGGACCATATTCCAACCATAAATGTATTAGTGTGTTTCAATACAGCAGCAGCAGCCACTACCATTACAAAAAGGGAGACAGCCAGACATTACCCTGTTTTGAAGAGATGGAGAACCACCTAGGAAATGAACTTTCCCTCCCTCCCCTCATGAAACCAGAATGTGATCAAAACCCCAGATCTAATTACAGTTTTATAGGAAATACAGGATAGCAGGTTAGACTAAATCACTGAAATACAACTGGAAAAAATCCCAAGTGGGAAACCCTATAAATTAATGACTGTTTGCTTCAACAAATAAATTATAAGAAAAAATTAGAAATGGTAGTGAGACCTGTCAATTGAAAAAGACTTAAATATTTCTACCAAGCATAATGTAGGAGCTTTACTTTAAAAAAAAAAATAAAAGTATATATTTATTTATCACATATATAAGTCAGACATATGACAGTAAATGAGACAATTGGAAGATTTAACACTGACTATGTATTTTATACTATGGAATTACTATTAAATTTTTATGTGTGACTGTGTATGTAATCATAATTTTTTTAAAAAGTTTCCTTAATTTTTAAAGATCCACACTTAAATATTTACACATGAAAAGATGTGACATTCAGGATTTTCTGGGGACAGAGAAGGAAGATGGGATGGCTGGAACAGATCTCTGACTTGCCAGTTGTTGAAATTGGATGATAGGTACATGAGAGTTCACTATACTATTCTCTCTATTTTTACATATTTAATATAATTTTAATAATTTACTTTCATTTTTAAATTGCAGTTGGCATATGATATTACATTAGTTTTAGGTGCACAACATAGTGATAAGACATTTATATAACTTAGAAACTATTCACCCTGATAAACCTGGTACCCATCTGACACCCTACATAATTATTAAAATATTATTGATTATATTTCTTATGCTATAATTTGCATTACTTAACTATTTTGTAACTACCAATTTGTACCACTTAATCTCTTCCTCTTTTTCACCCATCCTCCAACTACCCTTTCATCTGGCAACCATCAAAATGTTCTCTGTATCTATAAATTTGTTTCTGTTTTATTTCTTTATTTATTTTGTTTTTTTTTTTTTAGATTTCATATGTAAGTTAAATATGTGGCATTTGTCTTTCTCTTTCTGACTTACTTCACTCAGCACAGTACCCTCTAGGTCCATCCATGCCATTGCAGATGGCAAGATTTCATTCTTTTTTATGATTGACTGATATTCCATTGTGTATATGTATTATTTCTTTATCCATTTATCAATAGATGGACACCAATGTCTCCATACCTTGATTACTGTAAATAATGCTTCAATGAACATGGATTCACATGTCTCATTAAAGTGCTGTTTGGGTTTCTTCAGATAAATACCCAGAAGTGAGATAACTGTGTCCTATGTCTCTTATTAAAGCCTTTGTTTTAAAGTCTATTTTGTCAGATATAAGTATTGTTATCCCAGCATATTTGTTTGTTTATTTCCATTTTCATGAAACATCTTTTTCCATCTCTTTACTTTCAGTCTATGTGTATCTTTTGATCCGAAGTAAGTCTTTTGTAAACAGCGTACATAAGGATCTTGTTTTCTTATCCATTCAGCTACCTTATCTTTTGACTAGAGTATTTAATTTATTTACATTTAAAGTAATTGTTGGTAGATATGTGGTTATTGCCATTTTATTATTTATAATTTTTACCTTTTTTTCTTCTTCTTAAAGAAGTTTCTCCAATATTTCCTGTAATACTACCTTTGTCATTTTAATTATAATGTGTCTTAGTGTGGGCCTCTTGGGCTCATCTTGTTTGGGACTCTCTGTGCTTCCTGGGCTTCTATGTCTATATTCTTCCCTAGGTTAGGGAAGTTTTTCATCATGATTTCTTCAAATATATTTTCAATTCCTTAGCTCTCTCCTTCTGGTACTCCTATGATGAGAATGTTGGTATGCTTGATGTTGTCCCTGAGGCCCCTGAAGCTATCCTCATTGTTTTGGATTCTTTTTTCTTGTTGCTGTTCTGATTGAGTGTTTTCTGCTACCTTATCTTCTAAATCACTGATTCATTCCTCTGCTTCATCTAATCTGCTATTGATTCCCCCTAAAGTATTCTTTATTTTAGTTATTGTATTCTTCATTTCCAACTGGTTCTTTTTATATTTTTTATCTCTTTGTTAAAGTTCTCACTGAGTTTATCTACTCTTTCCCTTAGTTCATTGTGCATTCTTATAACCAGTGTTTTGAACTCTGCATCTGATAGATTGCTTGTCTCTATTTTGTTTAGTTTTTTTTTTTTCCTGAAGCTTTTTTTAAATTCTTTCATTTGGGACATGTTTCTTTGTCTACCCATTTTAACTGCCTCCTTGTGTTTGTTTCTATGTATTAGGTAGGGCTGCTTTGTCTCTCGGTCTTAGTAGAGTGGCCTTATATACTGGTGCAGTCTCCCTGGTCACCAGAGCTGGGTGCTTCAGGTGTGTCTTTTGTATGGGTTGTGTGTGCTCTCTTATTGTAGTTGAGCCTTGCTTACTGTTTTTATATCAGTGAGAGAGACTGATCTTCAGGCTGATTGGTTGTGAGTGTGACTACAGTTGAGGAGCTGCTGTGTAGGGGCTGACCCTACAGAACAGAATTCGCTTTTGCAGGGCTCTGGTGCCTAGCCTTTGGTGTGTCATCCTTTGATACAGTTCTCCTTGGGCCCAGACCAAAGCTTCCTGGAGGGGCCCCACCACAGGCCAAGTTCAATCACAGCCTGTTCCCTACCCAGGGCCACCTGGCATGAACCACCAAGCAATCCATAGATGGCTGTCACCTATATTGAGCTTGGATGTTCTTCAATAGGCCAAGACACAAACTAAAGCTGGCTATCTATAGTGCTGGGCTTGAGGCTTCTCACAAGAGGTATAGGGCATGCCAAGGCCAGATACTGCTTGTTTACTTTTGTGAACCTTTGAGATACTTTAGGAAAGTTTGCAACATGAGCCAGGATGTTAGCATAGAAAATCCACTGGAAGTGGCTTGGATGGGTTTGCAAGTTAAGAGGAGCAGGGTATCAGAAAATCACCAGAGCAAGATGACTAGTGTCAGTCAGGTTGATGGTGATTCAAATATGGTGGCCACCTGTGTCTGCATGCCAAGAGAGGGAAGGGTATCAAAAGATGAACAATGACTTCTGCTAGCATTTCTGCCTCAAAGAAGTCTGTCCCTCCAATTCTCACCCCGAAGCCAGACAACTAAGTTTCTCCCTTAGGTTTATGGCGAGTTTCAAGCTGCTGCCCAGCACTGGAGTTCAGAGTGAATAAATCTGTCAGCAAGAAGTTCGCTTATGGGTCCCTTAAGAGGAATGTCTGTGACTCCAGCAGCCCTCCATCTTACTCAGCCACATTCTTCACTGGTTTTCACAACTAGAGGTTGTGGAGACTTCTCTTCCCGGTACTGGAATCCTAGAAAGACCACTCCTCTGAGAGGACCTCTACAGCCAAGATATTCCTCCTGATTCTCAACCACCACATGTAGGTGCAGGACTAGCCCATTTCAAGTCTCTACCCCTCCTACCAGTCTCGAGGTAGCCTCTTTTGTGTGTTCCCAGCTGTAGGACTTCTGTTCAGCTAGACTTCAGGCAACTCCTAATGATGGCTCTTCTGTAGTTTAGTTGTATTTTGATGTGGTTGTGAGAGGAGGTAAGCCCAGCAACCTGCCCACAATCCTGACTAAAAGCCTTTTACTAGTCTCCATGTTTGACATAATTTTAAAAATAAAACATGCATACATATCTGGATAGTCTCTGATCCTTAGAAAATATAACTATTCTTATTGCTGAAAAACTAAAGTGCTCTGCTTCTACTTGTAATATTTATGTGTATACACGCATGCACACATAAACACATATGTGTTTATTAGTATTATGTTCTTGAGTATAAATATTCACAGATAACTGCACATAGGTTTTAATTGTTTCCCCTGGTGAACAAGAGAATGCATTCTGAAGCTGTTGATTAAAAACATAAACTGTAAAATTATGCTGCAAAGTTTAGAAAACTTTTAGGGGTTACATTTTGACATACTAGGATCTTGCCTTTAACAATGACAGAAAGCCCCACAAAAATACTGTGTTTCATCTGGTGTGGGTCTTTATCTTATCTTGACAGATTATTGCTGGTTAAATTGTAGTGCTGACTTAAAGGCAGGACTCTTCAAGGGAGTCAGAAATTAAGGCTTCACCAAATGGTAATAAAGCTATTAAAAATGCAAACAGCAAACAGCTACGCTGTACAGGTTAGACAGCTAATCCAAACTAGCAGTTTAAAAAGCAGAGCAATTACACTTTTATTTAAATGCAAGGAATATGAGCAAGAATAGAATGAGGAGCCTTGTTTAAATGCATTCTTTTGAATATTTATTAGAAATAATACATGTAGTTAAGCCACTTATCTGATTTCAGTGAATAAGTAAAATGCAAAAGATCAATTTTCATAATTATACCAAAGAAGTCTGTCTTTCATAAAAATCTCATTAATAACACCATTATTACTGAAAAAATATCTCAGTATTATTATTGTTATTCTAATTATCAGCAAAATGCTACTGATAATGTTGTCATAAAATTCTCTTTTAGTATCCTATTAAGAGAGATAGACTAAGTAGTGGTTTAAGTTAAATCTAGACCCTAAGTGGCATTATAAAAATCTTCTTTGTGTATTTGGTTAAAATACATTATGCGTATAATTACATAAATTATTATGAGTTTGGCAAACAGAACTTTATGTGCACATATGTCTGTATATTGCATATTGTCATTAAGCACAAATAGATCAACACATCCACTCACAGGTCACCCAGATGTGGACTGACAGGACAATGCAGGCATTTTTTGGAAGCCATGCCTTGGTCACCTTAAAATGGAATATTCTTGCTTATTAACTGGATTGGATACTGCTTTTAAGAGTTTATATATTTATTTATTTGTACTTTCACTCCCTAATAATAATTTACCTGTACTTATTGGACCTTTAGAAGAAGCTATTACTTTCCCAAGTGTGAGAAAAATGAGTTCACTTCCTTGGGTCTCAGTTTTCATCTCAGAAAAACTGTGCCCAGATAAGGAGGGCCTTACTAACCATTTAATTTCTGATGGTTTAGTTAAAAGTAAAACAATGGGTTGCCTGCAATGGGTTGCCTGAATCTTTGGCAAATATTGCCACAATGAAACAAAAAAAAAGGATTTTGAGACTTTTCTTTGTGTAATGAACTCTATTAGGAAAAAAAGGATTTGAAGCAAAATTAACTATGTAGTTATTATTGGGACATTTTTTCTAGTTCTAATAAAAAAAATCAGCAAACTCAAGTGTCTTTGTTTAAGCAGCATGTTTTCTTCCTAACTCACTCAACCTAACAACAGCCCTGTAAATTCACAGAACTGCCTGCGTTATGGAAGTTAAATTTCTCTTCTTATGAGAGCTACTGAGAAATGAGCAGGGATTTCTTTAACTTTGCATTTGAAAATGACACAGATGACTGAAAAAGCAAACAGAAAACAAATAAACCCACTTATTTAAATACCTGTTTGTGAGTATATCTGCATATCACTATGCTGGTGTGAATAAAGACTTATGAATACTTAAACATTTAAGTAAATAGTAAGCCTTATTCAGTAAATTAAATATAAAATAGCTCTTTGAATTGGAAGAAGTAATAATTTTTTAACAATGTAAATGTAAATGAGGCATGGAAGAAGCCACAATAAAATAGGAGGCTTAATTTTACTTTTAGCTCAAAGCTGAAAACGTAAAGAAATTTTGAAATATGAAAGGACTAGGCCAATTTGGGCATTTACCTTTTCCTTTCCTGATTATCCTAAAGAAAAAGCTGGGAGGGATGTGCCCTTCAGGAGGACATGTTCTCTTAGCTAATGGCTGTCCACTGCTGCTGTGACTGCCTCCACCTCTCCTCTTCGGGAGAGACGCTCTAGTTTGGCTACCAGATGGATTCCAGGGCCAACGTCGGAGCTTAAGGAACCTCAGGAGATAGGGAAAGGGATTCCCTTAGAACTTCAGATGGAATTCTAGACCATGGGCTCAACTTTGTACCCAGATAGCACTTTCCTCCACACCATCACTGAAAGGAGACTTCTGGCCTGAGCACCTCCAAGGACAGATTTGCTGAATCTGTACTACTGCTAGACACTTGGGATAAAATGTTCTATTCTAAACCAAGTGAAATTGCATCGTAACTCATACTTAGGGATCTTAGTTCAGCCTGTCGGAGCTATAAAAATTCAACCTTTGAGCCCATGTAAGGGACCTCAAAACCTCTGCAGATGATTATTATGATACTCTAAATTATCTGTTTCTTGTGCCAAACTTCCCCAGTTGCATCTCCTATCTTTGATATGATATGATCTGATATCCTCACCATATTTATCACCCACCTCTGGCCGAAGATTCAGCTCTTCTGAGTTATTTTCAATTCGATTGCATTCAACTGAGCATCTGCTATGTGCCAGGAATTATGTATTATTAACTATGGAGAGAGAGAGAGAGAGAGAGAGAGAGAGAGAGAGAGAGAG